>JAPKLW010000015.1:1118757-1220441 GCA_026898455.1 Plectranthus barbatus
CATACAATTCCCCTGGATCGATAACCTTAGGGTTTACAAATTTATTTACCGCTGTTATTATAATTAATCTGTTAGAAATAGCAGTGATCAGAGGATAAGATAGACAAGGGCGAGAAGCTAATCGAAATAGACTATATACCTCCCATCGAGGCTGAGCAGAAACTTTTCTACACCAAAAAGCCAACCTACATGTCCAGGAGAAAAAATGTTGATCCAAAGGACCCGTATCCGAGGATGAGATCCCAGAAGAAGCTCTTGGAGTGATGGTACTGGTAATAGCTCAACAATTATTTGAGGAGCATAGAGCAGAGTTCAAGAGGAAAGCCAAGGTGGAGAACCTTTTCAAGGAGTTGGAGGAGGTTGAGGCCCTAGGGAGCCAGACTGGCGGAATAGTCGTGTTACCTATTGCTACCCTTGTTGAGACTGAAGCGCCAGTCCAACCAAAGAAGAAGATGAGATTGGTGAAGAAATACCTGACTATGCCAACACCAGCTCTAGGCACCAAGGAGGAAACACTCTGTAAGATGCAAAGAAAAAGACCACTTACGCCGGAGGAGCTGGTGGCTCAAACTTAACAGAAGGAGAGGAAGAAGAAGAAAATGGAACAAGAACAGACTAAGGAGCGTATTAGGAAGTAAGCTGAGAAAATAGCCTAGGTAGCTAAGCTCGATGCTCAGGATGAGGAATTTGAGAAAGTGATGGCTGAGGCAGAAGCCAGAAAGAAAGCTGATGCAGAGAAGAAGGCTGAGAAGGATGCTCGAGATGTAGCCTATGCCAAGTTGCAAACAGAGGCTGATATCGTACAAGAAGATATGGCTCAGGTACTATCAATAGCCATCAAAGGCAATGGTAAAGCCACCAAGGAGGATGGTGGATTCACGGCAGGATTTGTGGACAAAAGAGAACTCACCTTTAGAGTATCCAAGCCAAGCCAGATTGACATCCTTACCAATGAAGCCTTCAATCGGTTGGTGGCTGAGGTAGCTTAGAAGGAAGCTGATGATGTCTTTGATTTGGTGGAAAATTATTCTGAAGAAGAGCTGATAGCCGCGCAAGGGGAGGCTAGTTGTGCTGGTGTGGATGATGTAGAAGAAGTGCGGGTGACCGCCCTGGTAAAATTGGTGGAATCTGTTGATGTTGAAGGAGCGGGCAACAGTGCTAAGGGTTGCTGGCCTAGCTCAGACTGAGGCAGAGTAGGAACGGGCAACCACCCCGACAAAACTAGCGGAAAAAGAGAAGGAGAAGGAGCTGACAATAGCCCTACAGTACAACGGGTTACACGGACCTCCGAGCTTGTACCACTAAATATTCTCACCAAGTTTGATTCTTTGGTTCAGGTGATACAAAGTTCGACTGTGAAGAGAGAAACCAGCTCAACAATCAAAGGAAAGAAGATTGAGTTATCCTCTATTGTTATACCTGAGGACGAGGATGTGGAGGTAGAGCTGCCATTTACACCACAAAAGCTGTGGGAGAGGATGACTGCAACTCACTGATGGGATAATCGCCCTCACCCTTTCACACAGACCAGATGCAAGCTTTCTCAATACCTTGTTCCGCTGGCAGGGAACCCTCACTAGTCAATTTCAGCTGATTGAATCAGAAGTTGGTGCACTCTTCTTCCTTACTATGCAAAAGGCAATGATCACATCTTCAAGTATGCTTATGCTATCAGTGAAGCGGTTGAGAAGACGTTGGATTTGGAGGTAGAGACCTTATACTTAAGAATTGTCAGAAATTCTCTAGATCTGGAGGATGAACTTAGGCAATGGTGGATCTATGAGTTCTGCACCAACCAACTCGACCACGAAGAGTGTGCTATTAATGGTGGATCTATGAGTTCTGCACCAACCAACTCGACCACGAAGAGTGTGCTATTATGTATGCCCATTTAGGGTTCACCTCTGGCGTGCTGAAGAGATTTGGGCTGATGCATGGATGAGGATGAGGCCAAGATCGAGGCAACCCACTGTGAATCAAATTAAGAAGCGGTTGAGAAAGATCCGATCTTTTAGATGACGAATTGGTTCACGCGGTCTTCCTCCTCCAAAACCACCGAAGGGCCCTACCCTCACGATTGAGGGAACTCCCCAAGAAGATGTGGTATCTTACTGTTGTCCTAAGTTGAAACCATTGGTCGAAATTCATCGCTGGGGACCAAATTCTCGTGATGATCAAATTCTAAGGATGTGTGAATTGGAGCGTGTTAGACTTATCACTGAAAAACTCCGCAAGTGGAGAGTATGACCTATCGTACCGTTCGTTGCCTCTGTGCCAATCATCTTTGATTTGGAGGTGAACTGGCCGATGGACTCTGTTGCTGATCCTGTTCAATCCAAAACTCAAGCCGATGCTTCCACATCCGAAACCCAAGTTGATCCCTCCTCCACTCTTGCTGTTACTCCTGCTGATGTTCCCACTACTCTTGAAATTACTCATGCAGAGACCTCTACCTCCCTCACTCAAGCTCAACCAGTGAATACATCTTATCTTCTGGCACATATTAACGAGCTTGTAGCTGAGCCAGTCCAAACCAAAATGGAAGCTGCCAAAGAAAGGATGATCAATGTTATTGAAGAGAGGATGGAGACGGTGACCTCTACTGTAACCACTTTTTCTAGTGTAGTCAAAGAGGGGGAAAAATTCAGAAGGAAGGCTGAAGAGGAGCGCATGAGGAGAGATGAAGAGAATAGGCAGAAGAATGAAGCTGGTATGGCAAGGATGGCTGAACTAATAGCCTTTCTCAAAAATTTATCCAAAGGTGCAAGCCCATCAAGAGCTGGAAAGAAGTAAAGCCGATCTTCTGTTTATCTTCATGTTTTGTAGTATAGATCTATTAGCTATTCTTTGTACTTGAATCAAACACGTATCATATAGATAAGCTGACTTGTTGATAACAATTTTTTTTCCCAACAAATGGTCTATTTTTCTTGGCTGAACTTACACAATCAAGTGTAATCAACAAGCTTGTGAAATGTTCTCACAAGTATCTGCTTCTGATAGTATGCTCTGATACTTAAGTTTTTTTTTTTTGCTATGAGCTTATTTGAAATTATTAACGAGCAATATCTCTCCCATTTTGAGGGGGACGATTCTTAAGTAGAGTAGACTAAGTTTGAGGAGAAACTTTCCATTAGTTTATAGATTGATAGTTATTTTACTTGTAAAAACTCGGAACGATTAATCACTCCTCATCAGCTTAGTGATGGCTTTGACCACACCAAAAAGGGGAAAATTGTTAGAAATTTCTTTATATTATATTGTTTTGGTGGGTCAAAGTAAGTAAAAACCATCTTACTTTGGCTCTAGATTAGTTCCCGCAGGATCTAAAAATGTAAAATCCTGTATAGGCTTGTTATTGAGTTGTAAGCTTGAGCTGATCAGAAGACCAGACTGATGAATCAGTTTGGAATGCGCGAGACTCAACAGTCTAATGTTCAAAACCGAACGCACAAGTCTAGATACGAGAGTATGGACTGACGTGATTGGACTACACCAAGTACGGTGTTATTAGTCCACGATACCAAACTTACCAGTATGGAACCAAGCGTATACTGATTGAAAACGTCACCAAGCATGGGTTTACAAGTATGGTGACATCAAAGGAACGTACTATCAAGTACAAACTTGAAGGATTGGAGATTCCTTAAAGTCTGCAAGCCCCAAGACTTCAGCCTTGATATCTAGGACTTACCATTCCAGGATTTCTTGGACTGACAAATTGTCGTTCTGATGAAAAGGTGAACAATCACTGTCCATGTCAGAAATAGTGGAGCATGTGCATAATCTCTGAAAAAGCACCATCTACCCGCTTATTATTGTTGTCAACAGAGACATCAGATTGGACAACATCCAATCTGTCTCTAACAGATATATGGATTCAAACCTTCAACCTTTCAACTATAAATATCGAAGGATTTCATCAGGAGAAGGTTACCGTAAATACTGACCGAACTTGCTACTAACGAACAAGCTGACATGCTATAGAAATCTCTACTCAACGTTCGAGGCTGAAAAAGTTTTTTCGTGTGTCACCTTGTGAGCACAAGACATAGAACTTCTGAGTTCTAGACTTATTTCTTGGTAATCTTTCTCTACAAGAAAAATTACAACAGTCAAGTGCATCTAGTACTTTGTCTCTTATGGGCTTACTGCTGCCAAGCTGATAGTTTCGGGGAAACTCTAAACACCCCATTCCGGTGACGAGGAGGCTGCGTAGTGTGCCCACACTCAAAGAAGCTGCGAAGAGAAGGACAAGCAAAAACTAGGCGATTTAGCTAGTGGATCCGTGGACGAGGCATTCACTGATAAGCGATAGATCGTAAGAGCATCTGTGAAATCATAATCTTAGTGGATTTCTAGACCTCGATTCTAAAGAGTGGACGTCGGACCTTTAAAGTTTGAACCACTATAACCTTTGTCTTATTTATTTCTTTAATTTTTGTAAACTTACTCATATTTCAAACTCAACACTCAAGTGTTGAAGTATAAACTGAAACCGACTCTAAGCATACTTGGACATAAGTACCAAACTAAGATTTTAACAAACCAAACTAACACGTCACCATCAGTTTCGATAAGTGCAAGATTACCGTAAACAAATTATTTTCTGCTGTGCAACTTATAATTACTCTGATAAAACCGGGACCAACAAATATCCAAATTTCATGATTTATTACATTATTACAATTATTTTCATATCTATAATTTATTACGAAATACAATTTTTATTTTGAAATATAATGTATTAATTTAAATTTATACTTGAATGTCCCAAAATTATTCTAATTCAGAACTAATTTAATACAAATTTAATCACTTTGTGCGTGAGTTTGGAATTCACAAAATGCACTTAATTATAAATAAGTTTCCTGTGTGTTCAAACCTGTCGATAAATAGGTTCCAGTGAAGTCCAATAAATTGAAAGAATCAAAAAAATCATAACTTACATTTAAGAGTGACCATAGTATTTTGAAAATATGCAAATGCAATGTACGGAATTTCTTTTTAAAAAACATAATAGTTTATGTTAAAATATTATTATGTTTGGCCAGATTTAGTTCTATTTGTCATAAATTTAGCTTAGTTATCAAAAAACATTAATGATTGGAATTATTACAATCATTTCGATTAAACCGCTCATCATCGTGTTTTAATATTTAATCTCACATAGCACCCCAAAATGAGAACATAATCCACAAGTTAATTGAAAAAGAAATGTCTAAACAACTTAAAAATACGCAAAATAAAAATCTAAATAACGCATGAGACAATAATATTTATTTGTATACTTTCATGTAATTATCTAATTAGTACGCACAAGAAACATATCAATATATTAAGAAATAAAATGCTACAAATTACAAAGTTTTTTTTGGTGGTACGATCTAAAATTATCTAACAATTAAAACCATGATGTATTGCATCGTTCAAGATTTTTATTTTTATTTTTTATTAATAGAATGTATTTGTTAAAGGCTTCCTGCACCCAAATATTTGTAATGATGCTTGAACTCATAATCAATCAAACATAAATAAAATGTTTAAGTCATTTGTGCCACGGGCTGGAAAATGCATTGCTCAAGAACTCTAAAAATTCTTGTCATATATTAACAGTCTGTTGATCCTGAAATCAAAGTAATTTTGTATACAACAAAGGTATTAAATTGTTTGCACTTCTGAAAATTGAAACTCGGTTTTCAATTTTCAATTTCCGAAAACTTAATTTAGCTCGAACGTAGTTTTAAGTTTCAGTTTCAAGTATACACTTCAATACTTCGAAAGTATCGAAGGTTTCAAATAAGTATGGAAACTTAAATTGCAGAAACATAAATAAAGCAGTAAAATGACTCAGGATATTTATAGTGATTCGGAGCTTTAAGTCTGCTTCAGTCTGAAGTGAGGACGCACTTTGCAACCTTCAAACTGGAAAGTTGGATGTTTGATGTTCTTCCAAGAACTTCAGTTGTTGGCAAAGCCCGTAAGAATCAAAATTCCGGAATGGGAAAATAGATTACTGTTATTTATTACTTGAAAAGTAATAAACACCAATTGATTAGCTTTAGCTTAGAAAGCTTAAGCATCGTGTTCAGAGACACAAAGTTTCAGAGTATGCTTGCGAGCTTTAAGTTTGGCAGAGTAACGACTTATTCTTTCGAAAGATTTAGGTTTTTTCCTTTGAAGTGGTTGTCTGCTATTTATAGGCAGTTGTGTCGACAATTTGAATTATGTCCTTTAGAGACAAGAATTCAACCGTTAGAGACAAATATTTTGTCGTCCAATAATCGCCCATTCTTATGTCTGTAGCAGTCTACTTTGCTATAATCTGAGATCTACTTTTGACTTTTGCAGTGTACTTTCACTTACTTCTTGTCAGAATCAATTTCAGTACGAGAAACTTAAACTAAAATTCCTCGCACATCTTTGTTGCTCGACACTTTAAGGAATCTTGAATAACACTTCGAGTTCCACCTGGATTCCTTTTGTCTTCTCACTTTTCACGTGCACTTCTGAAACTGAAAAATTGAAATCCTCCCGATTTCAAGTTTTAAGATTCCGAAATCCTTCAGAGAAAAGTGAGTTTCCAGGACATTTCAAGTTTCGAAACTTGACTTCAGCATATCAAGTTTCTTAGCATCTTCACTTTAAGTTCTGAAACTTGATTTCAACATTTCGAGCTTTAGCTTCTAACCATTTCCTTCTTTCAGAAACTAAGTTCTGTCTACTCGATCTTCAGGTTCCAGTTTCTAGTTTCTATCACAACTTGATTTATCCTATACAAGGATTACATGTAGAAACTTTCTAGAAACTTAAAGCTAGTTTTGACACACCAAAACATCAAATAAGGGAAACCGGTTTCCCAATTTCTAACAATTTCTCCCTTTTTAGTGTAGTCAAAACAACTTTCTTAAGTCAGGAAATGGGACAATTGATGAACTGTGTTTACAACGACACTACTCAGAAACACCATTTCCTTATCCAACCTACTCTATTTGATCTTCCTCTAAATTGAAGAGATATTACTTGATAATAATCAAAATAGAGTGGATTAGATTGCTGACCACACTGGAACATGTGAGTTCAGCTAAGTGAAAATCATAAACGTAAGAACGAGAGAGAAACAACTAGAGTTTGGCTTCAATCCAATTTTCAGTTTTTCATTTAATGTGGAATATTACAAGTACATCAAAAACTGAAAACTAGAAAGCAAAAAAATTCAAAAACTAAGTTTCAAAAGCTTACCAGGAGGGTGCTCTGATTATAAAGATTGCTTAGGATCAGAGAGTTTTTGGGGCAACTCCATTAGAGCTTGGAACTGAGTATCCCTCCTTTTTTCTTTGGCTTCTTCCCTTTCTCTCATCTTTGCCTGTTATGCTTCTCTCTTCTTTTTCTCTTCCTCTTCTTTCTCCTTTATGAGCTTCTCCTCTTTCTTCCTTCCTTCTTTCTCCCTTTTCATGTCCTCTTCCACCTTTTTGACAACATCGAAAAGAGTTGTCACTGTTTGCTTTATGGAAGAGATAGTTTCAGCAATTTCAGCATCCATCTTTTCTTTCTCCTCCAGTTTGGCTTTAACTTCTTGTGTTTCTTGACGGATAGCCTCAAGCTGGGTTGGAACATAATGCTCCACTTCAGCAATGAGGGCCTGGCTGGCCTTGCATCCTCAGGGTATTTAATCAGATGATTCTCATGAAAGACAGTGGTGGTCGGGGTAAAAAGTACCAAGCCACTGATAACCCTTCTGACCTCTTCTTTTTTATCAATCTGCTCTTTCCTGAGCCTCTCAGCCTCTTCTTTGGTTTTCTTCTTCTCTTCAGCCTCGGCCAACCGAAGTTTGAGTTTATCCACAAATCGGTGGATTTTGATCTTCTTGACAACATCTTCAAGATGTTTAGTACCCGATCCTTGAATCTGTTGAATAAGCTCAGTTGTCCTCTATGCAGTGGAAAGCATAGTAAGTTCGTGAGATAACAAGACAACCTTCTCCATCTCTTCCTTTTCAAGCTTGGCCGCAGTAAGTTCAAGTTTTGCTTTCTCCATTTCAACGTCCAGTCTTCTTTGTTGATCAACAAGTTTCCTTATTTACTCCAGTCTGGCAGCACTAGTATTCTAATAATCATCTGGAGTTGGAATTTAGCTTGCACTTTTTCTTCTTGGATAAGTGGTGGAGAAACTCGAGAAACTAGAGTTTCTTGAACTTGAGCTTCAGGGGCATATGCAAAGTCAACAAGAGGGAGTCTGTTAGTATCCCTTGAAGATTGAGTTTGAAGCCTAAATGCTCGGATACGCAGAAGTCTGTTCTGAAGGGATTCGTGATCTAAATCACAAAGTCCGTTTGCCAAGGATCGTTAATTGGAATATCAAAAATAAATTGCTATGCCTATGAACAATCCTAGCATTCTCCTATATTATTATGCATAAGAAGGTTTATGCGAGATACCTGGATCGATGAACTCTGAAGAACGCGTGCGCGGAGATGCCCTTTGATCTTTCCCACGCACAAAGATTTGATTTCCTAACAGATTGAGGAAATAAATCTATGAAAATAAAATAATTATTTTCGAAAAACAAGGAGAGAGAGAAGAAGAAAAATCCTCCTGATTTGATCTTCTGATCTGTATCCCGACTCGATTTGAAAATCTGGTGAAGATTCTCTATCAGATCCCTTGCCCGGTTGAGAAGCAGAATTTCCTCCTCGTTCTCAGATCTTAGTCGATCACCACAGCTCCCAAAACTGGTTTGCTGTGTGCAACTTATGATCTGGTGGTGTGTTGAGATCTGAGGAACTGAGGTCTATTTATAGGAAATTACTGGACTCCTATTGGGCTTGAATTTCATGGGCCAGACCAGGGACCAAAATGCAAATAGCAAATAAGGCCTATCAATTAATTAATTTCCATATTCAACCCAGAATATAATTAATTAATTAATATTGATTTATTCCACCAGAGAATCAATACTGTCATACCTATTTGCTACCACGTTTTGAGGTACGGGTTGCATGGGCTCGGTATATCCCCACATTTAAGGTTACAGACATTCGTTAATTAATTTAAGCTCTGACAAGCTATTTAATTAATTAACATCTTATATTCCTGAATCAATCCACTCAAACCTTTTCACTTATGCTTGAACTTAATCAGCCTGCAGGACTTAGCATAACGAACCTTTTGAGCTGTTCAGGGAATGTCACCATCATATACTGGATGTGGTTACCTAGTTCCAGTACCAGACAGTCATATACAAACTGCTATTACCCAAGATACAGATATACAAGCTCAACTAGAGCCTTTCACTGCAACTCAAAGTAATACACAATCTGCATATACTTCTGTACCTTCATTTAGGCTTAGGATCTCGTCAAGCCATAGAGATCTAGATTCTTTTAATGTCAGATAAAAGAATCGATCTCGACTTAGGTCCTTATCAATGTGTGCCCCACACCAGCATACCAAGCCATCCAAGATAAGATGCTTATTACTGCGTATGCTGCAGCCTACACCGACAGTTTATCCAGGAACTATCTCAGTTGTGATAACTATTTATATCTCGCTAGGTCAAACGATCCATACGATCTTCCGTGATCTTCTACACACCGTATGATCTCCCTATCGACGAGATAAGAGGATAATTGCGTTTGCGACACACGTTTGTTAATTCAGACAGGAGATGAACATACAACATTTATGATTCCCAATATATTAACCAATCGACCTTGTACATAATATACCAATCATAATGCTTTTAGTATATAAATCCATCAATCTCCCACTTATACTCAAAGCATTATACAGGTGCTTTCCAGAGTATAACGCGTCTAAATTAATCTAGCTATTACATCAAACATTCTACGTGGATAGCTTTGCCCTCAGCCCAAGGTTACGTACATGCATCTCGTAGACCTTCTGAGGCAGAGCCTTTGTGAATGGATCCGCTAGATTATTTCTTGTATCAATATTCTCTACTAGCACATCACCCCTTGCTACGATTTCTCGTATAATATGGTACTTCCTTTCAATGTGTTTTGTTGCTCTGTGAGTTCGTGGTTCCTTTGAATTAGCCACAGCTCCCGAATTATCACAGTATATCGTGATTGAATTGGGCAGCTTAGGAATCACGTCCAACTCCAGAAGGAAGTTTCGAAACCATACCGCTTCTTTCGAAGCTTCAGAAGCTGCCACATACTCTGCTTCCATGGTGGAGTCCGCAATGCACTTCTACTTTGCACTCCTCCATGATATGGCCCCACCTCCCAATGTAAACATATAGCCAGAGGAGGACTTCTTTTTGTCTCGGTCTGCTTGGAAATCCGAATAAGTATAACCCACAGGGCACAACTCCTCACACTGATAGACGAGACAATAGTCTCTAGTCCTTTTTAGGTATTTGAGTATGTGCTTTACCGCGGTCCAATGCACCTGTCCTGGGTTAGACTGGTATCTCGCTACCATGCCTACAGCAAAGCAGATATCTGGCCTCGTACATAGCATTACATACATGAGGCTCCCCACGGCCGATGCATACGGCACATTACTCATTTCATCTTTCTCCCTTTGTGTCACCGGACACTGATCCTTGGAAAGATATATGCCATGTCTGAAGGGTAACAGACCTTTCTTGGCAGTTTGCATGCTGAAACGGGCAATCACAGTATCCACATATGATCCTTGAGACAAGGTCAGCATCCTCTTATTGCGCTCCCGCAATACTTTTACCCCTAGGATGTATCCTGCCTCCCCAAGGTCCTTCATATGAAACTGCTCGGATAACCACCCCTTTATGCCCGACAATACTTCCACATTGTCGCCAAATAGGAGAATATCATCTACATAAAGTGCAAGGAACACCACGCTTTCGCTGACACATAGACGGTACACGCAACTCTCGTTTGAGCATAGTGAAAATCCATAGGATTTAATCACTTCATCAAAACGCAGATTCCATGACCGTGAAGCTTGTTTAAGTCCATACAGCGACTTCCTTAGCTTCCAGACCAAATGTTCTTCGCCCTTCTGCACATAACCTTCTGGCTGTTGCATATAGATGTCCCTACCTTCTTTAAGGTACCCGTTTAGAAATGCAGTTTTGACATCCATCTGCCAGATTTCTTGGTCCTTATGTGCTGCTATGGCTAGGAGTATACGAATGGACTTAAGCATGGCTACCGGTGAGAAGGTCTCATCATAGTCTACACCTTCTTTCTGACTATAACCCTTCGCCACCAGCCTTGCTTTGAAAGCTGTAATTTCACCATTCGCTCCTTTCTTTCTTTTGTATACCCATTTGCACCCTATGGCTCGACAGCCATCTGGCAAATCAATTTTCTGGTATACATCCATAGCCGTAATGGATTCTATTTCAGAATCCATGGCGATCAGCCATTTGTCTGCATCCTTATCAGATACCGCCTCATCATATGTCCAGGGATCGGTATCATCCAGTCAGTTTTTCGGGATCAAGTCGGAAGACTCTCCCACGAACATGTACCTTTCTGGTTGGTGGACAACCCTCCCACTGCTACGAGGCATCTGAACCGTGTCAGTAGTTGGCACAGTACGCGTTGGTCCCATACCTTGCATTAGTGGCAGTGTTGGTATAGCCTCACCTATTGTAGGTGGATTTACCATTACACTGGGCTTTCCTGATGGAATTGCTTCCTTGTCCTCAATCTCGTGGAGGACAATTTCACTCTTGGATCTGTGGTTTCTTACATATTCGTCCTCCAAGAATCTCGCGTTGGTACTGACAACGACTTTTTGATTCTCAGGACAATAGAAGTAACCACTTTTCGTTTGCCTGGGATATCCTATAAACAACATCAGCTTACACCTACTTTCTAACTTATCAGGTTCATTTGTCAGCACATATGCTGGACAACCCCAAACCCTCACTCCGTTCAAACTTGGCTTTCGCCCATACCAGAGTTCCAGAGGTGTTTTAGGAACTGATTTAGAAGGTACCAGGTTAAGCAAATAGGCCGCTGTCTCCAAGGCATATTCCCAAAATGAAATCGGCAAGGTTGCATAACTCATCATCGACCTGACCATTTCCAAGAGAGTCCTATTTCTTCTTTCGCTACACCATTTTGTTGAGGAGTTCCTGGTGCATTCCACTGGGATGTAATCCCGTTATCTGACAAGTACTGAAAGAACTCGTTACTGAGGTATTCTCCACCACGATCTGATCGTAGTGTCTTGATAGTCTTACCTAGCTTCTTTTCTACCTCAGTCTTAAACTCTTTGAATTTCTCAAAGCATTCAGACTTATGGCGAAGCAAATAGACATATCCTAATCTTGAGTAATCATCAATGAAAGTGGCGAAATACTCATAACCTCCACGAGCTTGCGTGGACATTGGTCCACATAAGTCAGAGTGGATCAATTCCAACACATTCTCTGCTCGAGACTGACTTGCCTTAAAAGGCCTGGTCGTCATATTTCCTTCTATACAGGACTCACAGATTTGATGCGGTACCACTTGGAAAGAATCCAAGATCCCATCGCATGTTAATCTTTTAATCCTCTTTAGATTGATGTGACCTAGTCGCAAGTGCCAGATATATGTTTGATCCTCATCGAAAGAAAAATTTCTCTTTAAATGATTATTATTATTGGATGAGTTTGCAACATTCATGGAAGATTTATGCATACAATCAATGATATAAAGAGAGTCAATCAGTTTACCATGACATATAACACCGTTATTACCAATGATAGAAACTCCACTATAAAAAATAACTGAATATCCATCACAAAATAACTTGAAAACTGAAATTAAGTTCCGCCGAAAAACTGGCACATATAAAACATCTCTCAAAATCAAAACATTGTTTTCAAAGCATAAAGTAAAATCTCCAATGGCTACTGCTGAGACTCGCTCTCCGCTGCCCATTGAGATGGTAATCTCGTCATGCTTCAGCTGCCTTGTCGGCCTGAACCCCTGCAAAGTATAACAAACATGACAAGTAGCTCCAGTATCCACTACCCAAGAATGGGTAGAAACCGATGCTAAACATGTTTCCGTTATAAATACACATGACGCACCTTGTCCAGTCTTCCTGACTTGACAATCTTTCTTCCATTGAGCAGCCTTGCCACACCTGAAACACTTGTCTTTTTTAGCAGGCACGCCCGGTGTCCTTCTTGACTTTCTACCAGAAGTTGTACCTTTGGCATTCTTCTTAAACATTCCTTTGCGCCTCTTGCCAACCAGCGCAACAGGAAGATTGCTAGAAGTAGCCAAAACAACTTTTTCTGGCTGCATGACTGATTCCGCTGCCATCAAGTCATTGAGTAGCTCATTAAGAGTGTACTCTTTCTTGTTCATGACAGCATTCAGTCTAAAGTTCTCATAGGACTTTGGCAGAGAGTTGAGGATGATATCAACCTGCGCTTCCGCATCGATACCGCCTCCGTGCGGCGAGAGCTCATCCATAAGATGAGTCATGCCGACCACGTGCTCTCTGACCGAGCTACCTTCTGCCATTTTCTTTCCCACGATTTCCCTCATGAGATTGAATCTGACTGCTCGGTCTGATTCACCATAGGTCGCTTTGAGGCTGTCCATTATGTCACTAGCATTATCAAATGAATGATGCGGCTGAGCAAGTACCTTGGACATATTAGTCATCATATAGCATTTCACTATATTGTTTGACTTGAGCCACTTGTTATAGTAGCTCCTTTCCTCATCAGTCGACGCATTAGTAAGATTAGCCGGACGAGGCTTATCGAGGACAAACTTGTGCTCCTCTGCGACAAGGATGTAATCCAAGTTGCGTTTCCATTCTTGGAAATTGGGACTGGTTAATTGGTTTTGTGCTAAGATATTGATTACATTCGGTAAAGACATGTCTGAAAACAATAAATTAAAAACAGAAATTAAAACATAGTCGCAAACTATTGAAACAATTAAATATTGAAACCTTATGATAAAGCAATATTAATGTTTCCTCCAATTTGCCTAAGTATTACTATTGCAAGCCACACATGTGGACGTTTACAACAAAACACTTAACCAGACTGCATCTTTCAATTCCAGTCCTTTAATTCCAATCCATGCCCGGGTTCCTTAGACAAATGGAATTAATAATTGGAGACTAACTTAAGACCATATTATCCTACTGAGCAGGGACATCACAAATGAGTTATACTTTGGATAACATCTAAGCTAGCTTACCACCAAAGCCAACCCTCCCATATAAGGATCTATTAGAACACACCTGATCCCTATAATAAGGTTGTCTCATTTAATTCAATCCCTAGAGAACTTATGAAAGTTCAATACGCAAGCTACACATGTAGACGTTTACGCATGAACTCCCACTTCTCACATGAAATAAATGTTTGTTTTAAGAAATCCTATCTATTAGAACTTATAAACAATAAATTAAGTAAGCTACACATGTAGACTTTTACCTAATAAATTACCCACTTCCAATAAATGATCGCCTTGTGGAGGTCTTACTAAATTATGAACTTAGTAATTTTTTTAGTTCATAAGGTTCAATTGCACAGATTATTTTATGTAGCCATAATTATAACATTGCTAAAATTCTATCATGCAAGGCATGAACCCCGAATTTATAGTTATAATTAATTACATAAAGTAAATCACATAGCATGCTTTAAAGCTGTAAATAAAACCAGTAAACGTGCTCCTATTATCTACAACATGTTTGTATGCTGCGCAATTAAATTAAACACGTATATCATCATGCGAAGACAAATAATAAAGCAAATAAAAAATGTCCTTGTGGCCCCATGATATGAAATAAAAATTAATTCTAACTATTACAAGTTGGAATTAATAATACAGATCTTCGACTGGGCTCCCACTACTTGGATTGAGATCTGAATTCATTTTCCGAATTTGGGCCTCCAAGATTTGATTTATCGGAAAATTGGACAACTGGGCCAGTTAACCAAATCGCGGACCTAGGCACACATTGCAAGCCCAATAGTCCGTGAGAACTTAGCCCGACGAGCCACCACCGACGAACCACCACCGCCGGCGACTCGCCGCCGTCGAGAGGGCTCTCGGAATCGCGCAACAACCATGCACGTACGTGCATGGTTGTAGCCCGCGATCCGCCTCCTCCGGCCGTTGCCCGTTTCGCAAGCCGCCGCCCTGGCTTACCCCGACCGTCGTCCAAACCGCCGTTCACTCTTCTTCTCCACTGTCGGCCTCCGTAACTCATCCGAATCGCGCATGAACGGAATCAGGGCTCGCGCGAACCACGCAAAAAACCCTAGGGTTTTTTGGCGTTTCGGCCACACGCCCAGCCCTGTCGCCGCCCAGCCCGCATCGCCGGCCACCCGAGCCACCGCCGCACCACCTTCTCCGCCCGCCGACATCGACTGAGGGGGGGAGACGCGCTGCCGTCGCGCGCGCAGGGTAGTGCAAGCCTACTGCGCGCGCGCCCGCGCGCCCTAGCC
The DNA here is from genome assembly GCA_026898455.1 of Plectranthus barbatus. Lineage (NCBI taxonomy): Eukaryota > Viridiplantae > Streptophyta > Magnoliopsida > Lamiales > Lamiaceae > Plectranthus > Plectranthus barbatus. Next base: position 1,134,193 of record JAPKLW010000015.1, read on the forward strand.
GTGCGCCGCCGTCCCGGCCGTCTGCCCCAACCTCCCTCTCGCCGTCAAACTCGCCTGGAGCCGCCGCACCAGCCCTGGCCTGCGTGCGTGCGCGCGCCGCGCGCGCTGAAACCCTAGGGTTTCCGCGCGCAGCTGCGTCGCCGCCGTGGCCCCGCCGAGCGCCCAGCTGCCGCGCCCTGCCATGCCTGATCGCCGTGCATGGCCTCCCGCCGTGCCGACACTGTCACGCGTCGTGCGGCCCTTCATTCTTCGTGTTCTTCGTTCTTCATGTTCTTCGCGTTCTTCGTTTTCTGTTTTACAGATTTAATTTTCAAATAAAAGATTACATTGAATAATCCTAATTACAATCTAAAAAATCTAAATCTAACCACTGATTTATCTCGTGGGTGAAAAATGAATCCATATAAAAGGGCGGATTAACCCGAGAACCACGAGGACGAAAAACATACAATCAATCCAAAAACCATCCATTGCATGCAATCAATAATAATAATCATGCTTAATCATAGGCAATATTATTTTTCCGATAGAGCCAATTAATCAACCTGGCTCTGATACCAATTGAAGGGATTCGTGAACTGAATCACGAAGTCCGTTTGCCAAGGATCGTTAATTGGAATATCAAAAATAAATTGCTATGCCTATGAAAAATCCTAGCATGATCCTATATTATTATGCATAAGAAGGTTTATGCGGAATACCTGGATCGATGAACTCTGAAGAACGCGTGCGCGGAGATGCCCTTTGATCTTTCCCACACACAAAGATTTGATTTCCTAACAAATTGAGGAAATAAATCTATGAAAATAAAATAATTATTTTCGAAAAACAAGGAGAGAGAGAAGAAGAAAAATCCTCCTGATTTGATCTTCTGATCTGTATTCCGACTCGATCTGAAAATCTGGTGAAGATTCTCTATCAGATCCCTTGCCCGGTTGAGAAGCAGAATTTCCTCCTCGTTCTCAGATCTTAGTCGATCACCACAGCTCCCAAAACTGGTTTGCTGTGTGCAACTTATGATCTTGTGGTGTGTTGAGATCTGAGGAACTGAAGCCTATTTATAGGAAATTACTGGACTCCTATTGGGCTTGAGTTTCATGGGCCAGACGAGGGACCAAAATGCAAATAGAAAATAAGGCCTATCAATTAATTAATTCCCATATTCAACCCAAAATATAATTAATTAATTAATATTGATTCATTCCACTAGAGAATCAATACTGTCCTACCTATTTGCTACCACGTTTTGAGGTACGGGTTGCATGGGCTCGGTATATCCCCACATTTAAGGTTACAGACATTCGTTAATTAATTTAAGCTCTGACAAGCTATTTAATTAATTAACATCTTATATTCCTGAATCAATCCACTCAAACATTTTCACTTATGCTTGAACTTAATCAGCCTGCAGGACTTAGCATAACGAACCTTTTGAGCTGTTCAGGGAATGTCACCATCCTATACTAGATGTGGTTACCTAGTTCCAGTACCAGACAGTCATATACAAACTGCTATTACCCAAGATACAGATATACAAGCTCAACTAGAGCCTTTCACTGCAACTCAAAGTAATACACGATCTGCATATACTTCTGTACCTTCATTTAGGCTTAGGATCTCGTCAAGCCATAGAGATCTAGATTCTTTTAATGTCAGATAAAAGAATCGATCTCGACTTAGGTCCTTATCAATGTGTGCCCCACACCAGCATACCAAGCCATCCAAGATAAGATGCTTATTACTGCGTATGCTGCAGCCTACACCGACAGTTTATCCTGGAACTGTCTCAGCTGTGATAACTATTTATATCTCGCTAGGTCAAACGATCCATACGATCTTCCGTGATCTTCTACACACCGTATGATCTCCCTATCGACGAGATAAGAGGATAATTGCATTTGCGACACACGTTTGTTAATTCAGACAGGAGATGAACATACAACATTTATGATTCCCAGTATATTAACCAATCGACCTTGTACATAATATACCAATCATAATGCTTTCAGTATATAAATCCATCATGTTCCTCATCTCCTCCACTGTCATTTTCCTGCTCTTAGTCTGGCCTTTCCATTCCTTGGCCCAGATTTTCTCTGACCTCCAGAAAGTGAGCCCAAGCCTGACTTGCATGATAGGCTTGTCTTCTTCATCGAGCTTGTGCTTCACTAGGTCAAATCTTCTCCACCTTCTTAAATCAGCCTTTAAAGCTTTGGCTAGCATGGATTCGTCCTCAAGGATGTTTGGATATAAGAGCATTGACTCCTCAGTGACCTTCTCCTCCACCCTTTCCGAAATCTCTGCTGCCCAATGAATCAACTTGGAGTGTCCGACATCTTTCTCTCCGATCAGGGGACACCAATTCTTGAGCCTCTCTGCTGTATATTCGAGATGAGGTAGTCCTCTTAGAGGAATTCGGTAAGTTGGAAATTCACTTGGCTTGTTTAATATGTCTTTCTCCCTATGATCTCAAGGGTGGTGCCTCCACCTTTGTTGCTTGTATTTAGAGAAGTTGAAAACCTGATCCAAAGCAAGGTCGTTTAAATCTGAATCAGAATTTGAGACATCAGATGAGGGGTAAGGATGATCATCAGATACTTCAGTTTTACCTCCCTTACCACCTTTTCCAATCTTAGTTCAACCTCCTCTTTAGGTTTTCAGTTTAGAGCTTGAGGAGGTCTTAGTTCCAGTTTTCGAACTTGTCAGTTTTTCTGGGATGGTCGCCCGGGTTTCTTCAGCATTTTTGTTGGTTTTTCTCTTGATCATCCAACATGCCCTTAAGAATCTCCTTCGCTAGTTGTGCAGGGTTGGTCGCCCCTTCTTCAGTTTCAGCAGTGTCACTTCACATTCCTTCACCGGTTGTTCAGGGTCGGTCGCCCCTCCAGTTTCAGTAGTAGTAAGCTCTGGATCAACTCATTTTTCAACGGTTTTCTCCTTCTATGCACCTTGGTTAAATCCGTGAGCATCTCTGTATAGGGCGGCAAAAGCTTCATCGGACATAGGCTCCCTGAACTCAAGTTTCTTCCGAGGAATCAACTTGATGGGATTATAGTCATCCCCTTTTTTCTTCTTCTTATGTTCAACCACTTTCTTTTTTACTTTCTCAGCAATTTTGGCTTACTCAGCTTCAGCTTGCTTTCTCCTTTGTTCCTCTTCCCGAGCTTTCTTGCTTCCCTTCTCAGTAACCTCCCTTTCGCCTTCTTTCAGAATTTTCTTCTTCAACCTATTTTGAGTAGATCTCTATTTCCTCACAACGACCAGAATGTCATGGCCTACCAAATAATCATCCCACCCTTGGGCGAGCCTTGGCCTTCCACAATCTGGGATGCCAAATTTTTCTTTTTCTAAGGAGGCTTGCTCGTTACCTCTCCAAGGTTTGTAAGAGTTGGAAGATCCTGCATCGCTTGCTGGAAGTTATCATCTTTCTCAATTTCTGTCCTTTCCTCATCAGTACTGAAGATCTCTTGTATGTTGTTGTTCAGAGGAATGAAATCTGAGGGTAGTAAGGCTTCTCCCTCATCAACATTTTTCACCAATTTCTCAATCAACCAACTAACTTTGAGCCCGAAGCTGACTCATGTGGCAAAAGTGCCCTTCTCGGACATGGTAGAGGCTTTACGAGCATTCTCCAAAAATCGTTCAAACACAAACTCTGCCCAGTTTCCTTAGACTTCATCATTAATAACCATCAGTACAGAGTGTTTTTTCTTGCTCATCTCAGAGTAGGAACCCACCTCACCCAAAAACTTATAAAAACTACCAAACTCAGAAGTTTTTGTGGTCACCTTCCATAGACTTTTGACCGATTCAATCTTCCACTTCCTCTAGTGTTCCTTCATGTCTTCACGAAATCCATGCCTGTAATTTACAACCTCCGCACCATTGTTCACCAAACAGAACATTTGACTCAGCATCTGCGGGTTGATTCGAAGTGGAACTCCGTCAACCCTTGTATTGAAGAACCTTCCATCCTTTTCAATCTCTGCATTGGCGTAGAACTTGGCCACCATAAACTGATGAAATCGCTTTAGATAAACAGTCAAAAAGTATACTAGTTCCTCCTTTTTTAGTTTTTGGAATAGGCGAGGGTCAAGGTAAACTATCTGGGCATCCTCCCACAACAATATCTTTTCTAGGGGTGGGACGGTACGGTATACCGAAAAATTTTCGTCGTACCGTATACTGTACCAAACTTTATGATATGAGAAAATGCATACCGTTATCGTACCGTAACTATCAATATACCGAACTTGGGTATACCGAAGTTTTGGTATAACATAAACTGAATACCATTATCGTACCGTAATAATGGTATACCGTAGCGTACCAAAATTTTACGGTATACCGTGATATACCGTAATGGTATACCATACCGTACCGAATATTATTAATTAAAACAATATATAAATATTAATAATATTATTATTTAATTAAAAAATGAGTTCTAAGGCAACTTTTCACCAGCTATGTGGTCGGCAACCTTGTCCCGATTACCACCAAATTGATGGTTTAGGTAATAACACTAATTAGCTATACAAAGATGTATTTTATAGGTGACTCAATTCATTTATATTTGATAACTAACCGATGTGGGATATCAAAATGACTGCTCATTTATAGATGCTTTCATTTGTGTGTGTTTTATTCTTTATCAATGTAGGGTACTTTATTGTGTAGGATAATAACTTTAAAAAAGTTACTCATTTTGTTGTTATTTTTACTTCTAAACATATTTTTTAAAAATTACTTATAATTATTATTTTCTTCTAACCCAATTTCCGATTACATGTCATGCGATTTATCAACTCAACTTTTTTTATCATCATCAAACTAAAATTATTATTAACCTTTGTTTAAATATTATTGTCTATTTTGTATTATATTCTATCATTCTACAAGTGCAATAATATAATATAAATTATTTTTTTTAATAACTATACACAACTAAGTTAATGCCCATATATATCAAAATGTTAAATGAAAAGAAATGAAATTGTGAATCATTATAATACCAAAATATGTCTTAACACTAATATTATTTATGTTCAAATAATCACTTTTCAATATAACAAAACAATTATGATAATTTACATCATAACAATCAAAATATAACAAAATAAATATTAGAAATAAAATAATAATGTACTAATAATTATTAGAATTTCAATCTAGGTGTTATTCTTAAAACGTCTCAATAACAAAAATAAGTTGAACGAGGGAGAATAAAGAATTAAAATTATTTAAGTATTATATATGAATATTTACTGAAATAAATATATATGATAAATACTCTGATATATGAATAATATTATATTACTTAAAATAAAAATAATATTTATATATTCGGTACGGTATGTAGACGGTATACCCTATGTTGGTCCCGGATTATCAGGGTATAACTTGGCAGCGGAAAATATGGTTAATCGTTTCTTGCACTCTGCTGGTTACTCAGCTGACTGGGACCTTGTCAGCTGGTAAGTCAACTTGCACTCTGCGTACTCAGCTGACTGGCGACTGGCTGGTCAGCTGGTAGCTCAAGACTTAGAATATTTTTAGCCTTGTTTGCACAGTTATATCAGTTTTCAGATATACACCAGCACTTGGGTGCTGGGTTTTAAATCAGTATGAAATGCAGAAAGCTGATAAAAGACAAAGGATTTATAGTGGTTCGATCAACTGATCTACGTCCACTCTCCAGTCGTAGCACTGGAAATTCACTATAGAGTAATCAGGTACAAGTTGCCTACGATCTATCTCTAGCTGGTGCGACCCTTGTCCACCACTTCGCTAGATCAACCGCTCCCGGTCTTGTTTCCTTCTTCAACTCTGATCAGCTGGTGGAGTGCGAGCACGTCACTTCAACCTCCACAACTTCACTGGGTGTTTAGTTCTCCCAAGAACGTATCTTCTCAATACGGCAAAAGCCCGTAATAACTCAAGTGCTGGCTGGCACAAGAGCTGCTGTGAACTTCCTCAGAAGAGAAAGAACACCAAAGAGATCAGTAACTTACAAGCTGGAAGCTTGAAGTCTCGTGTTTGATAAATCAACACACGGATAGCCTTTAGAAAGGCCTCGAAAGTGTTCTGCTTGCTTGCAATAAAGTTTCTGACTTTCGGTAGTTGAGCGAGAGAGAAGAGTATTGAATGTTAGGAAGCAAGCGTCTTAAATGTTGGTAGTTCCGACCTATTTATAGACGCGGGATCCCATTCAAATCTTCTAGCCGTTTGGACACATCCGGAAAAGGTCTCTGTCCTCGCATGTCCTTCAGACGGCGGCAGGTAGGAATTTCCGGAAAGTGCCATGCTTTTGTCCACTTTATCTGACATTGATCTCTTTATGTCAGAACGGCACTATTCGTCAGTACGAGGAATCGAGACTGGTGTCTTGAACTGATAGACTTTAAGGTATCCTCCCTTAAAGTCATACTTTGTCAGTTTATTCCTCAGACGAATCTTCTTTTTGTCTCTAAGACTCTGGGAGAGCGAATCTGGAATTCTGCTGGTAACATCCGACTGGTAGATCATTCTGGTGATCTTGTGCTGGCAGTCTCTGCTGGTGACTTTGCGCTGGCACAATCTAAGTCTACCAATATGTCTGATGTTAATCTTTTCTTGGAATCTCCCATGACTGGAGGCTTCACCGCTGGTGAATAGTGTCAGTGAGAACACGTATTCTGCTGGTAGGATTTGTCAGCCGCCTGCTGGTGAAATCCTTCCCAACTGGTGAACAGTAGTCAGTCATTAGCTCTTTCTCATGCTGATGAACAGTGTCAGCACGAGACTTTGTCAGCCGCCTTCGGATGAGACTTTCCCAACTGGTGAACAGTAGCCAGTGGTAAGCACTTCTCATTCTGGTGAACAGTGCCAGCATGAGTCTTTGATCAGCTGCGACTTACAACTCAAAAGACCTAAACAGGACTTTACATTTGAGACTAGAGCTATTCTAGAGACAAACTGACGCTGGTAGGACTTAGGATTTGATCCACCAAAACACCAAAACTAGAATCTAAACAAGTAGCTACTGGGGAAAGGAAACTTAGCCAAATTTCCCAACACCCTATATTTTACAATCTCATATGTTATTGTACCGTAGATTTTCGGTACGGTATTATAACGTACCGTTAATGACGGTATATTAATATTTTGGTATTTTCGATATTTTTTCGATACGATATGTATGGTATATCGGTATTTCGGTATTTTTTCCCACCCCTAATCTTTTCCTTGTTCACCAAGCTACCCTCTTCTGTTTAGATGTTAGGAGTGCAGCCGATACTTCATCTTTCTCCAACTTGACAAGTTCGGAGTGGGGATGTATCTTCTCGTCAAGACTGACTCGGTTCGACCAGAGGTTGATGTTTCGTAGTCTGGATTCTCAGCAGAAGTTCTCTTAGGCATGATTAATGAGAATGATTAGGAATAAATAAGGGAATGTTGGTCTGGAAAGCTTTGAATGCACTGAGGATTTTTCTGGGTTTGAAGGCTTAAATGATTTCAAAGTGTAACTACCCGAATCCATTCACTTATCTATACAATTCGAAATATTTGGTTGGACAGCCAGGATTATGTTGACAAAAGTAGGATCAACAGATGGGATTAACTGCCTGTTCAACTCCCTGCAACGGTCGACACGTGGTGCTCCAGGAATGGTCCACACTTTTTCCTCGCATTTAATGTGATGTGTGCGATAAGTTCGAATTTAAATTCAAATCATCCCGCCTTTCTTACTGAAAATTGAAAACAAACTTTCATTTTAATTTTTTACTCCCTCCGTCCCATATGAATTGTCCACTTTGCTTTTGGCACAATAACCAATGCGAGTAGAGATAGAAGAAATTAATATTTTATTAGTGAGTGGGTATTATTTTTCCATTTTAAGTAAGTGGACAATTAAATGGGACGGACAAAAAAGGAAAGGTGGACCATTGAAGTGGGACGGAGGGAGTAGTTTCTAAATCGAGAGCTTGGACTCATTTAAAGTCCGCAACCTTCCTTCAAAGAAATCCAAACCCGAAAACTAGAAACTTAGTTTTCAAAATTCCAGTTTTTCAGTTTCTCCCGATATACCACTTTTTGAAAAAAAATGGTTAAGTATAGAACCAGAAACTGAAAACTGAGTGCGAAATTCAGCAAACTGAAAATTGAGAGCTAGGACTTAGTTTTAATCCGCATCTACTCTTCTTCAAATGAAATCTCATCAAACTCAAGTAAACCAAGTTTGATACATAATTCTTTTACTCTGGTTTTTGGTAGAGGCTTGTTGAAGATATCTGCCAATCTTCAGTTCAGATATATTCAACAAATTTATCCTTCTTCTCCACATCATCTCTGATGAAATGATGTTGAATATCAATGTGTTTTGTCCGTGAGTGGTGAACTGGATTCTTAGTGATACACATAGCATTGCTATTGCCACACATCCAGTTCAACTTCATAATCCAACAATTGTTGCTTGATCCAAAGCACTTGAGCACAACAACTAACAGCTGCTTCATATTCAGCTTTAGTGGTAGATGTCGCTACCGAATGCTACTTCTTGCTAAACGAACTAATTAGTTTGTGGCCTAGGAACTGACAAGTTCCACTTGTGCTCTTTCAATCAAATTCTACATCCTCCAAAATCTGAATCTGAATAAGAATTGAGAGTCAGTTCATCAGTTTTGAGATACCATATACCTAAGGATTCAGTTCCTTTATGATATTTCACGATCCTCTTTGCAGCTTCCATGTGCGATTTCCTAGGATTAGCTTGAAATCTCGCACAAACTCCAACAGCATAAGAAATATCCGACCTGCTTGCAGTCAGATATAGTAAAGATCTAATAATTCCTATGTAGCTCTTTGGGTTTACTGGTTCTCCTTCTTCATCAAGGTTAATCTGAGCACTAGGGCTCATAGGAATCCTTAAAGCTTTAGTTTTCTCTGGGCGAAACTTATTTATCAGATCCTTGGTGTACTTCCTTTGGTTGATGAGCATTCCTCCTTCAGACTGAATAACTTGAAGACCGAGGAAATAAGCCATCTTGCCCATCATGCTCATTTGAAAATTACTTTGCATCAATTGGGCAAATTTCTCGCATAACTCCAAGATTTTGCAACCAAGATAATATCATCGACATATATTTGAACTAACTGAATGTAAGTTCCATCCTTGTTTCTGAAGAGAGTTGTGTTGAGTTTTTCTTTTTGAAAATCATTCTGAAGAGATTTGTGTCGAGTCTCATACCAAGCTCTGGTTGCTTGCTTCAAACCATATAGAGCTTTCTCACTTTTTAAACTTGGTTTCCTTCTTCAAAGCCAATGGGCTGTTCAACATAGACCTCTTCTTTCAGTTCCCCGTTCAGAAATGCGCTATTCACATCCATTTGAAAAACTGTGAAGTTATGATGTGCGACATAGGCTAGAAACAAACGAATGGCTTCAAGTCTGGCAACTGGAGAAAAAGTTTCATCAAAATCAATGCCTTCGCACTGTGCATATCCTTTTGCAACGAATCTAGCTTTGTTCTATATGATCGTGCCAGTTTCATCTCGCTTGTTCTTGAACACCCATTTGGTTCCAATAAATGCTTGGTGTGTTGGTCTGTTCACCAAGTACCATACATTGTTGTGTATGAGTTCAGCCAATTCTTCTTACATCGTATTTGTCCAGTCTGTTGACTTCAGGGCATCTGCAATCTTTTTTGGTTCTGATTGCTGAGAAATGAAGCACGATAACAAAACACTTCCTTGACGTGTATGAATTGGATTTGCAATGTTGTCCAGCACAGTATCTTCTGGAAGATATCTCAACCACCTTGGCTTCTAGAGCTGACTCACTTCAATAGGTTGAGTAGAAGATTCAGGAAAATCAGTTCCTAAAATTGGAACAGAGGTTAGAGTAGAACCCAAAACTCAGTTCTTCTTCTCTTGAAGCTTGAACATCCAAAACTAAAACTCGGTCCTGCATACAAACTGAAAGTTAGTTTCCTTAGATCCTTCATCTCCAGTTTCCAGTTCCATGTCTTCTGGAAGGACTTCTTCAGGTTGTGCAACTCCTGTTTGAGCTCCATTTTGAATTCCCCCTTGATTTGTGCAAGAATTTAGGGTTATGGAATCCAAGGCCTCAACAAGAACTATAGCATCATGGTCCCCTTCGGCATGTTGCAATCCAGCCGAGTCAACTGAAGAACTAGACATTTCATTCATAGATATATTTTGAGAAACTGAAACTGGAATAATATCATCATTTTCAAAACTTAGTTTGTCATTGACATCCTTGAACTCATGAGTGTCAAGTTCCAGTTCTTTCAGGGTCTTGCGCATTAGAACAAACTCATCAAATTCAACATTGCATGTTATCTCCACAAGTTCTGTAGTCTTATTGAGTATCCTATATCCCTTGTGAGAAGAATGTCCATAACCAACGAACACCCCTTTATCAGCTTTGGACTGAAGGTATTCAATTTTGACTTTCCATTATTGTGAACATAAATTGCGAGCCGGAATCACGTTGATGAGTAATAGAAGGCTTACGACCATTATAGACCTCATAGGGAGTTTTGTGATGACGGTTGCTGATGGCACTTCTATTATGAGTATAGCATGCAATCATCAAGGCTTCTCCCCGGTATCCTTCGCCTAAACTGGCTTCTGCAAGCATGGTCCATACTGCTTCTTTGAATGTTCTATTTCTTCTCTTAGCAAGGCCATTTTGGTTAGGTGTTCTTGGAACTGACTTTTCGTGTGCAATTCCAATGTCTGCTCAGAAGTTCATCAAAGGACCATTGCAAAACTCAGTTCCATTATCAGACCTTATCCTCTTCACAGTCACTCCTTTGTCATTTTGAACTATAATAATCAGTTCTGGGAGCTGGAGTTTGACCTCGTCTTTAGTTTTCAACAACCTCACCAATGTATATCTCGAATAGTCATCAACAACTACAAGAGTGAATCTTTTTCCTCCGATCGTGGGTGGCTTGACTGGTCCAAATAAATCCATGTGCAACAACTCAAGAATTATTTCAGTGCTCGCTGTAACTGAACGATTCTTGAATGAAGCTTTAGTTTGCTTTCCCATCTGACACGCTCTGCAAATCCCATCCTTCTTGAATCTAGTTTGTGGTAGGCCTTCAACTAATTTGTGGTTTGCAAGATGTCTGATCGAGTTGAAATTGAGGTGGCTTAAACGTTTATGCCTAAACCAGTTTGTGCCTTCCTCGGAGCTTGTTGCAACAAGGCAAGTGTCATCTTGGCCACTCTCCCCATCTACGACATAGGGACCTCTTTTTCTGATTCCTTTAAGTATGATCTTCTTTGAATCTTTGTCTTTGATATGGCAATTAGCTTCAGCAAATGTCACCCCATAGCCATTTTGAATGAGCTGGCTTATGCTCAGCAGGTTGTAGTTGAGGTTGGTGACTAAGGACATGTTCTTGATGGTGATTCCATTGTATTCCACACACCCTTTTCCAATTACTCCACCCTTTGAATCATCAACAAATACTGCTGGTGGTCCTCTCGCCATTTCCAGTTTGGTAAGCAACTCTCTTTCTTTCGTCATGTGTGCGGAACATCCACTGTCCAGTATCCATGCTTTTTTTTTTTGCTGGAACTGACTCTGATGTCCCTGTACCTGCATCACAAAGGAAGTTAGACTCTAGGTATCCGAGTTTTTGCGGGTCTTACAATGTTAGTCTTTTGGAATCCAAACTTGTTTCACCTTGATTGTTGATGATTTCTTCACTACCTTATTCTTCCTTTTGAAATAATGAATGCTATTCAGATGTAATGTAGAAGGAATAGTGGGTGTGTGCAAACTCTTTCTAGAAATTAAGTTTTTGAAAGAGTCTCTCGGAAACCTAGTCTCGGGTGTGAAGTCTTCATAGCCCATAAAATTGAAACTTGGTTGGGCGCAAACCTCAAGTAGGTTTTTCCTCTACTTGGATGAATCATTTCTCGTAAGAGTTATGATTTAAGGACCTCAAATTTCTGAAATTCGGACGTGAAACTTACCTTCTCAGTTCAGTTTCAGTTGTTGAAATTGACTTCATTGCAATTGGAAAATATTGCCTTTTCAGTTTCTTAGGCACTTTTGGTTTCTACTCAGGTTGTTTCTTTCTCAGTTTATGAACTGTTTTTTTCAATTTAGAAACTGGAGTTTTGCATTTTTCAACCTGATCGACCAAATTGGAGTTTTTGCTTATTTGAGCTACTCCTTTGCCTAACAACTTAACCTAAAAAACTATTTCAATAAAAAATATATATTTAATAAGGTCACAACTTGGCTCCCAACCTGGGTCGTTTCATGGCTCCGACTTGAATTCAAATCCTAAAAACACCCTTAGACCAAATTCTTTTCTCTCATTTAATCATTGTATTTGAAATTTGGTCCCCCTCTCGTAAAACTTTTCCAATCGGAATCATATATATGATGTTTATTATTTTTGCCAATTTTTTACCATATATATAAGCTCTTTGTTCTAAAAGAATTTGATGTATGGTAGTCACTATATGTTCATATATATATATATGTGCTTTGGGTTGGTGATTCTTATATTCTCTTTCGACCCGCTACTGACTCTCGTCTCGACTTATATTCTAAAATATTCAATTCACTCGGACCGAATTTCCATCCAAGTTGGCTCCCAACCCGCTTTTCAACTATGATTTCAACCATGCTGATCCAATCTAATCTGGTTTGCAACTGATATTGTCCGGCTACCAGACTACCGACTTGAGTCCCTGCAATAATTTTAAAAATCTTAAACAAATTACTTCTTGAATAATATATGTTCTAACATTTTAAAATAATTTTTTATATTTGTATTACAAACTCAATGAAAATATATGAATATTTTTATTAAGTAATTAGTCATGATCTCAGTATCATTACAATAAATATTTGATTGATTTGATTGTTAGACAAATTGTCATGTCAGAAATCGTACTTTTGGATTATTTTATGAAGAGAGAAAATTTATATAATAACTCTGGATAAGTCAACAAGTTATAAAGCCACATGTTTAAAAATATATGTTTTATGACCACTTTGTTAATGATTGGAAATAATATTTGATTTTTTAAAATACTTGAGATTAATTACTCTTGGATTTATTATACACCTAACTCACTAATTACCTCTCTCTCTTTCTCTCTCCACCAATTTTCGTCGTTGTTCTTCAGCCACCACCATTGTCGATCGTATGAAGCTTTGAAACCACCGGATTTACCGCACCCAACTCTAAAAAAAGCAACATTACATCTGCACAATGTTTGGGGAACAATCCAAAACGAACTATGTACCTTTTTTGCCTTCATTTCATCGATTTTTTACTATTTTTTAATTTATTACACTATCATTTTATGTGATTATAGTTGATTATGTGTGTTCAAATATATTTTAAGTTGATTACACGTTGATGTATAATGATTATATGCTTTAATCTCGTCGATTTCATATTTTTATCATCAATTTTATGATGTTCATCGTCGTATTTTAGTTTAACTGGGTAAATAGGAAACCCTCGATCGATGCCGAGATCTTGAATTGTTATTTTGCAATCTCAACTTTTATACGAGAACTCGACATGTGTATCGAGATAGTAGTCAAGATCTCAATTTTTTAATTTTTTTTGTTTTACTTTGTTGGTTATGTTTTTATTTTCTTTATTGCATATATGTGAGTGGACCAGGACTTATTTGCAGGGGATTGTCTCGTCGTTGAATTATATGACTCGGGCATTCTTGTGGATATCCAGATTAGACTGATGAACTTTGGCGAGGAAGCTTATCAATTATTTAGGAATGACCATTCAGTTATTTTTTCACTTTCCGCTGGAAGAAGAGAACGACACGTGCATTGTGGGCTTTGACCACGTACGAGATTGATGTGTACGGAGCTGAGAATGAGCTCTGGTTTCGTGTTGGTGAAACCAATATTTGATTAGGTACTAGAGAGTTGACACTGATGACCAGGCTGCAATCATCAGTCGCATCCGATCCCGACAGATAGTTACTTATATTACAATCAAGGACCCTTGCCTTTTATAGATGTTCTACATCGTGGTTTTATGGACCCAAATGTCAGGCTGAGCGAATCATATGATGATTATGCATTGGTCGAGGATGTTGAGCAGTGGAGGGCATTCCCTTGTGGTTTGTGCTTCAGCATCTTACTTCATCAGATGTCTGTCGTGAGGAAACCGGAACTTAGTGCATGCATATGGCCCTGTTTGGGTGTTAGAGGTAATCGTTTTTAATTTTCATTTTTAATTTCTATTTTTAATTTATAAATGACTAGAATTGTTAATTATTTCTGTTATTTTGCATGCATGGTCATACGAGATGATCCCTGATCTGGCTATCTCATGTGTGATACGTTCTACGCTAGAGAGGACTATCCCTCGATGTTTAATGTGGAGTCCTTTCCTAGTAGGACGGGGCATTCACTTCACAGATTTTTTTTCACACTTGAGGTAAAAAATTATTATAATTTGATTAAATATTGTTTATTTATTTGTTTTTTCCAGCTTGACACTGCAGCCAACTGATAAGGATGTAGCAGAATCCTTGGTTTGAATCAATTTGTAGCAGGTTGAGACCCTATTGAGGTGTAGACTTATGCCTTATCGGGGATTGAGGCCCTGAGGATATTTCTCCCAGCGATCTTGTGGCACGACCTCTAGGTTTTCCTCTAGGAGGGGGACGCAGCAGCCAGCATCATAGAGACAGCCACAACCAGACATGGACACTTTATTCAAGATTCTAATTTGATCTTTATATGTGGACTTGTCGGGTCATTGAGAGGGTCCGACTCGGCACTCGGTTGCGAAGTGCTCACGACATTCATCATCGGCAAAGCCCTACATAGATGTACTTGTGTTTAGACTTATATTTATATTTTATTTGTTTTATTTTCTTAATATTTTAATTATTTATTCAAACTGGATGTGCATCATCGTCTCATGGGCACGAGCTGCATGACGACGACATAGATCGATTTGCAGATTGCGTAGTGCAGCCATTGGCAGATTGCCTCGTGCAGCCACTTGCAGATCGCTACCTGTAGCCACTGGTAGATCACCTTGTGCAGCCATTAGCATATCAGGTTATTGACCCATTGGCAGATCGCCTTATGGAGCTACTGCCAGATGGACTCATGCAGCCAGTGGCTGCCCACATGGCAAATCACATTGTGGAGCCGGTGGCTTCCTAGGTTACTGAGAAGCTGAAGGCTTTCATGCGGGAGCTCATGAACGGTATGTTTTGCTGCCCAAGCCAGAGCCAGACGCAAATCCAGAGCCTACCTGTCATCGATTCTACTGCCCCCGCCTCACGTCCAGTCCTCGACACTGCCAGTGGCACTGTTGGCCCCACCACCTCCTCCATTGTTGGTCCCTCCACCACCAACCACGCCACTACATTTTAAAAGGCAAGGTATGGGAATCTTTTGTCACTAATATCACTCTTTCATGGATGATCCCAAAGCTATAGTGATGGTGCCAGGCCCAGGGCTGATTTTTAGTATGAAGCTATATTTGAGGCCACTGAATGACCTGAGGGAGGACATTTTAGAAGATGTAAGTAGATATTTTATGAATTATTTTAAATTTTTTTTGAATAATTATATATTAATATGCTTTATTTGATATCAACTTCAACAAGTGTTCATTCTTAAGACTCACGACATGGTAAGTAGTGGCGAAAGATATATCACTGACGATGACAACACTATCATTTTAGATCCACTTTCTTTGTAAGTAAGGAATGTTGAAGTATTTTATTTTTGCTTCAATAATTTTGATTTCATTTTTATTTATGCATTTAACGTGCTAGACCATCTCCTTCTTGAATAGCAAAAATGCCACCTAAATCAAGGAGAGGAGTGGGTATTGTGCCTGATGATGATTACATTTAGTGGGTCCCCATTCCGATTTAGTGAAAGCAGTCCAGAGTCTTGATGGAATGTCCGACTTCAATATTTGAACAAGGCAAAACATGTAAGTCTCAAATTTTAAATCAAATTATTTTTTGTATTCTTTTTAAGTTTAATTGTGTTCATTTGCATTTTAGGTCATAGGTATTGTCCATCTCTATGGACATTGGGCCAGTGTACACATATTGATCTCCTTGCGTGGCATATTAAGTTATACGACTCACTTTACCATGCATTGAACGATCAATCTGACCCAATGCACTATGAGAAGAGGGACCGAGAGCTCCTTCCACTGATCAGATTGCTCCCTCGTGTCCTTGATCCTATCGGGTACTAGAACAAGGCAATTCCTCTTCGAACAAGTGGTCAACACAATTTAACTCTGATCTAAGACCCCGATGAGCATGCCAGATAGGAGGACACTTACAACTTCGGAGCTTTTGCTATGATATATGTAGATAGATTAATTCAAAGAGAAGACATTCCAGCCAATGCTCTTACTATTGATTTTATTATGAGTTATAGGCAGTACATAGGTGCTAAGATATTACAGTGGTGTAGAAATGCAATTCCTAGTACATGATTGTAGCACTGTTTCCATTGTTGTTGTAAAACAGATTTCTTAGTGTTGAATTAGTTATTTAGCTTTCAATATTGGTGTTTTTTGTCATTGCATTGCACAGGTGTTTATACATGTGGTATTAAACAAATTTTATTTGCATTTCAGATCACTGATTTTGAGAGAAATCATGGCATTTCGAGTTTGAGATCTCGAAATGCCATAATTTCTCTCGAAATCATAATACATCTTAAATTACAAATGATCCTAAATTTATACATTATACAATCTAATCATATTTAATTGACATGTATTATACAAATTAAGTATCTTCAAATGTAATACATTCTATATGAATATACTATTAAATGTGTTGATTCATATATAAGAATGTGAAATTTAATACATCTTATTGGATGCTTGTAGAAGAAGAAGAAGAAGAAGAAGAAGTATTAGTAGTAGTAGTAGTAGTAATATACAATGTAAACATCTTTGTAATGAATGAATTATTGTTATTTTATTTGTAATCAATGCTAAAATGTTGAAATGAATGTTAATTGATTTGATTATCCTTGATATTTAGTGACTTAATTATCCAATTAGCCAAAAATCACTCGTTTCGAGATCTCGACACCTAAACAACTCAAACATAAACCAAAAATTCAACCAAGCATCAACCAAAATATATGAATTCTATGCCAAAACACCAAAATAAACATCAACCAACGTACATCAACAACATCACATCCGAAAATAAGCCAAAATACATGAACTAAATCATTAAACAAATCCCAAAAATCAATCATCTAATCCATTAATCATAAACATGCAAAGATAAATAAAACATATAAAGAATTTGTCACTATTCACTCATATGATCAATTCTCCCTGGATACTTTCTTTTTGTATGTCCCGCTTGCTGACATATACTACATGTCGAGCTACTATCCGAGGTCTCACAACAAATGTCGTCACCTCCGATGGGAAAATCGACTCTGATGGATGTGGCACAATCATAATGGGTTTGATCATATGTCTGTAGAAGAGTGAATTATTTGTAATGGTGTGACACGTACTGTGATATCGATTGTGAAGTATATATGTCAGTTAAGTATAAGATATATATATTAAAATAAACTTTAAGCTATTGACTACAAGATATATCCTATAATTAATATTCAAATTAACAAAGTACCTAAGGGTGGAAGCCGCATGACAACATGGAATTTGATTGAGATCGAAATATCGACACTCACACGTTATGTGCTTTAAGTTGAAATTATATCTCCTCTATTGCCCTTCCACCTTGTATATGTGTGTGGTGGTGGTCCCTCTAACTGTAAGATATTGCCCATATTCAACCAATTCTGATAACTTTGTGATATCCATGCGTGTCAGAGCATGATCTCTAAATCGTGCAGCCACCCGTAGCTTGTAAAATCATATCTCAACCATAGCTTTGTAAGTCTCCAAAAGGGTACATATGGGCAATTGCCTTGCCCATAACAAACAAGAGTTAAGGGATTCAGATGCATTGGATGTTATAAAGCTGGATTGGGTACCAAGGCATTAAGATCTCGACCAATGTCGGACTACTTACACATGTTACAGATGCCCGTAGCATAGAATGGCATCCACTCCCATGCTTGCATCTAAAGTTGAGGCGAGTAGTGTTGGACCTCTCCATGGAGCATTCGAACTTGTCATGCAAGTTATGTAGTCCTACAATAAGTCAAGTTCATTCTTGCTGCTAAATATAGCTCCAATGCATAACTCAGCGGGGGCTCATTCTACGGACATAATCCACCTCAAATGCTCAGGAGCATCAACCTCTATCAAATAAGTACCCAACTTCTTATTTCTTAATCATGTCAAACTGCAAGCACGACTTTGCTCAAGTTCTTATCAGATAGGCCATACTGATTCGTTCACTCATGAGCTAGAATCCATTTCGAAAAATCACTAATTAAGGACTCAAACGACCTACTCCGGCCCTTATCCTCCTCCTCCTCCTCCTCATCCCTCGCCTCCTTCGTTGCCTCATCCTCATCCTCGCCCTCATAATAATCATCATAATCAGTAGATGCTGCCTCATCCTCATTTATGAAATCATAAGTTAATGAGATATTTGGACCAAACATTCTAGTATATTGTTGTGACTATGACTGAGATGCCTCAAATCCAGACTGAGGTTGTTCCAATTTGGGGACCACATATATGACTAGATCGATGCTATTTTCATATAGCATCCGCATTATATCTTCATTGGTCTTCAGTCCACCCTTAAATTGTCTCGAGTCCCCACACACGCTGCTCATGTAAAACAAATAGTAACTTGTAGTGAGAATATCACAATGCTTGATCTCGTGAATCTCAAATAAAATTGCATTCTAGGAGATCTGATCACACCTCAAACATAACAATCCAGTCCCTCTCCCTTCGCCCGCTAGATTACCAACTACTATTGTGAAGGCTTATATCTAGGAAAGATTCAACCGTTGAGTAAGATCACTAACTAAGCAAATGCAATACATCTACCACTAGAAACAATTATAAAGCTACAATCATATCTCACATTTATCATGCTTTCACAATCCAATAAATGCCTCAAATGAAGGGATTCGTGGACTGAATCACGAAGTCCGTTTGCCAAGGATCGTTAATTGGAATATCAAAAATAAATTGCTATGCCTATGATTAATCCTAGCATGCTCCTATTGAATATGCATAAGGGGGTTTATGCGGAATACCTGGATTGCGAAACCCTGAAGAACGAGTGCGCGAAGATACCCTTTGATCTTTCTTACGCACAAAGATTTAATTCCTAATAGATTGAGGAAATAAATCTTATGAAAATAAAACAGTTATTTTCGAAAAACAAGAAGAGAGAGAAGAGAGAAAATCCTCCTGATCTGATCTTCTGATCTGTATCCCAACTCAATCTGAATATCTGGTGAAGATTCCCTTCAGATTCCTTGCCCGATTGAGAAGCAAAATTTCCTCCTCGTTTCTCAGATCTAGTTGATCACCATAGCTCCCAAAACCTAGTTTGCTGTGTGCAACTCATGATCTTGTGGTTTCTTACATATTCATCCTCCAAGAATCTTGCGTTGGTACTGACAACAACTTTCTGATTCTCAGGACAATAGAAATAACCACCTTTCGTTTGCCTGGGATATCCTACAAACAACATCAGCTTACACCTACTTTCTAATTTATCAGGTTCCTTTGTCAGCACATATGCTGGACAACCCCAAACCCTCACTTTGTTCAAACTTGGCTTTCTCCCATACCAGAGTTCCAGAGGTGTTTTTGGAACTGATTTAGAAGGTACCAGGTTAAGCAAGTAGGCCGCTACACCATTTTGTTGAGGGGTTCCTGGTGCAGTCCACTGGGATGTAATCCCATTATCTGACAAGTACGACAAGAACTCGTTACTGAGGTATTCACCACCACGATCTGATCGTAGTGTCTTGATAGTCTTTCCTAGCTTCTTTTCTACCTCAGTCCTAAACTCTTTGAATTTCTCAAAGCATTCAGACTTATGGCGAAGCAAATAGACATATCCGAATCTTGAGTAATCGTCAATAAAAGTGGCGAAATACTCATAACCTCCACGAGCTTGCGTGGACATTGGTCCACATAAGTTAGAGTGGATCAATTCCAACCCATTCTCTGCTCGAGACTGACTTGCCTTAAAAGGCCTGGTCATCATCTTTCCCTCTATACATGACTCACAGGTTTGATGCGGTACCACTTGAAAAGAATCCAAGAGCCCATTGCATGCTAATCTTTTAATCATCTTTAGATTGATGTGACCTAGTCTCAAGTGCCAGAGATATGTTTGATCCTTATCGGAAGAAAACTTTCTCTTTAAATGATTATTATTATTGGATGAGTTTGCAACATTCACGGAAGATTTATGCATACAATCAATGATATAGAGAGAGTCAATCAGTTTGCCATGACAGATAACACCTTTATTACCAATGATAGAAACTCCACTATAAAAAATAACTGAATATCCGCCGAAAAACCGGCACATATAAAACATCTCTCAAAATCAAAACATTATTTTCAAAGCATAAAGTAAAATCTCCAATGGCTACTGCTGAGACTCGCTCTCCGCTGCCCATTGAGATGGTAATCTCGTCATGCTTTAGCTGCCTTGTCGGCCTGAACCCCTGCAAGGTATAACAGACATGGTCAGTAGCTCCAGTATCCACTACCCAAGAATGGGTAGAAACCGATGCTAAACATGCTTCCGTTATAAGTGCACATGACGTACCTTGTCTACCCGTGCCGAGCACTAGACAATCTACTTCACTTCGCTTGCGTTTACATGGCCTGATGACATCTTTTGCTAAATCAGCTTCATCTAACCTTTTAAGCATTTCTTTTGCTTCAGCAACTATCTTGTCAAAAGCTGACAAAGTTGGAGCAAATTCTGATGCCCTAAGGTCAGATTCCTCTCGCATCAGGGCTAAGAGTAACTCAGGAAGAGTAAACTCGCACCTGGTACCGAGGGACTTGATGAAATCATCATAAGAATCAGACAGAGAGTGCAGGACAATGTTTATTTCTGCCCGCTTACTGACTAGTCCACCTCTCTTTCTGTACTTTCCCATAATTCTCATCATATTGATAAAGTGCAGAAGCAACGAACTCCCATCAGTCATCTTCTTGCAGACCAGGTCCTCTACAAGATTATAACTGATATTTCGTCTCACCTTCCCATAAACTTTCACAAGGTACCTCCACATCTCAACAGCAGCTCAGAACTTCTTGTACTTGAGCTTTAATTCTCTAGACAGACTCTTCATGATGAGTCTGCGGGCAAACTCATCAGAAGCTACCCATCTGTCATAGAACACTCGCTCATAACCAGTACAGTTCCAATACTTGGGAGTTAGAGGGTCCATGTAAAGTATATGGGCATGTTTTGCAGTGCAGAGTATTTCCATAAAGCATAACTTCCACTCAGGAAAATTCGGACCAGTTAAAGGGTTTGTTATTAAGAGGTTGACAACGTGAGCAATAGACATGTCTGAAAACAATAAATTAAAGCAGAAATTAAAACATAGTCGCAAACTATTGAAACAATTAAATATTGAAACCTTATGATAAAGCAATATTAATGTTTCCTCCAATTTGCCTAAGTATTAGTATTGCAAGCTACACATGTGGACGTTTACAACAAAACACTTAACTAGAGTGCATCTTTCAATTCCAATCCTTTAATTCCAATCCATGCCTGGGTTCCTTAGACAAATGGAATTAATAATTGGAGACTAACTTAAGACCATATTATCCTACTGAGCAGGGACATCACAAATGAGTTATACTCTGGATAACATCTAAGCTAGTTTACCACCAAAGACAACCCTCCCATATAAGGATCTATTAGAACACACCCGATCCCTATAATAAGATTGTCTCATTTAATTCAATCCCTAGAGAACTTATGAAAATTCAATACGCAAGCTACACATGTAGACGTTTACGCATGAACTCCCACTTCTCACATGAAATAAATGTTTGTTTTAAGAAATCCTATCTATTAGAACTTATGAATAATAAATTAAGTAAGCTACACATGTAGACATTTACCTAATAAATTACCCATTTCCAATAAAGGATCACTTTGTGGAGGTCCTACTAAATTATGAGCTAAGTAATTTTTAGTTCATAAGATTCAATTGCACAGATTATTTTATGTAGCCATAATTATTACATTGCTAAAATTCTATCATGCATAGCATGAACCCCGAATTTATAGTTATAATTAATTACACAAAATAAATCACATAACATGCTTTAAAGCTGTAAATAAAAGCAGTAAACGTGCCCCTATTATCTACAACATGCTTATATGCTGCGCAATTAAATTAAACACATATATCATGCGAAGATAGATAATAGAACAAATAAAAAATGTCCTCGTGGCCCCATGATACGAAATAAAATCCATTCTAACTATTACAAGTTGAAATTAATTATACAGATCTTCGACTGGGCTCCCACTACTTGGACTGTATCTGAATTTATTTTCTGAATCTGGGCCTCCAAGATTTGATCCATCAGAAAATTGGACAACTGAGCCAGTTAACTAGATCGCAGGCCTAGGCACACATTGCAAGCCCAATAGCCCGCGAGAACTTAGCCCGACGAGCCACCACCGGCGAACCATCGCCACCGGCGACTCGCCGCCGCCGTGAGGGCTCCCGGCATGCGCAACAGCCATGCACGTACGTGCATGGTTGCAGCCCGCGATGCCGCCTCCTCCGGCCATTGCCCCTTTCGCATGCCGACGCCCCGGCCTACCCTGACCGTTGCCCGAACTGCCGTGCACCATCTTCTCCATTGTCGGCTCACCTAGGCTCGCCGGAAACACGCACGAGGCGTGGAGGAGACGCGCGCTCTGGCTCGCACCCGCAGCCGCGCCGCCCCCACCGACCGCCGTCGCTGGCCTACACCTCCCGAGCCCACGCCACACCACCAGGTCCCGCCGTCACCGCCCGGAGAGCGACCGCCAGCCACCGGGGAATGCGCGCAGGGCTGCGTCGGTGCTGCGCGCGCGCGTGCGAACCCTAGGGTTCCGCCGCACTGCGCGCCCCTGTCGCGCCTAGGCCGCCCTCGCCTGCCATCCCGGAAGGCGCCAGCCTCCCCGCGTCGCCGTCCCGAGACCCCCGCACCGCGCCTGGCCGACTGTAGGCCGCGCAGCTGCTGTCCGTCGCGCGCGTACGGCTGCGCTGCCGTCGTGGATGCCGTGCACCTACGACGCTATGCCCCTCGCCGCGCGCGACCGCCTTGCATGGCCTGCTGCCGTGCCGGCGCTGTCGTGCGCCGTTGTGCGGTTCTTCGTTCTTCAAGTTCTTCGTTTTTCGTGTTCTTCATTTTCCATTTTGTAGATTTAATTTTTAAAATAAAAGATTACATAGAATAATCGTATTTACGATCTAAAAATCTAAATCAAACCACGGATTAATCTCGTGGGTGAAAAACAAATCCATATAAAAGGGTGGATTAACCCGAGAACCACGAGGACGAAAAAACATGAACATACAATCCAAAACCCATGCAATCATTCAATAATAATCATCATGCAGATCATGGGCAATATTATTTTTCCGATAGAGCCAATTAATTCAACCTGGCTTTGATACCAATTGAAGGGATTCATGATCTGAATCACGAAGTCCGTTTGCCAAGGATCGTTAATTGGAATATAAAAAATAAATTGATATGCCTATGATTTATCCTAGCATGCTCCTATTGAATATGCATAAGGGGGTTTATGCGGAATACCTGGATTGCGAAACCCTGAAGAACGAGTGCGCGGAGACACCCTTTGACCTTTCCCATGCACAAAGATTTAATTACTAATAGACTGAGGAAATAAATCTTATGAAAATAAAACAGTTATTTTCGAAAAACAAGGAGAGAGAGAAGAGAAAAAATCCTCCTGATCTGATCTTCTGATCTGTATCCCAACTCAATCTGAATATCTGGTGAAGATTCCCTTCAGATTCCTTGCCCGGTTGAGAAGTAGAATTCCCTCCTCGTTTCTCAGATCTAGTCGATCACCACAGCTCCCAAAACCTGGTTTGCTGTGTGCAACTTATGATCTTGTGGTGTGTTGAGATCTGAGGAACTGAGGCCTATTTATAGGAAAATACTGGACTTCTATTGGGCTTGAGTTTCATGGGCCAGACCAGGGACCAGAATGCAAATAGCAAATAAGGCCTATCAATTAATTAATTCCCATATTCAACCCAGATTATAATTAATTAATTAATATTGATTCATTCCACCAGAGAATCAATACTGTCCTACCTATTTGCTACCACGTTTTGAGGTACGGGTTGCATGGGCTCGGTATATCCCCACATTTAAGGTTACAAACATTCGTTAATTAATTTAAGCTCTGACAAGCTATTTAATTAATTAACATCTTATATTCCTGAATCAATCCACTCAAACCTTTTCACTTATGCTTGAACTTAATCAGCCTGCAGGACTTTAGCATAACGAACCTTTTGAGCTGTTCAGGGAATGTCACCATCCTATACTGGATGTGGTTACCTAGTTCCAGTACCAGACAGTCACACACAAACTGCTATTACCCAAGATACAGATATACAAGCTCAACTAGAGCCTTTCACTGCAACTCAAAGTAATACACAATCTGCATATACTTCTGTACCTTCATGTAAGCTTAGGATCTCATCAAGTCATAGAGATCTAGATTCTTTTAATGTCAGATAAAAGAATTGATCTCGACTTAGGTCCTTATCAATGCGTGCCCCACACCAGCATACCAAGCCATCCAAGATAAGATGCTTATTACTGCGTATGCTGCAACTTACACCGACAGTTTATCCTGGAATTGTCTCAGCTGTGATAACCATTTATATCTCGGTAGGTCAAACGATCCATACAATCTTCCGTGATCTTCTACACACCGTATGATCTCCCTATCGATGAGATAAGAGGATAATTGCGTTTGTGACACATGTTTGTTAATTCAGACAGGAGATGAACATACAACATTTATGATTCCCAGGATATTAACCAATCGACCTTGTACATAATATACCAATCATAATGCTTTCAGTATATAAATCCATCATCAAACACCTAAAATTAAGGAAGAACAAAAACAAATTACGAGATACATGATAGAGAAAATAGGATGTTGGATGAACTAGGTAGCAAACTCCTTTGGTTAATTGAATGTTGTAAACTCGTTTAATTTCTCTATAGATGGCCAATTCACCCTACACTAATCAATTCCCTTAGTACCGGTAAATCAATCGTGGATGAAATTAGGACTATCGAACTGTTACATTGTCAATTCCCAAATCACTCCTAAAGGCACGTGAATTATTGACCTATACACTTCCTCCGCTCATGGATTGGATCGAGATACACATAAGTACATGCTATTCGCGACACTTCAACCCGCGTATTGGCTGCAATCTCAGTCTCAATGAACATATGACTGACTCTTATCTACATCATATGCATAAAAACAAGATCTAACATGCCTTAATCTAATAGAGAGAGGTAAGCAATCAATTCATCAACCAAATTCATTCACTACATTGTTTAATCCAACATCCAAATGAGTTTAGCTACACATACCTCTTATTTGGCTCAAATAAAAGCAATTAAACAACTTAGCCATTACAAGAGAGGTATCAAATGATATTTCCCCAAATTGATTCGATTTGCTCTTGATC
The DNA here is from genome assembly GCA_026898455.1 of Plectranthus barbatus. Lineage (NCBI taxonomy): Eukaryota > Viridiplantae > Streptophyta > Magnoliopsida > Lamiales > Lamiaceae > Plectranthus > Plectranthus barbatus. The sequence continues at coordinate 1,159,912 of JAPKLW010000015.1, forward strand.
TCCTCTTCAAATCTTCTCTTCTTCACCAATCCAAGTTGATTTGCCTTTGAAGCTCCTTAATTGAGATTTGAGATGGATTGGGAATGAGATTTGAGTGAATAACCATCTAAGATTTGCCAAAAAGTCCTTTCCATTTGTGAATTCTCTCCTTATATAGTAAGTTACTAGACCCAGAGTTCGACCCGGCTCAGATCAGCTCGACCGAAATGGTTTGAAACTAAAAATCCTCCAAGGCAGCATGTATGGGTTTGACCGGTCCCAGACGAGCTCGACCAAAATTTGCCTCTGAAATGGTTGGGTTTGGTCGAGCTAGGCAGTGGTTCGGTCGAGACAAGCCGGACATAGTCAATTCTCGACTGAACCCGAAATTGTCCGAACCAAAATTCATCTATGAAACCAACCGCTGCTCCCTTGCTCATCCGGGTCGATCTTTGCAGTGCTAGAACCTTGGATGGGTCAATTTTCACTGAAAAATGGCCAAACTTGATGAATTATGCTCCAAACCTTCCCTAAACAAATCAAACCACACAAAACACGAAAACACTACAAAAACAAGCAAAAAACATATGATATGGGTGTAAAATGGACACAAACATGCATCCACAAACATCGAATAATAGGTCATTTTCGCACATATCATAATCCCCCAAACTTGAACCTTTGATTGTCCTCAATCAAAACAAAGCAAAGCAACCGTTCTACCTTGTGAAATACCTCATAGCTCGTCTTGTCCATCTTAACATGCCCTAGTCAAATGAGATTATCACTTAACTTTGTGACACGGTTAATGCGAAAGACTCAATCCACTCACAAAATTGGATAAAAGAAATAAAATGCACTCCCTTACGTGTTTAGGGACAATTCACACAAGCACGAGATATGAAGCTCGAGTTCCATAGGCTTGCATCCATTCTCACCACTATACTAAAATGAGCTAGATCCTAGAATCAAGAAGGTCTTTGTTTAGGTTATAACGTGGTTAACTAAAAGGTAGGTGGTTTTGGGCCAAAGTAGCTAAACTCCTCAATTTCCCAAGAACCCCCCAATCATCAACTTCGAACTACTAATCCCGAGGCTTATTCTCTTCAGAATTCTTGCTTTTCATCATTTTTTTCTTTCTTTTTCTTTTTTTTCTTTTTTTTTCTTTCCTTTTTCCTTCCACCACCACAACAACAATTTTTTTATGTAGATGTTCATTTTTTCTCAAGATTTGCACCTTCCTTTTCATTTCCTTTCTTATCTTGCCTCATCAAATGGGATTTCAACCAACCATCATACAAAACAATTTCCATCCCAATATCACAACACCGTATTCACCCTCTGTTGGTCCCGGTTTATCAGAGTTTAAACAATACGCAGCGGAAATAATATAAATATTAATCGTTTTCTTACACGCTACTGACTCACAGCTGACAACTGGCAACTAGTCAGCTGGTGCTGGTTACTAAGTACGCAGCTGACAACTGGTCAGCTGGTGAATCTATACTTAGAATATTTTAGCCAAGTTTGCACAATTATATCAGTTTTTGAACATACACCAGCACTTGAGTGCTGGGTTTTAAATCAGAATGAAATGCAGAAAACTGATAAAGACAAAGGATTTATAGTGGTTCGATCAACTGATCTACGTCCACTCTCCAGTCGTAGCACTGGAAATTCACTAAGAGTAATCAGGTACAAGAGTCCTACGATCTATCTCTAGCTGGTGAATGCCTCGTCCACCAGTTCACTAGATCAACCGCTCCCGGCCTTGTTTCCTTCTTCAACTCTGATCAGCTGGTGGAGTGCGAGCACGTCACTTCAACCTCCATAGCTTCACTGGGTGTTTAGTTCTCCCAAGAACGTATCTTCTCAATACGGCAAACTGCCCGTGATAACTCAAGTGCTGGCTGGCACAAGAGCTGCTATGAACTTCCTCGGAAGAGAAAGAGCACCAAGGAGATCAGTAACTTACAAGCTGGAAGCTTGAAGTCTCGTGTTTGAATAAATCAACACACGGTAAGCTTTAAGAAAAGCCTCGAAAGTTGTATGCGCTTCTACTTGCTTGAGCGTAATAAATTTGCAGTCTTTCGGTAGGTGAAGAGTATTGAATGTTGATGGATCCCAGGTATTTATAGACGCGGGATCCCATTCAAATCTCCTAGCCGTTTGGACACATCCGGAAAAGGTCTCTGTCCTCGCATGTCCTTCTGACGGCAGCAGGTATGTTTTTCCGAAAAGTGCCATACTTTTGTCCGCTTTATCTGACATTGATCTCTTTATGTCAGAACGGCACTATTCGTCAGTACGAGGAATCGAGACTGGTGTCTTGTAACTGATGGACTTTAAGGTATCCTCCTTAAAGTCATACCCTGTCAGTTAATTCCTCGACGAATCTTCTTTTTGTCTCTACGACTCTGGGAGAGAGAATCTGGAATTCTACTGGTAACATCTGACTGGTAGATCATACTGGTGATCTTCTGCTGGCAGTCTCTGCTGGTGACTTGCCCTGGCATCATCAAAGTCTACCAAATCTCTAGATGTTAACTCTTCTCGGAATCTCCCATGACTGGTGAAATCACCGCTGGTGAATAGTGTAAGGAACACGCATTCTCCTGGTAAGGTTTGTCAGCCTCCTGCTGATGAAACCCTTCCCAACTGGTGAACAGTAGCCAGTCATATGCACTTCTCACCGCTGGTGAACAGTGTCAGCGTGAGTCTTTGTCAGCCGACTGCTGATGAGACTTTTCCCAACTGGTGAACAGTAGCCAGTGGTAAGCTCTTCTCATGCTGGTGAACAGTGTCAGCATGAGTCTTGATCAGCTGCGACTTACAACTCAAAAGCCTAAGCAGGACTTTACATTTGAGATCTAGAGCTATCTAGAGACAACTGACGCTGGTAGGACTTAGGATTTGATCCACCAAAACTATGATCTATCCAAGTAGCTACTGAGGGAGGGAAACTTAGACAGATTTCCCAACACCCTCATACTCTCATTTCCCCCAAACTTTGTCCTAATTATATTAAAGAAATTCATCATTCAAGCTTGATCACGGGGATCAAAGATATGATAGGCAAATACTAATCAAATAGAACACCTTATACTCCTGATGTGCAGGGTAGGACTAGGAATCGATGGCCTAATATCATTTTCTAGTCACATGCTCATGCTAATAGATTGAGAACGGATGCAAGTTCTAGATTTCTCGCTCTAAATCTCGCCTCTCACAACTGAAAATATATGACAATGTCAAGGCTCAATTCTCACGGCTTTTTGTCAAGTCCTAAGCATTAACCACACACAAAACTCGACAATTCAAAAGTTTAATCTAAGCATGCTTTGATGTCAAAGATTACGCACTATCACAGGTTAAGGTAAACTTCAAACTTCACTAGCTAATTATGAGTAGATCTCGAGCCTAGTTTGGGATCGTCATTCACACACAATCACACAACAAACACAAACAACCTAAAAACAACTAAAATACAATCAAAACCAAATGACAAAGAGAATGATAGAATGCGTTACCCATCGGTATCCACGATCGAATCACTTCTCCATTTACCTTATTGTACCTACTAAACATAAAGACAAACAATAGCAATTAAGAATAATTCATTTTCATCAATAGCTCATTACCAGCAATTCATAATCTCACTCAAAACATTCCACCATAAATCCTCAACAACATAATATGCATTCAAAACAAATAAAAATCCACTCAAACATATTTCCACCAACATTCCACAAACCAAAGTGTAGATACATCAAGCCTTACTCCACTAGCACCACCAATCAATCTACTATCCAACATCAACACGAGTAATCAAATCATGCAATTCCATCCATTCCAAACAAAATAAAACCATAAAACATCTATCCATATTCCATCAAAAGTTTAAAATATCAATATCAATACAACCAATTCGAATCTCATGAGAGAAAAGTATCCAACAAACTAAAGAACTAAAATATTTAAGATAAAGGAGTAGGAGAGAGGAGAAGAGTAAACCAAAGCACCGGCAACCTGCACATCCCCCACACTTAGTCAAGTGAGACTAAGTTTGCAAACAAGGTGGACGGTGCATCATCACTCCCCTCGATCCTGTGGTGAACGGTCACGACGGCAGATATAAGGCACGGGTACTCGGCGATGCAACTCCCTAACATCCCCATGGACCTCATCAATCCTCCGATCAAGGCTCTCAAAATGGGTAGCAGTGGTAGCCTGGTCAGCTTAATAACTCGCCTGAAAGGCGGAGAAGTCACCTTGCAATGCCGTCATCTGAACATTCAATCCCTGCACAGAAACAACCAAAGTCTCCACAGAGTCATTAGACCTCTCGAGCATGGAAAACATCCGCTGTTGCCAATCCTCCACGGGTGGTGCCTATGTACTGGAACCTGCTCCTCCTCCCCCAGCGTGCTACTGTAAATGCCTCAAAGAAGTAAAGGACCCTTCCCGAGATAAGATACCAACAAAAGGCTGGTGATCCTCAGTATCCATCAACCAGTTGGACCGATCCTCCAAATCGTCCACCTTAGTTAACCCCGAATGGGGCAACTCGATCACCTTCTTCCTAAACTTATAATAATAACAATCTCCACGGCGGGAAGGAACCAAAAATTTCCCAGCGACCAGAAAAGTAGTATCCAAATGCACACCAGGAGCAAAGGTACCAGTCAGAGGATTACCAAGATGCTGAAAAATAGGAGTAAGCATACCCCCACCACAAAGGGAAGGGTTTTTCAACCCTTCAACACGACCCAATGAATCCATCACAACACCCGCCATAGAAAATTTCAAACCATGCATTATTGCATACAACATATTCATCTCACACAACAAAACATTCCCGGACTCATAACGACCACATACAGACCCTCCTACCACCTTATGGATATAACAAATAATAGGATTCCTAATTGAAGATGCCTTGCAAGACTTAATATGACACTTTCCCTCAGCTTTTACCCCCGAAATCGACTCCCAAAACTCAGTAGGATTAACATCATCATGCACAACCAAAGAATCCTCAGCACAACCATATATAACATCAATCTCTTGCCTACGTAAAATATGTTCTTTGACCTTAATCATAAATGCAGCAGAGATAGGAATACTACCGGCACCTTTCATCATTGTGACAGTGGACATGAACTCCATCGTGAGCTCTATTTAGGCGGGCCAATTCCCCGTCGCAAGTTGCCCCCTCCGTTGAGAAGATTCCTTACATTTTCCCACAACTCCAGGGCTTCCAACGTCTCTTTGCAGGGGTACCGCGTGCCCACTATACGCTTTTCTGCAACAACCTTGTCGCAAGCATATTCCACATTGGTGAAGTGCGACGGTCGGCGGCTTGAAGATGTAGATTCGCTCCCTCTAGTCTTCTTGCTAGCCATGATAGAAATCAGAGATTAATTTTGCACAAAAGGAATGGGTAAATGATAACTTGAGATTAGGAAAAGAAAATTTTGACAAAAATGGAGTTGGGGCAAAATGAGCCCTAGATCCCCTTTTAAAATTGCGCAGGGTTCGACCGGTCTGGGTGTAGTGTCGATTGAACCGCAACTCTGTCCAGCCGTCTGAATTTTTTTCCTTTCGACCTGGATCGACTGAACCCTCAACAACAAAAGGTAGGGTTCAGTCGATCTCAGCTTTGACCTGCAAAATATTTTGAAAATTTGTCATGGCTCGACTAAACTCTCAACAGCCAAAATATAGAGTTCGGTCGATCTCCTTCAAGCTGGGTCGACCCAAAATAGTTTGGGGCGAAATTCTTCTCTGTTTTCCCTGCAAGAACTCTGAAAAACTGTCAGGATTGACCGAAAACCCACAGCAGCAAAGGGTTGGGTTCAATCGAAATGTCTTAAATTGAGACGATCTGCTTTTGTCCGGGGTGAAATTCCTCTCTATTTTTCGAACTCCCCTACTTCATTCCTAAGAATTTCCAGCTCAAACTCGAGTTTTCACTCCCCCAAACTCACTTCCTCAATCACAAAACAAATTAAGTCTGCAAAATAATCCATAGATTAACAATCCCTCAACAAAATCATCATAACCTCAAAAATCAACAAATCTAACAACCTAAACATTATTCAAAGCAAAACATAACCAAAAGCCATTAAAAATTGGGTTGCCTCCCAATAAGAGCTTCTTTATAGTCACTAGCTTGACTATTTACCCCATTCTCTTCAATCATTATCACATAGAGAAAATCCGGAACTCATACCTCGATCCATTGACCAATGCTCATCCGGAAAGAAGAACTTTCTCCTTGCACTTCGAGGCGGCTCGTCATCAACTCTAGCCTTCTTCATTCTTCCTCTTTCCAACTCATTGTAATCTCCCGGATCATTGTACTCCTCATTTTTCTCATCCATGGTTATCATTCTTGGATCTTCACCATCCTTCAACCTCTTCATTCGAACTCCTTTGTCAAGCTCCAATTGCCTTTCTTCTTTCTTATCATCCATGCTCTTTGGAGGTAAAGAGAAAACCACTTTTTTGCCACAACAATGAAGGGTGAGTTCACCATTCTTCAAATCAAACAAGGCATTCTCCGTGTGCAAGAATGGTCTCCCAAATATCAAATGTATACCACCCTTGTTCATCATGTCAACCACAAAAAAATCACCCGGGAAGGTAAAACTCAACACCTCTACATGCACATCCTCTACTACCCCTCTAGGGGAAAATATAGCATGATTAGCCATTCGTAGGACATGGCTAGTGGGTTTCAACTCTCCAACTTCCAACTCTTTGTACAAGCTCCAAGACATCACATTAACACTTGGCCCGAAATCACACAGGGCCTTATCTACTATTGTCTCCTTGATAAGATCATTATTTGACTCGCTTATCTATATTATTTTCTACTATTTTATGTAGTTTTATTGAGTTTATATATATATTTTATGCATGAGTCTATATTAGGTGGTATTATGCGCGTATTGGTGTTTTTGCAGGTTTTAGGCCTAAATTCACTTGAAAACCGTTCCGAAAGCAGTGACGTGTAAGAGTAGCAGTGAAAAGTTCTTCCACAAAGGAAATTCGGGCTATTGGTGCATATCAATGGATGATGCTTTGAGTTAGCTCTCCAACGCAACTAGAATCGGGTCAATCGGAGTTCTGGAGAGGAAGTTATGGCCAAAACCGTGAGACCGCGCAGAAGGGGTGAGAGACCACGTCGATCGACGCCAATCAGCATCTATAAAACGCCGAAGAGGAAGCCACGTCGATCGACGCCAATCAGAAACAATCGACGCGGGTCTGCTGGTGCGGGAATTTGATGAAAATCGGATTTAATCATATCTTTAGCCCTAGATTTGATAGGATACACATCCACCCCTATAAATAACCTAGAAAATTCGTCTTTTTGGATCAATTATCGCAGCTATCATATTTTTGATTCTGCAATTTAGTTTTTAGAGTTTGGAGACGTGGGAAACACGAAACCCTTTTATTTTCTTGTAAGTTCTTTACTTTTATGCAATTTAATATGTTTTCTTTTGGATTTCTATCTGCGATGAGTGGCTAGAAACCCTAGCGGGTTCTAGGGGTTGATATTATTATGGATGCATGTTAGGATTAATTAATTAGATTCATGATTTCTGTGTTTATTTTCTAATTCTAATTTAATTCAAGGACCGAGAGGTGACAATTAATTTAGATGTCTAGCTATTGATAGAAGGACCGAGAGGTGAATATTGATAGTGGGATTAGGAATGCATGATACAATCTACACTATCCAAACAGATGTACTAGACTGTAGGAATTGAACTGATTTGCTTATCAGATTGACTAATTTGGTGTACTTGAGACCGAGCAGAGATAGTCACTAATTAGTAATCTAGGTTATATTTGCCAAAGAAGGAAATATAACATTGTTGCAGTATTCCACCTGTTAAATTGATTGATTCCTACATGTTATCCATAATAAGAATTCTTCCCTAGAATCTGTGTTCTTTTAAATTTGATTTCAAAACCCCTTTAATTTTCAGCATTGTCATCTTTATTTTCCAAATCGAAACCCTGATTTTCTGTTTACTCAAACAATGAATCTTAGGATCATAATTAGTACATAGGATATTTTTCCCACACAATTCCCTTGGATTCGGTAACCTTAGGGTTTACAAATTTATTTGCCACTGTTGCTATAATTAATCTGTAGATTTTACAGTGATCAAATTGGCGCCGTTGCCGGGGAATTGTTAGATTTTATCTTGTTACTAGTTCGTCCTAGAATTTGCTGGATTGAGTTTTATTTTTCTGTATGTGTGCGTGGGTGAGTATTCGCGTCTGCATTCCACGTCGATCACTTTGATCACTTAGCGTCGATCGACGTCGATCACTTTGCTGCGTCGATCGACGGACACCTTATGTCGATCGACGCCAACCACTTTCTTGCATCGATCGATGTGACATCCACGTCTATCGACGCCGAACTGATATTTACCTATTTCCTGTGCAGGTGCATGAACACGCGAGCCAAAGGAAAAACACTCGAGGCCTTTGTCCCTGAAATTGAAGCAACCTACAGGAAAATAAAAAAGAAAATAAAAGAAAAACAGCGAGAGATGGCTGAGAATCCTGAAGCACCTCTACAAAATATGACTCCCGAGGAGCAGAGGCAATTTGTGAATGAAGTACAGCAGCTGAGAGCACAACTGCAAGCAGCCCAGGCTACTCAGGCGGAACAAGCTGTAAGACTGGCAGAGTTGAAAGATAGGCAAGTTGTGATCCCGCAAAGATCCATCTTGGATCGATTTCTTCCGCAGCAAGCGGAGGCTGGCTTCAAAGTTGGCATCGATGCCAACAACTTTAAGTTGCGCACGGGCCTTATTCAGATGGCGCAGCAAAATCAGTTTACGGGGAGAGCTGTAGAAGATCCATATACCCACCTCAATCAATTCATCGAGGTGTGTAACACTGTGAAGCAGAATAAAGTAACCCAAGATGTAATCAGAATGAGACTGTTCTCGTTCTCACTCAGAGACGAGGCACGGTCTTGGTTTGCTGGACTGGATAAGAGTCAAATCGGGACATGGGAGGAGCTTCGAGCAGAGTTCCTTACCAACTACTTCCCACCGAGCCTGCTGTTGAAGAGGAAAGCTGCCATTACTACTTTCAAGCAGATGTATGATGAGTAACTCTACGAGGCCTGGAAGAGATACAAAGAGCTTCTACGACTTTGTCCTGGACATGACATCGATCTGGAGATGCAAGTGTGCCATTTCTATGAGGGTTTGAATCCTCACATGAAGGAGCTGGTTGATGGGCTGGTGGGATACTGATGAAGAAGAGTGGTGCAGAAAGTATGAGGTTGCTGGCAGACATGGCGCTGAATAGCCACCAATGGCCAACTGATAGACAGATTCCGGTCAAAGCTATGAAAGCCAAGCCAGAAATTGATGTGGTTGCTGAGGTGAAAAAGCTCCGAGAAGAGATTGAAAAATTGAGCACAGCACAAGCTATAGCTGTTGCAGAGCCAAGCATGGCTATTGTTCTGGTGGAGGCCGACTACATCAACCGGGGTGCAAGCAGTTCGTCTGGAACTGCCGGGACGGAGGTGAACTACATTGGCGGTAGTTATCACAATAACTACCGAGGCAATCAAGGGTATCATTACAACCATGGGCGATCTCACCCTGGTTTTTCTGATTCTAACCCTTCTGCTGCAGAACACCCTCCGTCTGGTTTTGATGTAGGTACTGGAGGAGAAATCATGGAAATGAAGAAATTCGTGCTGGAGGAGATGCTCGAGAAATTGATCAAGAGCTCGGATAACCGGTTAGGGAAAGTAGAAACAGAGGTGAAGGGGATGGCCATCCACATGCAGCTGATGACAAAACATCTTCAGATGATGGACACACAATTGAGCCAGATTGCCACCACACTCGGCAACCAACACAAGCCTGGACAGCTTCCGGGTACGACAGAGGTGAACCCCGCAAAGGAAAAGCCAGTGAAGGCCATTACTCTGAGGTCTGGGACGAGCTACAAGGGTCCCGAGATGGATGTGAACGATTCTGGAGGCGAAAAGGAGAAAAACTGTGCAGGACAGGGATCCACGTCGATCGACGCACCATCCGCATTGATCAACGCAGAAGAGAAAGCCCTGTCGATCGATGCCACCCTACGTCGATCGACGTTGAAGTCTATTCCAGGCGCAAACCTGAATCAGTCTGAAGATCAACCCCCTCCTTTGCCATTCCCACAGAGGTTCACGAAGCAGAAAGAGGACGAGAAGTTCTCCAGATTTGTGGAGAATCTGAAGAAGGTCAGCATCAACATCCCGTTGATCGAAGCACTGAAGGAGATTCCAGGGTACAAGAAGTACCTCCAGAAATTGATGAGTGGAAAGAAGCAATTCGTGGAGAACGAGACGGTGAAGATCCACGAGCAGTGCAGCCTGCTATTTCAAAAGTAGGTGCCCATCAAGAGAAGCGATCCAGGATGCTTCTCTATCCCGGTTGAGATTGGGGGACACACGTTCGAGAGAGTACTATGTGATAATGGGGCCAGTATCAACCTGATGTCGTACTCCATTTACAAACGTCTCAACATCGGAGAGATGAGGCCCACGACGATCACCCTGCAGATGGCGGACCGGTCTATGTCTCGCCCGAAAGCTATACTAGAGGATGTGCTCATTCGCGTGGGCCATCTCATTTTTCCTACAGATTTTGTGGTGCACGAGATGAAGGAGGACGAGAATATGCCCATGATCTTGGGGCGTGAGTTTCTCGACACTAGTGCCGCTCTCATTGACTGTCGATGAGGCGAGATCACACTCCGAGCAAACAACGAGAGAATCACCTTTGTGATCGACAAGAGCAAAAAGAAAGCGGAGTGCAATAGGGTCTCCACTACTGAAGAAGGAGATGAATCTGAAGAGGAAGAAGCAGCTGCCATTGATTGGGAGAGAGGAAACGAAAGGGTGAAAGTGTCGACTACACCACCTCTTTTTGAGCTCACCACCATTGTCAAAAATCGTAAGGTTTACATGGTGGATGCCAAAGGCCAGCGAGTCTGGACCCGACCTCCTTGGCAGTGATTTAAGGTATCGTCGAGCTGCGACGTTAAATCAAGCACTTGTTGGGAGGTAACCCAACCTTTTCCGTATTTCCTTTTTAATTTTCTTTTTTTTATTTCGAATTTCTATTATTTTTGCGTTAACAGTTATTTTGTAGTTAAAAAAATAATTAAAAAAAATAAAATTTGGAGATCGGCTCGACGTCGATCGACACAGCCTGGCGTCGATCGACGCCGAGCAGCCCGACGTGATACACTTGATCCAAGGAGAGGGTTGCAAGAAGGCTTTACGTCGATAGACGGCATCCTGAGTCGATCAACGCGAAGTGCCAGCTGCAAAAATTCACGCCGCGCAATATCTGAAGATTCCAATGATAAAAAGTTGATGTCTGAGATCAACTACCAGGTATCGTTCCCTCTTTTGTCTGATTTTCAAACTTATTCCACTCTTCGAGTTGGAAATAAGTTTGGGGGGATGTGGAGAAGAGATGGAACATTCTATCTTTTATTTATTCTGCTTTCTGTATTTAAGTTTTGCCCTAAATTTTAATTTTATTCTATTTTGTGGGGAAAAATTTTGAGTTTTGAAATAAGCCGAATGAGATTGTGAGATTAGAATCGGTTGAGGGTTGAGTTTGAGTTGATTGCGATTGTGGTTAGATGCCTATGAATGTAGAATACCGCATGATAGGATTGATTTGACACTTATGCTTGCATGCTGATTGAGCTGATTTGAAATTGACTGTGGAAGAAAAAATTTTAAACCCTTGTGTGAGAATTTTGAGCCTTTATTTCGTTTGATGTGAGATTCACATGTGTGTTTTAATTTCTCTAAAACTTGCCTATTTTGTGTGTTGAGACTGCATAGTGTGCACAAGTTTAGGAAATGATCTTACGCCATCTTTGATAGCCCAATTCCCTAAACATTGTCCCTTCACATTAAATTTTCCCTAGTTAGCCACTTTTGAGCCTATACAAAATTTTTCTTTCCTTGTCTATGAGATTAAGAAGAAGTATTGGTTTCGCTCATGTCTTGAGTTGTGATATATGGGGTGGAATGATTGTGAGATGGAGATAAGAAAATATAAATTAGTGGTGAAAAGATGTGTGAAAAATAAGCTCAAAGAAATAATTAGAATTCTCATAAGCTCTCTGAAAAGATAAGAATACAAAAATTATGTAAAGAGCATAAGAGATTCAAAATGAGCTAGAAAAAAAAGAGTTGTGTATTTGTTGATATATTTGAGGAGATGAGGTGGATGATGATTGAGAGTGGTTATAGCTGTTGAGTTGGCCACTTAATGGATTCTAGTCACTTGACCATATTTCCCTACTTATCAGAAAAAGCCTACACTAAAACCTAATGAAAGTCCTTTTTGATTCTACACTTGTGTGCACATTCTAGCAGTGGAGATATTAGAAAATTTGCAAGCCTAAGTAGAAAATTCGTCATACATGTTGTTGAGTGCTTTCATCTATACCTTAAACACTTGAGAGTTGAGCGATACACTTCCTGTGAGTTCTTCCACTGTTGATGAATTTTCCGTCTCTTTCAAATTGCTTGTGTAGTGGATTTTTGACCCTTGACTGTGATGAATCTTGTGAGGCATTGCACTTTAATCGCATGATCTTCTGATTTCTTTCTTGCCTATTGATTGAGGACAATCAAACGTTCAAGTTTGGGGGGGTTTGATAAGCTCATTATTTGACTCGCTTATCTATATTATTTTCTACTATTTTATGTAGTTTTATTGAGTTTATGTATATATATATATATATATATATATATTCTATGCATGAGTCTATATTAGGTGGTATTATGCGCGTATTGGTGTTTTTGCAGGTTTTAGGCCTAAATTCACTTGAAAATCATTCCGAAAGCAGTGACGTGTAAGAGTAGCAGTGAAGAGTTCTTCCACAAAGGGAATTCGGGCTATTGGCGCATGGCAATGTATGATGCTTTGAGTTAGCTCTCCAACGCAACTGGAATCGGGTCAACCGGAGTTCGGGAGAGGAAGTTATGGCCAAAACCGTGAGACCGTGCAGAAGGGGCGAGAGACCACGTCGATTGATGCCAATTAGCATCGATTGACGCCGAAGAGGAAGCTACGTCGATCGACGCCAATCAGCAACAATTGACGCGGGTCTGCTGGCGCGGAAATTTGATGAAAATCGGATTTATTCATATCTTTAGCCCTAGATTTGATAGGATACACATCCACCCCTATAAATAACCTAGAAAATTCATCTTTTTGGATCAGTTTTCGCAGCTATCATATTTTTCATTCTGCAATTTAGTTTTTAGAGTTTGGACACGTGGGAAACATGAAACCCTTTTATTTTCTTGTAAGTTCTTTACTTTTATGCAATTTAATATGTTTTCTTTTGGATTTCTATCTGCGATGAGTGGCTAGAAACCCTAGCGGGTTCTAGGGGTTGATATTATTATGGATGCATGTTAGGATTAATTAATTAGGTTCATGATTCCTGTGTTTATTTTATAATTCTAATTTAATTCAAGGACCGAGAGGTGACGATTAATTTAGATGTCTAGCTATTGATAGAAGGACCGAGAGGTGAATATTGATAGTGGGATTAGGAATGCATGATACAATCTACACTTTCCAAACAGATGTACTAGACTGTAGGAATTGAACTGATTTGCTTATTAGATTGACTAATTTGGTGTACTTGAGACCGAGCGGAGATAGTCATTAATTAGTAATCTAGGTTATATTTGCCAAACAAGGAAATATAGCATTGTTGCAGTATTCCACCTGTTAAATTGATTGATTCCTACATGTTATCCATAATAAGAATTCTTCCCTAGAATCTGTGTTCTTTTAAAGTTGATTTCAAAACCCCTTTAATTTTCAGCATTGTCATCTTTATTTTCCAAATCAAAACCCTGATTTTCTGTTTACTCAAACAATGAATCTTAGGATCATAATTAGTACATAGGATATTTTCCCCACACAATTCCCCTGGATTCGATAACCTTAGGGTTTACAAATTTATTTGCCACTGTTGCTATGATTAATCTTTAGATTTTACAGTGATAACTCCCCAATCTTGCAACTTATAACAAAACTTCCCGGATCATCTTTCTTCTGCATCCATCCATCTCTGCCAAGCAGACCATTCGGGCATCATTTTATGATTGAAGTTGTCCATGACTGTAGCGACGGTGGTCCGACGACGGTGACGGTCCGGTGCAGTGGCCGCGCACAGGAGGCGCGCGATAGCCCTCTACAAAATGTGGCCACGTGAGGTGTGGTGGCTATCTTCGCAGCTTCTGCGCTCAGTAGCGACCAGCGGCAAGGCTGCACGTCGTGGTGGCCATCGCAGGAGGCTCGAAGTCTGCGCAGCCGGGGAAGGAGGCTATGGTGACGGGAGTGACGCGTAGACTGGTGGCGGGTGACGGGCTTTCCCGTCGGTGTCTGCACATAGCTGCACGCCTCTCTCTCTCGTTCACTGTCACCGGTTTCTTTCCAGTCTACCAACACGGACAGGGCGGTGTAGCCTGGAGGCGCGACGTCCGATGTGCGTGCATCCCTGCGGGGCGATGGTTGCAGGTGTATGGCTGGATAAGCAGACGACGGCGGTTGAGCTGAAGAGGTGTGGCGACTGCTAGGGTTTGGAGGAAGAAAATGATGGCTGGTGGCTGGGCTAGGGTTTAGGCCACGCAAGCCGGTCGTCAGGCCGACAGTGGCCCGATCGCTGGTTTAGGGTTTGTGCAATTAGGGTTTTAAAAAAATAAAAAAAACCCTAATTTCATGTGTGTAAACCCTATTGTGATGTGGGTTGGCCCAAGATCCAAATTTAATTATTTTTTATGGGTTAGATAACCTTGGTTCACAATTTCCTAGCCCAATAATCTAGATTTAATTTTCAACCCAAATATGCAGATTCCAAATTAAAGAGTGGGAGCCCAGTTTGAAGATCTGTGTTAAAATTAAAGTCTTGTAATAGATAGGTTTAATTTTTTATTTCCCATGTAATTGCATCAAGGGGCCACAGGAATTTTTATTTTATTTATTATATTCTCGTATGATGTGATTTATTATGTGCGCACTAGTAAATAATAGGAAAGCATGCTACTGCTTTTATTATTTATTTTTAAAGCATGTTGTAGATAATAGGGAAACATGTTACTGTTTTATTATTTACTGTTCAAAACATGCTTTATGTAATTTATTTTATGTATTAAATTATGTTTATAAATTAAGAAATCATGTTGGGAAATATGATGGAATTTTAGATGTGACACAATTTATGGATCATAAAATAATTTGTGCGCATAAGAACCTTTTGAAGGAAAAACACTAAGCAAGATTTTTTAATCAACAAGACCTCCACAATGCGGTCTCTTATTAGAAGTGAGCAGTGAAGTGAGTAGACATCTACACGACCGAAGCCTGCTTACATTATTTGTTCATAAGTTCTAATAGATGAGATTTCTAAAAAAAACATTTAAACATGTGAGAAGTGGACAGTGAAGTGAGTAGAAGTCTACACGACCGTAGCCTGCTTACTTTATTTGTTCATAAATTCTCTAGGATTGCTTTAAATGAGATAACAAAGGTTGTAAAAGGCAAGCGTCATGGGTCTAGTACGTATGACAAATCTTCGTTTTAACTTCCGGAGTTAGAATTGTGGTCAAATGCTTAGATATTGCCCGAGTACTAACTCATGAATGATGTCCCTGCTCAGATAGGTTGAACATGGTCTTAGTTTTATCTCTGATTATTAATTTCATTTGCCGGCGAATACCTAGCATGGATTGAAATTAAATATTGGAACTTCAAAGAGCAGTCTGGTTAGGTGGTCTGCTGTAAACGTCTTCGAAAGGAGCTTGTAGTAGATGCACCTAGGCAATCGGGGGAAACAATTGTATTGGTTTATCAATAGGTTACAATGCATATTTGTTTCAATGTTCTGCATGTATGTTCTTACTTAAATCAATTATTGTTTTCAGATATGTCTATGAATAATGTCATCAATATCTTGGCACAAAATCAATTAACTGGTCCGAATTTCCTGGAATGGAAGCGCAACTTGGATTATATCCTAGTTGCAGAGGAACATCAATTTGTTCTTAACACTCCGTGCCCAGCTGTCCCCACTGCTGAGTCAACTGATGTGGGGCGGAACCTCTATGACAAGTGGGTCAAGTCTAATAATGTAGTCAAGTGCTACATGATGACCACTATGTCTAAGGTGCTCCAGCAACAATATCAGCACTATGACAAAGCAGTTGAGATTATGGATAGTCTCACAACTACTTATGGGGAATCGGATAGAGCTGTCAGATTTAAGCTCATGAGAGAAATCGTTAGTTGTAAAATGACTGATGGTAGCTCAGTGAGGGAGCACGTTGTTTCCATGATTCACCTCATGGATGAACTAACATTGCATGGAGGAGGTATTGACGGGGAAGCCCAGGTCGATATCATACTCAACTCACTTCCGAAGTCTTTTGAGAATTTCAGAGTGAACGTTGTCATGAGTAAAAAGGAATACACTCTTAATGAGTTACTTAGTGACCTCATGGTAGATGAATCAGACATGCAACCTGAAAAGGCAGTCTTGGTTTCTTCTGGTAGTCGCCCTTCTTCATAGAAAGGTGCTAAGGGGTGATTGGAAAGAAATTCAAGAAGATAACATTTGGAAGCAAATGTTTCGGGAAAAAGAAGACCGTGACATAGAGGAAGAAGGGCAAGAGTTTCTGTTGTGGCAAAACTGGTCACTGGAAGAAGGATTTTCTGACCCAGCGGGTTGGACAAGGTACGTCATTAGCATTTGTAACAGAAACATGTTTAGCATACGTTTCTACTGTCAAATGGGTAGAAGACATTGGAGCTACTGATCATGTTTGTTACACTTAGCAGGGATTCAGGCTGACAAGGCAGCTGAATGATGATGAGGTTACGATCTCCATGGGTAATGTTGCTCGCATGTGTGCAGTAGTAGTTGGAGATGTTATATTATGCTTTCAAGACAATATTTTGATTTTAAGAGACGTTTTGTATGTGCCGGATTTTCGGCGAAACCTCATTTCTGTTTCCTGTTTAATAAATGATGGATTTTCAGTTATTTTTTATAGTCATGTTACTATCAATAGCAATAACGGTGTTATCTGTCGTGGGATACAGAAAGACTCTCTTTATATCATAACTTGTTTGAATGAATCTTCTGTGAATGCTGCATATAACTCATTTAATAATAAGAAGAGAAAATTTTAATCTTCTAATGAGGATCTTACATATCTATGGCATCTGAGACTAGGTCACATCAATCTTAAGAGGATCAAGAGACTCGTGGATGATGGAACGTTGGATTCAATCCAAGTAATTCCACATCGAGTTTGTGAATCCTATATAGAGGGAAAGATGACGACCAGGCCTTTCAAGGCAAGTCAGTTTCGAGCATGTGATGTGTTGGAATTGATCCACTCTGACTTATGTGGACCGATGTCTATGCAAGCTCGTGGAGGATTTAAATATTTCGTCACTTTTATTGACAATTACTCGAGATACGGGTATGTTTACTTACTTCACTATAAGTCTGAATGCTTTGAGAAATTCAAGGAATTCAAGGCGGAAGTAGAGAAGAAGTTAATCAAGACTATTAAGTCATTACAATCTGATCGTGGTGGTGAGTATCTCAGTGACGAGTTCTTGCAGTTTTTGTCAGAGCATGGGATTACATCCCAATGGACCGCACCGGGCACTCCTCTGCAGAATGGTGTGGTGGAAAGAAGAAATAGGACTCTTCTTGAAATGGTTAGATCCATGATGAGTTATGCAAACTTGCCTGTTTCGTTTTGGGGTCACGCGTTACTAACAGTGGTGCACCTGCTGAACCTGGTACTTTCTAAGTCAGTTCCTAAGACACCCTCGGAACTCTGGCATGGGCGAAAGCCCAGTGTGTCAAAGATAAGATTGTAGGGTTGTCCGGCATATGTTTTGTCAAAGGAACATGATAAGTTAGAAGGTAGGTCCAAGCTAATGCTATTCGTGAAATACCCCAGACAAACGAAAGGTGGTTATTTCTACTCTCCCGAGGATCAGAAGATCGTTGTTATCACCAATGCGAGATTCTTGGAGGAGGACTTTGTGAAAACCCACAAATCCAAAAGTGATATCATCCTCCAAAAAATTGGAGAAGATAATGCGCTTCCGTTGGGAAAACCCCGTGGCAGATTGAGTGTACCTCTCGAAGGTATGGAACCAACTGCATGGTTGCTAGTGCAAGGCTTTGAGCCACAAGTAAATGCACCAACTGCTGACGCAGTACCATTGTTCCGTCGTAGTGGGAGAGTACCTCACCAACCCGAGTGGTATATGTTCGTGGGAGAGTCTTCGGACTTGATCCCGGAAGACGGACTGTATGATACCGACCCATGGACATGCGACGGAGCAGTAAATGACAAAGATGCAGAAAAATGACATAAAGCCATGGATTCAGAAATTGAATCAATAACCGCTATGGATGTATACCAGAAGTCTGCGCTACCAGATGGCTTTCAGGCCATATGTTGCAAATGGGTATAAAAACAGAAGAAAGGATCGAAAGGAGAAATAACGGCTTTTAAAGCCAAGTTGGTGGCGAAGGGTTATAGTTAAAAGGAGGGCATTGACTATAACGAGACCTTCTCACCGGTAGCCATGCTCAAATGCATTCGAATTCTTCTATCCATAGCCGCACATATGGACCTAGAGATCTGGCCGATGGATGTCAAAACTGCATTTTTAAATGGGTACCTTGAGGAAGATTGTGACATCTATATGCAACAGCCAGAGGGTTATGTGAAGGATGGTGAAGAGCATCTTGTCTGGAAGCTAAAGAAGTCCTTGTATGGACTTAAACAAGCTTCACGGTCATGGAACAAACGTTTCGATGATGTGATTAAATCCTATGGATTTTCACAGTGCAAAACTAAAAATTATGTGTACCGATTATGCTTCAGTGGAAGTGTGGTATTCCTTGCACTTTATGTAGATGACATTCTTCTATTCGGCAACGATGTTAAGGTGTTGTCAGACACAAAGAGATGGTTAATCGAACAGTTTCAAATGAAGGACCTAGGAGACGCTGGATACATCCTTGGGATTAAAGTCTTGCATGATCGCAAGAAGAGGATGTTAAGCTTGTCTCAGGCCGCTTATATTGATATTGTGATTGCTCGTTTTAGCATGCAAAACGCCAAGAAAGGATTGCTACCTTTCAGACATGGTGTTCCTCTGTCTAAGGCACAATGCCCTGCAACAGAAGAGGAGAAGGATCATATGGCTAAAGTACCATATGCTTCGGCAATGGGAAGTCTCATGTATGCGATGCTATGTAAGAGGCCAGATATCTGTTATGCCGTGGGCATGGTGGTCAGATATCAGTCTAACCCTGGACAGGCGCACTGGACTGTTGTCAAACATATTCTCAAGTTTCTGAAAAGAACTCAAGACTATTGTCTCATTTATCAGTGTGAGAATTTGTGCCCTTTGGGTTATACGGATTCAGATTTCTAGGCGGATCATAATGAGAAGATATCGACCTCAGGCTACGTGTTCACCTTAGGAGGTGGAGCTCTATCATGGAGGAGTGCGAAACAGAAATGTATCACAGACTTCACCATGGAAGTTGAGTATGTGGCAGCTTCAGAGGCTTCTAAAGAAGTAGTATGCCTCTGGAACTACCTCCAAGAGTTAGATATTGTTCTGAGTTTGCCCAAGACTATCACGGTATATTGTGATAGTGCTGGTGCAGTAGCAAACTCTAAGGAATCAAGAACTCACAAGTCATCAAAGCACATAGAGAGAAAGTACCACATCATACGAGAAATCGTAGCGAGGGGCGATGTGCCAATAGAGAAGATTGACACGAAGGATAATCTAGCGGATCCATTTACAAAGGGCTTACCACAGAAGGCATACGAGGGTCATGTTCGTAGCCTAGGACTGAGGTAGATGTCGGCCACCATGTGACCAAATGTAATAGCTAGATTAGAATAGACACATGTCATACTCTGGAAAGTAATGGTATAATGCTTTGAGTATAAGTGGGAGATTGTTGGAATTGTATACATAAAAGCATTATGATTGGTATATTGGCAAACGTTATGTTTGATATACTGGTAATCATTAATGACTTGCAATAAATAACTCCTATCTAAATTAACAATCAAATGATGCGAACAAACATATCCAGTTATCTCGTTGATAGGGAGATCATATGGTGTGTAAGAGATCACAGAAAATCGTATAGATCGTTCGACCTAGCGAGATATAAATAGTTATCATAGCTGAGACAGTTTATGGTTTGGTTGTCAGTTTAGGTTGCGGCGAACAAGTCCATAAGTGGTTTATCTTGACTACTTTGTGTGACCGGTACATCTAAATGTATTGATAGGATCAACAGTGAGATGAACCATTCTACTTGACATATGAATGAGTATGGATCTCGGTAACTTGGTCGGATCTAAAGTTTATTGAAAGCTGAGGGGCACACATGAGTTGACTGTCACTTTGACTTGCTATGGTGGAGAGTCTTACATGTACTCATATATCTGCATCTTGGGTGATGGCAGTTTGTGTGGGTTTTCCTCAAGCTGGATTTAGATAACCATATCCATTTCAGGATGGTGACATTCCCTAGGAAGCTCACGAGGTTCGTTATGCTAAGTCCTGCAGGCTAAATCATTGATTCAAGCATATGCAATAAGGGTTGAGTGGTACTACTCAGGAATAATAAGAGATTAATTAATTGCAGCTAATTGTCATATGCTGAATTAATTAATGAATGTCTGAAACCTTAAATATGGGGATTAACCAAGTCAATGTACCCCGTTCCTAATAACGTGGTAATAAAGGGGTAGGTCAACATTAATTCTCTGGTGGCATGAATTAATGTTTATTAATTAATTATGTTCTGGGTTGAACATGAAATTAATTAATAGGAGGCCCACTTTATTATTTGCATTTGATCCCTGGTCTGGCCCAATAGTGCTCAGAGCCCATTAGGGTTTATTAAACCCTAATAGCCCATTCTCGATATCTATATAAATAGATCAAATCTCTCTTCCCACATAAGTTTGAAGTTTTTCAGAAACCCTAGAGAGATTGAGAGAGTGTGGGCGGCTGTCTAGATCCGGTAGCGTATCCTCACCAGATTTCCGGATCGAGCAAGGGAATAGGTCAGAAGATCAGATCTGTAGGAACACCATCAACGATCCACCGCCGTTATTCAATGCGCATGAGTTGAGGTATTCCTTTGAATCTATGAATTAAATTAAATAAGAGAATGTATAGGGCATTTAGTGTTTGTCATAGTGTTTATTTTGATATCCATAAAACGAATCTGGAGTTTAAAATAAATGGCGATTCACGTCGCCTATTGTAGACTCAGTTCCTACACAGTCTTTAACGGATGCTTAGTGAATTTACAGACCACGGTCTGAAGAGAGGACATAGGATAAGTTGTTCGAACCTCTATAAATCCTTGTTCTTTACTACTTTATACATTTGTGCAAGGGCTTTGAAACTCAACACATTCTAGTGTTGAAGTATATTCTAACTGAACTATAAAATCTCATTCGCGGACAAACTATTTTCTGAAACACAAACTAGTCAAGAACCACCAGTTTGTGATTGCAAGTTTGAACTTCAAATTTTCGTTGCATACTATACTTTAATTCTAGGACAGACACAATTTAACTTAAATAATATTGTTGGTCCTGGTTTTATCAGAGTAATGGAAAGTTGCACAGCGAAAAATTTAGTTTTAGATTTGGTAAGCTTGCACTTATCCAAACTGATGATAACAAGTTAGTTTGGTTTGTTAAATCTTTAGTTCAGACACTTAGGTTCAAGTATGCTTAGTGTCAGTTTTCAGTGTATACTGCAACACTTGTGTGTTGAGTTTTTAAAACAAGTAAGCTGACAAAAATAATTGAAAACAATAAATGACCAAGGATTTATAGTGGTTCAGACAAATATATAGTCCTACGTCCACTCTTTAGACAGAAGTTTGGAAATCCACTAAGTGTTGCATTACACAAGGTGATCCTACGATCTATCGCTTGTGAGGAATGCCTCATCTTTCAGTCCACAAGCTCACTCG
Source organism: Plectranthus barbatus (assembly GCA_026898455.1). NCBI lineage: Eukaryota > Viridiplantae > Streptophyta > Magnoliopsida > Lamiales > Lamiaceae > Plectranthus > Plectranthus barbatus. The sequence goes on from JAPKLW010000015.1 coordinate 1,182,049, forward strand.
TCTGGACCTTTGCTCGTTCATCACTTCGCAGCTCCTTGGAGTATGGACACACCACGCAGCCTCCTTGTTGCTGGAATGAGGTATTTATAGTTTTCCCAAAAATTTAAGCACGACGACAATAAGGCCGTAATAGTCACAGTACAATTCGTACTTGACTATTGTAATCTTTCTTAGAGAGAAAGAATACTAAGAGAGTAACTCAAGAAATTAGAAGTTCCGAGTATCGTATTCACTAGAGTGACACACAGAAAAGCTTAAGAAGCCTTGAACATTGAGTAAGAACTTTAACGTATCAGTTTGGTTCGGAGAAATGATTTGTAACTTGTAAATCGTAACTAGTAATCTGTAACCTTCTTATGTTGAAGATCCTCCTATATTTATAGCCATGAGGTTGAAGGTTCAAAATGAATATCTATTAGAGACAGATTGGAAGATGTCCAATCGAAAGTCTCTGTTGACTGCGGCTATCAGTGGGTAGGTGGTACTTTTTCCAGAAATTTTGCACCTGCTCCGCTTTTTCTGACGATGATAGCGATTGTTCACCTTTGTGTCAGAACGGAAGTCTGCAATCTAAGGAATCATGGACTGGTTGTCCAAGGTATCAAGACTTGAGTCTCGTGCTTGCAGACTTCAAGGAATCTTCCATCCTTAAAGTTTGTACTTGTCAGTACGATCCTTAGATGATTCTCTTCGTCTCTTGGCTCTGGGACTGGAACTTAGAAAACCATGCTGGTGTCGTCATACTCGTAAGTCCATGTTGGAGACGTCATCTATCAATATATGCTTGGTCTCATACTAGTAAGTTTGGTGTTCGAACTAGTAAGATCATACGTGCTAGTCTAATACTTGGTGAACCCCAACCTTATCAGTCCAGACTCATGTATCCCAGACTTATAAGTTCGGTTCGAATCTCAGTCTGTTGAGTCTCGCGCATCCCTGACTGATTCATCAGTCATCAGTCTGGTCTTCTAATCAACTTCAGTTTACAACTCGATACAAAGTTTATACAGGACTTTACATTTTTAGACAATACTGAAATTAATCTAGCGACAAAACCAAGATGGTTTTTACACACTTTGATCCACCAAAACAATATAAAATAAGAAAATTTCTAACAAATTTCCTAACAAATGCAGTTAGAGATCTATAAAAAGTGAACAAATTAAATTCAAGCCTCACAACTCATTTCTGTTTTAGGTTGTCCTGTTACTTCCTATGTAGAATATTTGAGTGAAAAAGAGAGCAATGAATTTGAAGAGGAATGATTGAAAGATGAATAAAAAATAGTTGAGTTACAAAGATTTAGTTGATATTATTTTTCCTTCGTCTATTAGATTTGGTGTCGTATATGAGGTGATGAAATACTATTTTTATTATTTTATGTAATGATGAAGTTATTTTTTGTGTTTTTTTAATTTTTCTTCGTTATTTGATGATGGTGTAACATATTGTTTATTTGTACAATTAAATATGATTATCTCTTCTTTTTATTATTTTAATTTCAATATTGCTCTTTCTTGGCACTTTTTAATTGTTCTTGATTGTTAATTGTGTTTGTCCATTGAGTTAAATATATTTATAAACTCGTTGTAATTTCATTGTTTGATTTATATTTCATATCTCACATTTCTTTACTTTTTAATGTACACTTTATTATCTAGAAAGACAAATATATTTTTCATCCATGTTTATAATATATTATTTTATTTAAAAAATATTTTTTATATTTACTTAAACAAATATTGAATGCACAAAATTAAATGCTTCATTAGCGTGGCAATTAATTAGTTATAAAATATTCCACCTAAATTGATGTAAACTCAATATAAAATAAATAATTATAAATAATAAAGAATTGACAAAATGTTTAAATTATAAATAGATTTGACTTTTAACTAACTATAATAGCCTACGTAATTTCCATGAACACACACAAATCAATTAATAAAAGAGAGCAAAATTTAAATAGCCACTTTAGATAATTTAATATGTTATCTAGCCACATGTATAAAAACATAAGTTTTTTAGCCACTTTGCTAATGATTAGAGAGAAAAATTGATTTTTAAAATTTTGTTACATTAATTGTTTTTGGATTTATTACCCATTACCCCACCACCTACCCCACTTCTCCCCCCTTTCTCTCTCTCCACCGTCAACACCACCACCGACTGCCATTATCGCCGATTTCAAGCTTCCAACACCCGGATTTCGGACGCCCTAACCGAAAAAAAACTCACATTACTTCTACACGATGTCTGGGGAGCAACCTCAAGCGAACCAAGTACCATTCTCCCACCCATTTCGTCGATTTTTATGCTGTTTTTTTTTTAAAAAAATTTAAAACATATTTCGTCGATATATGTGTTGATTATATGTGTTGAAATATGATTTTTAGTTGATTTTAGTCGATTATTTGTTGATATAGATTGATTATATGCTTTAATTCCGTCGATTTCATGTATTCTTGATGATTTAATATTGAACTGGGCGGGGAAGAAGCCCTCGGTCGATATCGAGATCTCGCTTGATATCGAGATCTCGATTTGTACATATCGAGATCTCGATATCAAGTGAGATCTCGATATCGACCGATAATTAGGTCGATTCAATTCACATCGAGATCTCGATTTTTCATCTCGATTTGTTATGGAGATCTCGATATCAAATCGAGATGAGAAATCGAGATCTCGATTTTTTTTTAATTTCTGGTTTGAATTCTTGTAATTCTCCTTTTATTTAAATATTTTATTATATTCAATTGCAGGTTTGGGTGTGGATCAGGCCCAGTTTGCAGGGCAAAGTCCCGCGGTCGATGAATTATTACGACCGGGACATTCTCGAGGATATCCGGATTCGATTGATGAGCTTCGGAGAGGAGAGTTTTGAGTTATTTAGGGATAGACCGTTCGGTCCATTTCTCACTTTTCGGTGAAAGAAGAGCACGATACGTGCTACGTGGGCTCTGATCACCCACGAGATTGAGGTGGAGGGAGCAGAGATCGAGCTTTAGTTTCGGGTTGGTGAAACCAACATTCGACTTGGTGCTGAGGAGTTCTGTTTGATGACCGGGCTGCGGTTCGGTGTTAAAGGGTAGGGGATGGGTTCGATCCCTCCTACCAACAACCTTCCAGGCTTGGTAGACGCCAGCTGGAGATGTGGTTGGAGTGCATCGGACTGCAGGCCCTGACATCGCCGGACCCGAGGGGAGGGATGTTACATCAAGTTCCGGAGGAGCTCGACCATATCACGATTGATTTGAATCTTATAATTTTTTTGAAATATAATTAAAAAATAATAATTTCCAGCCGCCAGGGGGTCGACAGACCCCCCAGCCCAAGGCTGGCTTCGCCCCTGATTAGGATTCAAAATTGACACGGAAATCACAATTAGGGGTAAGAAAAATACCAAAAGATTCGGTATACCGTGCATATTGTATCAAAATAATATAAAAAATACCCAAAATTTTATATACAATTATTTATGGTACAGTACGATACCATACAAAAATTTATAGTATGATAATGATATGAGAAGATAAAATTTGGGTATACCTCTATATATCGCATTGAATATATAAATATTAGTTATTTTCAATTTCACATAAATATAAACATTATAAATATTTAATTCAAGAAAGGTTCTTATCTAATATTTTTGATCTTGATTTCTTTTCACTCTCTAATTTGCATATTTGGTTATTGAGACATTTTTAGAGTAATACTTATATTTTATTTTTAATATATGTTAATGCATAATTATTTAAGTTTTGAATATTTATTTTGTTAGAGTTTGATTATTATGATATAGGTTATTATAGTTGTTGTTTTTTATTAAAAAAATAATCATTTTAACACAATATCATATTATAACATTTATGAATGTAAAATGATAAAAAATTGCATGGCATGCTGTTGACAATATGATTAGAAGAAAGTAAACGAAAAATATAGTTATTTTTGAAAAAAAACATGGTTGGAAGAATAGAAAAACAATGAAAATAAGTTATTTTTGGAAGCCCATTTGTAATTATATATTCAAAAGAGAGATAAAGTATTTTAAATTTCCCATATTAATAAAGAAAAAACATGTATGAATGAAAACAATTATAAAAGAACCATTGTAATAATCCACATCGATAGATAATCTAACATGTACAAATGGTCGCAGGGCCCGAATTTTTCAACTCTAAATTACAATTGTTAAATAATAATTAATAAATAAGATTTGTTACGGTAATGTATACCGTTATTACAAAATATTGTGCAATTTCAGTATACCACGATATATGGTAAAAATTTGGTATGGTACTATATTACAGTACGATATTAATATTCAATTTATGTTATATTTAGATCTCGATATAGCGATAGTTTCGATACGATAATAGTATTAATTTTTTCATATATACCGTAAACTTTGTACGATATATAGTACGGTAGAAGATTTTTGGTATATCGTACCGACCCACCCCTAATAGCAACACATTGATCAAAGTGATATATTTGCTGGACTATATATTCACAAAGCGAGCAATCATTTACCATTTCAAATGCATATTTTAATATTGGTATATAAAAAAAATTATATTATTTAATTTATGTAAGTATTTAAAGTAAATCTTTAAAAGCATTGTGTACTTAAAATGCATATTTTAATATAGGTATAAAAGAAATTCCTAAAACAATTTAAATCGAATAATATATAAACTTGACTATATTGGTGTACTAAAAATTTAAACTCTTTAGTTAATTGATAAGTTTATAATTTATTCACATATATGTAGGTTTCTACATTTATTTCATAAAATGTATCGAAGTTTTTTAAATTTTATATGCTTGATTTTGTATTAGTACATACTATGCTTTGGGTGTTAAAGTCTCATAGGTTTTCATGAGAAGAAATGTGTTAAATAAAAAAGAAAAATTCAATCCGAAAGTTCAAGATCTGTGACAATCAATACACTTTTCATGACGGTTGATATGGTTGTGACGGGGAGCTAGGATGGTCGACACAGAATTATGACATACAAGGAATAAAGCAACACTCTCCGTGATGATCGACGTGGAACTCCTGTCAACCAACACAAAATGCAGAAATTATAGGCTTACGGATTTTTGTGCTTTTTAGTCATGTTTCGTTACCTAATCTCTCCATAGTGACACTATTTGTAGCATAATTATACATTTTAATTTCTCTATTTATAATGCAAGAGCTTGTGTGTATGTAGATGTGAAAAGATAATAGCATAAATGTAAACCGAGTATAGGCCGAAACCTTACAGCAGCACAGGAGCATACCCCAGGGATAAAAACAGACACCCGAGGTTCACAAACAGTGTGACCATCGGGACAAGCAATCTAACCCTGCAAATACAAGTACACGGGGCATACCCCGGTAGAAAGATGACATCTAAGCACACTATAAGGTGACCAGCCCAACAATGGCCCAAATCTCACACCTACCGAGATAACCCAACAGAAATCAACCACCCAAAACGATCATACCGATAGTAGTCCTGGGTCCGAAAGAGAAATGCCATCCTAACCAGGTCAGCACGACATCCCCCTTCATCATACTCAAAACCAAGCGATGTAGGCATACTAACTAGGTCAGCCCACCCACATCACACTATCGATATGATCACAAACCAACAGAAAACACAGAAGAGACCACTAATGGGTATTCCAGTCAAGATGAGCAACAACCTCATCTATCGGGAACACCGAGTAAAGAATACGAAAAACGTCCTCCTTAATGCCCTTCACAACTGCAGCGGTATCAAAGGGAGCACCATTAAAGACTTTCTTGTTCCTTGCATGCCAGATATGGTTCGCCGTGGCGGCCAGAGCAAGATAACGGGCTTTCTTCAAGACTTTGGACCAGCTCCTCTCCCGCAGGCACCACTTCAGCGCAGCTTCCACGGTCGATGTCCTATGCTTCAGTCCAAGCCACTCCCGCACATCCCTCCAAACCCGTGAGGTTTCCCTACATTCAAAAAAGAGATGCTTAGCGGTTTCATTAACAGAGTCACAAAGCTGACAGACCAAGGGCACATCATTAGAAGAGATGAGAAGTGGTAGTGAATTAGTGGCGGATCCAAAAATATTTGTTAAGAATGATTCCATTCAATTTTGACGTAACAAAAAGAGCACATAATTAAGTAGATATATCGGTTCATGATAATAATAATAAAATATATGAAAATACTATGCATAAATAAATTTTCTTTACATTAAATTAAATTATTATTGGTCCCTCTTAATTTTAAATCCCCTTACACTCTCTTATTCTTCACTCTCAAACACTTCTTTCTAAATAATTTGCGGTAAAAATAATTATTTCATAAAAATATCATATCATCATATTATTAAAACAAAAAGAAATCTTGATTCTTAGGGGTGTTGAAGTCCACCCAGGCCTCTTAGTAGATCCACCAATATAGTGAAGTGCATGTAAAGAGGTATAAGAGTAGATAATTATAAAGGAATTGTGAAGATTTATTTGAGGCATAAATTTATCTCCGGTGACAAATTTAAAGTTAGATCTAAAATAGATTGACTTTTAATATTTAAAAATTATATATACATGTAGTAAAAAATTAATATAATTTATAATAAATTATTAGAAAAATTATATACTCCGCGCATCGCGCGGGCAGCAAACTAGTAAAAATACTAAGATAAAAAAAAAGTAATGAACACAATGGAGTAAGAATGACCTATAATGCATAGAAGAGCGATATATATAGGCTCATTTTTGGATGTTAAAGTTTGAATGTTTGAATTGAGAATTTAACCGCTTAAATTTGAGGACAAAATAAATGATGCTGAGGTGGACAATATTTCACAAAATGTGAATGGATTTTCTCCTTTTGAGGCTGGTTTTTTCCCTCTAAAACTACAGTGACCGACTGCTGTCACTTAATATATTAATAGATATATACACATTTATTTACAATTCATTTTTCTAAAATGAAAGTTGATTTTTTCTAAAATGAAAGTTTATTATATTAATTTGCTATGTCGTATATTATTATATTGAAGATGTTAAAATATGCCGAAATTAGATGTTAGAAATATTTTTAATATTGTCTTAAGATAAAAACTTCATTAAATGTGATTCTTTATTTTAGTGTATACAAAATAAGTGTTGGGAATTCAAGGTTAATTGAATAAATTCTCCGTGATAAATATTTAATTTCGTCGTAATTAAATATTTGTGTGGTATACATATTCTCAAATCCGAAATTCGGTAAGTGAAAAGTTGAATAACAAATTAGCATATTATAATTGATGTGCTCGGTATAATGATGTCAATTTCTAACCGACGTGATAATGATGTCGAACAATAAAACGTTTGTAATGTCTTGAAAATAAGTGACGAAGTATAACCATCACGAGCACTTAGTATTCGGCTTGTAACGTCATGACATTAGTGACGAGAGACGTAACCATTGACACCATAGTGCTCAATTTTGTAACTTTCGATCGTATTCAATTATTGATGGTAACTCCCGTGTGGACTTGTCTGTTTATAGGCATAAGTAGGTGCATTTTCGTTGTTGACAAAAATGTAGAATGTAACCATACATAGCCAAATTACTACATCATTTTCTTGAAAAACCTGCAACTTTTCATAGCTTTCAAGCTACTTAGTTTTCACCTCCGTTCAGTTCGCCGGAGCTTCTGCGATTGTGCTGCTGCCTCGTAGAAGACGAAGTTGTTTTATCTTTGGGGACGATCGCTATTAAAACGAGCACTACGTTGCCATTTTTGTCATGTGGGAAAAGGGCCTCCTCGACTCCCCTACATTTTTGTTCCGCCCAATTTTGTTGCATTATTCCGTGTAAAGAGTTGCATTAAATAGTTGTAAATTGTTGCAGTAACTCTGTTCTTAGACTGCCAAAATTCCAACAACACAAGATGAAAAGTTTGTGCAATTTGAGGCATGGCTGAGTACACCATCAACGAGAATATCCCTAGTTGAAACAACAATAATTCAACTATTGTTGGTGGATTGATGTTTAGCTATCATCCAAATCTAACGTTGATGAATGAGCCTCCCCCCCCCCAATGCTTAAGGTGGCTCTTCAAACTCTTCTCATCAGCTCCAACAACAAAAAGAGATGATTCTCTCATGCTTCCCCAATGGAGAAGGTTGTTGCAGTGTTGAAGAGCTCAACAATAATTTGGAAGACTTCTTTTGATAATTGTTGTTACAATTATTATTATGAATTTTTTTATCTCCTTTATGTCAAATTTTAATTTGATGCTTTGATAGATTCCTTGTGTAGGACCTATTGTAATATAATGTAAAACTAAGACTATGAAAAAAAGGAGGGGATGTTGGCACGAGAAATAATGTCGTGGCCAAGTACCTTGAGTATAATGGAAGACTCTCAGTCGGTCATGAAATAAGTGCATTGTGTATATTTCGAAAGGGATGGTCTTATCGGATGGATTCACCGTTTGAGGTGATGATTGGATCCTTTGTGTAAGGATTTCAAGACCTACCTTTTGCATAAATGAAAGGTTGTGACTCTTGAGGGTCTTATTGTAAAGCTTCAATTTGAAGAGGACAATAAGAATGGTTGTCCTAAATTCTTGATTGAATAGGATGCTAAAGTCAATTTTGTTAGAACGTGGTGTTTGTCTAACAAATCTAAAAGGCTTAATGTTGAGAACACTTACAAAATACCTTTGGGTGAGCCTAAGTTCAAATGACATTGCTACAAGTGAGGCAAATGTTGTCATGCGTCAAGTTAATGCACTAAGCCAAGCAAATGACAAAGGCAATATTGTTGTGCAAGTTGTTGGAGACAACAAATGTGAAGACTTATGTGTTAGTCTTGTGCTTTTGATTTTATTATAATAAAGTTGTTACTTTATCAAGAAAAATAAAAATTATGGATCAAAGAAATTATGATGCAAATTGTTGTATCAATTCTTTGTTAAACGGTTGAAAAAATGCTCAAAAGTGTGAAGTGGAAATTAACAATTGGTTAATGATTTAAGAAATTATGAGTTTATGAGCATTGTGAAATACCCCTATTATATTGTTTGACATGTCTGCATTTTAAGACATGACTAAGAGAATTGGTCAAGTTCAGTGTGATGAAGAATTATGAATATTTCAATTAAATTGCTAAATGTGATATTGAACATAATTCTTCATGCAATAATACTAAAAGAATTAAAATAAAAAATTGATCATGAAATTTTATTTGAATATTCTCTAATTCTTTGTGGTGGAAAGGTGTATAGAAACACTTTTTTAACTATGGAAGAGCTTCTAGCTCTAGGTGGTGAAATTAAACACAATATGGGGATTATAGTGGTAAGAATGACAAAATAATAATATTTGTGGCATTATAATAATTCACAACTAGTATTTCACCCACGCGATGTGCGAGAACTTTAGTTATTTACATTATAACATTAAATTAAATATTTTATTTATATAAAATTAAGTTGAATATTTAAAATTTTTGAACTACAAATTATATGATAACAGATATAATATTTATATATTGTGTATATATATATATATATATATATATATCATATATTATGTTGACTTATATTTATTTTGATTAATTTGTAAATTTTATTTTATAACACTAAATGTTAGTTTTGATTTAAAGAATATTTATATATTAGTTATTTTTCTAAATCGGGGATGGGTCTCAACACGACTCGAAAATACGACCAATTAATAATTGACAAATCACTTAACCACTCGTGCTCCTAGACCGAGACTTATATATTATTTTCTTGATATGATGAATTTTACTTCAAAAATTGCCTTATTTTTTGTTGCGTGAAAAATTTTCAATATGTTATTATTAAAAAACTTTTCAAACAATTACTTCTCTTTCTCTCGTACTATTCAAAATTAACTTTGATAACTGATGTATCAGTTGTTTGTTACATCATTAAATTTAACTGCATGCATTAATGATTGTTTATACATATTAGACTTGGACCTCAAACTGCTTGACATACAATTTGATTTACTATTCTAACATATGTTATAAATTTAAACACTAAATATATCTCGTCGATCTGCCCTTTAATGTCATTAATAAAATCATGATATCACACTATGGTGATGATTCTTATGCTTCTTTAATAGCAATTTTGATATCCAGAAAATTATCTCAATGATATTGACCTTTATACAGTATTGTTTCATCGTCGATAATGCATATCTCATACTAATTCGTTACAACATTTAGCTATTTTGTATTTGTGAGTTCAATTTAAAATAACTTCACCATTTGTGTTTCTTGGTACGAAATCCATGTTTACTCTTTGGCTATTATAACATAAACATTATGTTTCAATTCTTATAATTTTATCTTGATTCAATTTTTTATTCTCTCCACTTTCTTTTATATGGTTGTCAATTTATTTTCTCCATTCACCTTATCTCTTCATAGATGGCTAATTTTTTAAATAACATGTCTATCGTTGAATAAATATTCTCAAACTCATATATGCTTTAAAGTTTTAAAAATTTCAATGCAACAGAAGAAAACATATTTATTCCTGTGTATGGTATATCACTATAGTTTTACAAAAAAATAATTTTATAAAATGATCACTTTACATGATTATTTTTAAGCCAAAATAAAGACCAACAACCTATCATGAAAAATAAAAACTAAACTTTATGCACTCGTTTACTGTAAAATAATGCATGCTATATTGTCTCAATTACTTCATCCACACAACAAACAAATTGAATTCATTTTAGAACCTCTTTGAATTATATTTTCTTTAGTTTCAATTCTCTCTTTCTTTAATTGAAACAACATATAATGTTGAATTTTACTTTTATTTGTTTTCTTTAAACTTTAAATTATTTTACAATGTAATGTGTCAATAATATTTTTGCAGTAATATTTCAAATTTTAAATTATTTTAGTTATATTTTGAACATGACCTTCTAAAATATCTATTTTTTTATTTTATCTTAAAAATATTACAGTATTCTATTTTTTTCATCTTTCATTTTAATGTAAATTTTAGATTCTAATACATTTTTAATTTTAATGTATTAAATTAAAATTTATATGTCTTTTTTACTATTTATTTATATTTTATTTTAAAATACTCTAACAATACATATAAAATACATATTGATATCATATTAATTGAAAGATGAGTTAAATAAAATATTTACCACTTCATAATGACAAAACATAGTAACTCAATTAATGAACCATTAAAATAATTACAATTTTACAATAATATCCTCTGTTATTGTTTTAATATATACATATATAGATAAAGTGAATTTGAAAATGTCTACTTTGAGACATAATAATCTTTTTTAGCACATAGTTAATGCAAGCATATGGCTATATCGTCTGGCATCGGGATGCCGCCCCGTGGGCCAATGTGTGGGTCTGGAATTCACGCGGATTAGAATCATTTTGGAGAACGTTCTCTTGCATGGAGAAATACTCTCATGCGTGCACTCTGTATTAGGCTCCAGAGAGCACTGCTGGGATGAGTTCTGACGAATTACGAGGCACCTGTAAGTTTCCCAAGGAAGCCCCACATTGCCGTTGAAGGTGCCAATCGCGTCAGAGTTCGTCCCACGAAGTTGGGATTATAGCCTGGCATTTATGAGAACATGTTGAACTCGAGGAGGGTTGGGGCTTGGGTGCGAGCCCCGAGCGTGCTCGGTGTCAACCCTGAAACTTGTGCGGTTTGATTTTTGTAGCCTTCACGCTGGCACATTCGTAATTACCACCAAATTTGGGGTCGAAGATAGTGAGTTGAATGATTTGTTAAGTTTAAAAGGGGAAAATCATCGCTTATTTCACACTTTCGCACTCTTGAGATTACAATTGTTTCCTTCTCTCTCTCTTCTTGTCTCAGCGATTGGTGATCTATTTTTCGGTGAACTTCCTACTTCGGCGTCTGTCTGCCGTCATGCTGCTGTACCGACGGTTCCTCTTTCGTCATCTCTATCTCTCAGGTAAATCTGATTTCCTCCTTGTTCTCTTCCTGTTTTGTTTTCGATTTCTGTAACGATTTCGGCAGGTGTAGTTATCGCCGATGGTGGATTATTTCTTCAATCCTTTCCACCAGGTTGGGTAGGAGATTGCTTGCTTTTAGTTTTGGTTCGGGTGGGTTCGAGGTTTAGCTTGTGTTTATGGTTTAAGATTTGCACGTTTATGTTAGACATTTCCATCGGACAGCATGCCTAGGGCTCACTTTTTGGGGTTGCGATAGGGTTTCTCATCCTCCAAATTTGCTTCGATGCCGTGGTGTTTCAACTTTGCTTATGGCCCTATTTATTTATCGTTCTTTGTTTGGATTTGGTCTTGAATTGTGTAGTTGCTTGATTGCGTGTTCTAGTTTTCAATTACGTGCTTGCCTGTTGGTCATGCTTTCCTTACTTTGTGAACTGGTTTTTGATCTGGGTTTATGGAGTCCATCACTTTGAATTAAGATTTGTCGAGTCCTTTGTGTGATTTTCCTTTGTCTCGCTAGTGTTATGTGATTCTTGTATTCGTGGTGTGTTGTGGATCTGATTGATGTAGACGCATGTCTGGATGGTGTTGTTGCGAGTTTGTTAAGATGCTAGGTGCGGTTATTCTGATTTCCCACTTTCGAGGTCTTTTCCCTCTCGTTTGCTTAAGTGCATGCACTTCCCCCTCTCTCTTTCTTTTTATTTTGTTTTGCGGGGGACCTCTTTTTTTAACAAACTTTGCATTTCGTGTTTTCTTTCGATTTCAGCATCTAGATAAACCATGGGTTCCTCCATTGAAGTCTAGGAAGAACCCTCCTCGTCCTCGGGTTTGATCGGGGCTAAAATTAGGAGGCCGTCCGATCATGAGGAGGCAGTCTCCTCGGGCTTAGAAGGTGGTCGGTTCGACTGAGGACCAATGTCGATGAGGTCGGCTCCAAAGAGGAATTGGATCACGAGGAATCGGGAAATGTTGCTAAGGAAGACAACGAGGACTCGTATGTTCCGATGGAGGTCGACACCTCTAAGGCCAAGAAGGACGTTATTAATCCAGAGGATCCTGTTCGGTCGGTAGTATCCCTTGCTACCGAGGAGTTTAGTGTGCCATAAGATGAAATATATCTTGCCCTCGACATCGGAGAGGTGCTTTAGGTCACCGACCCCTGACGATGTGGCGTTTTTCCTCCCGGTCATCAAGTATAGGATCGGGGTTCCTCCGCACCCCTTCTTTTGAGCCGTGCTCCAATCTTACGGCCTTGCACCTTTTCAGGTGGCATCGATCAGCTGGTGCCACATGCTCGTCATGCTTCTGGTGTTCTTCAATGCAGTCCTCGGCACGCCCAATCTACGAGAGTGACACTTCCTCTATTGGTTGAGCAGATACAAAGCGGGCTACTACTACTTTATGAAGAGGGATTCATTTTGGGAACCTACGATCATAAAATATGCTCAAAACACCCCTCGGTGGAAGAATCAGTGGGTTTGGTTGCAAATGACCCACTCGGATCCTGAGCTCCTGGCCAAGGGAGGAATCTCCATAAATGCGGATTTCTTCTAAGTGTGATGCTCGGTCCCTTCTGGTCGGTTACTAACTTGTGTTCGGTTCTTTTGCACAGTACAAGCAGACTTCGCTCACCACCGGGGAGAATGCTCGAATCAACGCGAACTTTTCCCAACCGAACCGTGAATTCAATTTGGTTCAAGGCAAATGGAGTGTAGGAGCTCTCCATTGGATGAATTCCAAAGGAAAGAAGGAGTTGTTGCCCGAAGATAGGGCTTGACTATCCCCCGCCGATTTGCTTGCGGCGATAATGATGCAAAAGCACCCACATGAACATGAGTCCTTGGGACCGACCGAGGAGCAACCTCCATTGAATAAACATACCGCCAATTCTCCTCGCACCTCTCTAGGGCTGCACCCGAGCAGTTCAGGGGTCGGGGGGCCGCTGGAGAAAATGATTGGTCCCTCTACCTCACTTCCACCGACCCCAACTCCTCTTCCTCCACACCCTCCGTCCCCTCCAAAAAGGAAAGACATGGTGGAACGCAGGAAAAAGAAGGCCCACAACTCGGGAACCGACTCTAGGCCTCGGTTGGAGCCGACCGACCATCAAAGGAAGCATGAGCTGGTGGTGTCCAGTTCAGGCTCTACCGACATTGCCTTTTCTTCTGCGGCATATGCCGCCCGAGTGGTGAAGATCCTTGATGGTGTGATATCAAGGTCGAGGACTTCCCGAGTTCTTATGCTCGGGAGTCCTTTCTGATTGAAAAATCCTTCCAAAAGGTAGTGTTTTTGCTTAAATCAATGCTTCGAAACTGATCACGAGAGGATCGATAACTTGTGTTGCTTTGATTTCAGACCACTTGGAAGTTCGCCCTCTACACCTAGGCTCTAATCAAATCCCTCGACTCGGTGAGTGAGGGTGTCGGTCAGTCGAAGAAAGAGCTCACCGTCGAGAGGGAGAAAAGGGTCGACCTTGCAAACAAGCTTGCCACGGTGTTGGGATAGCTCAAATAATTGAAGCTCGAGGTCGTCTCCCTCAACAGAAAATACGACAAATTGAAGAGGGAGAGGTTGGAGCTCTTACACCGATGCAAGGTATTGGACGAGGAGCTCCAAAAAGTTGTATAGGAGTTCAACGATATGCTATATAAGAAGGAACTAGAACTCGAGTCCTTCAAGACCCGCTTCCTTAAGAGCCAGGAGGAGAGGCTGCGTGAGCAGAAGGAGTACCAACCCGAGGTCGAGGCTCTGAAGTCGCGGGATGGAGTCGACATGAACCTGGTTGTTGCCAATCCCTCTTTCAAGCCGACCTTCGACTTGCTGGTAGATATGGTTGCCAGGACCATATGTACCACGGTCGGTCGGTGTTGCCCCGACTTTGACCTCAGCAATATTACGCGGCCTCCGACTCCTCCACAAGTCGACACCGAAGGGCTCGAGTCTGAGTAGAAGGAGGTGGAAGATAAGCGAGCTGAGGACAGGGAGGTCGAGGAGACTCGCGACAATGCCGAAGAGGAGGAGGCAGAGAAGAAGTTCGAGGAGGAGAATGTCGTTGTTTGAAGACTTTCTGTACTTTTGCGTTTGTAAAAAACTACAATGATGTTATTTCCTTTTCGTTTCGCGCATGAATAGTTCCTTTGTTTCTGCTTTGGATGCTCTTTCAATCGAATGTTTTGTTTTGCTCTTTTAATTTGTCTGTCTTCTCCGATTTGAATGTTTTCTTTATTGCTTCTATGCTTTGACTTTCTTCTTATCTTCCTAATGCGCGCGAGTAACTTATTTTCATAGTTTGATTTGGTCTTATGCCTTCGACATTGACTACCTTTGAGGTTCGGTGTCAATCAGCTTGGAGGCTTGATACCAAGCACCCATAAGCCTCGGTGTCGAGCTCGACACTTAGGCTGCATGACAGGAAGACATGGGTCAGGGTGGGCGATGCCTAGGCATCGCCCCTGCGACGCTGAAGTTAACAATGGTTTAGATGAGATAATCTTAATTGGAAAAAATGTAAAAGGATAGGATAGAGTGATCGTATCTATGCACAAGTGATAGTACTTCTTTAAATGTTTGACATTCCAACTATTTTGTAATTCTCTTCCCTCCACGGTCTTGAGTATGTAAGACCCGTGCCCTACAACCTTATCGATTTTGTAGGGACCTTTCCAATTAGGGGTCAGTTTTCCCGCACCAGATTATTTAGTGTTTTGGAACACTCTTCTTAGGACCAGGTCTCCTTCTTGGAAGCTTCTGAGCTTAAGTTTCTTGTTGTAGAACCTTTCGACTTGTCATCATTGTTGGGAGGTCTTTATTGTCGCGTTGTTTCTTATTTCATCCAGGAGCTCTATGTTAACATGGAGATGCTCGAGATTTGTTTGTTTGTCAGCATGGTCCACTCTTGGGCTTCGGGTGATAATTTCTATGGGCGCCACTGCTTCGATCCCGTATGCTAGTGAGAAGAGGGTTGTGCCGGTGGTGGTTCGGTAGGACCACAACACCGTAGGGAGCTCCTCTACCCATCTTGCCTCGTGCGGATTCAATTTCTTCTTCAAAGTGTTGATTACAGTTTTGTTCATCGACTCTAGTAATCCATTGGCCTCGGGGTACCGTGGTGTGGAGAACGTAAGTTTTATCCCATAGGTGTTGTACAATGTCCGCATTTTGTCGCTAGCGAACTGTCGGCTGTTATCCGTGCGTATCTCTTTGGGTATCCCAAAACGACAGAGTACGCGCTTCCACAAGAACTTGATGACCTCCAGATCTCAAATTTTTCCCAACGCTTCACCTTCGAACCATTTGGTGAAGTAGTCTGTCACCATGAGGATGTGGTCCTTCTACCCCATTCCCTTTAGGAGGGGCCTGACAAAGTACATTCCCCGTACCATTAATGGCTAGGGGGTGATCGATGCATGGAGCGGTTCGGCGTTCTGGTAGGTTGATGCTTCAAAGCGTTGGCAACTGTCACATCGTCTAACGTGGTTGGCAGCGTCTTTCTTTAACGTCGGCCTGTAAAACCCAGTCGTGATTACTTTGTTGGCAAGGGAACGAGCCCTGACATGGTTACCGAAGCTGCCTTCATGTATTTTCGCCAGTGTGCGCTCGATCTTGGGGGTTGCGATGCATTTGAGAAGTGGTCCCCTGAGCGATCATCGATACAAATTATTCTCTATCAGTGTGAGTCGGGTGGCCATCCTCTCGATTCTGATGGCCTCATTCCTATCATCTGAGGCGTATTCTCTCGTCAACTATTGAATTAGAGGGATCCTCCAATCGTCTCCGCCCTGACCGACACGCGCGACATGATGTTGTGTGGTCACAGATTGTGATGACAGCCATACTTCGGGGAATCAGTCGATTATTCGGAGTCGCGTTAGTGGTGGCCAAGTTAGCCAGGGCATATGCTCTGACATTGGACTCACGCGGGACATGGTGGAGGTCCGATTCATCCATATTGGTCTTGAGTTCCTCGACCACTGTGTGGTATAGGTTTTAGTCGGGCCTCATTTACGGCATAGGTTCCATCCAGTTGATTGACGATCAGTTGGGTGTCGCTTTCTGCGCGTATTTTGCGATCCCTAGTTCAGGGGCAAGCTTCATTCCCTGGATGAGCGCCTCTTATTCTGCCTCTTTGTTGCTCGTCAGGAAGTCGAGTCGGATGACTCATTCATAACTTTCCCCTTGCAGATATGTGAGCACTATCCCAGCCCTATTTTCGTGTATGTTGCTGGAACTGCCAATTTTTAGGGACCGCAAGCCGGAATCGAAATTGACCTATGTCATGGAGGCGACTTCATTTTCCGCTTTAAGCTGCAGGTTGGTGGAGAAGTCGGCAACGAAGTCCACCAGTACTTGCAATATGATTGCAGTCCTGAGCTCGTACTAGATTCTGTAGCCCCCGACTTCCAAAGCCCACTTGAGCAATTGGCCTGAAAGGTCGGTCTTTGAAAGCACTGCTCGTATGGGGTAGTCCATAATTACTTTGATAAGATTCGCTTCGAAGTACAGGTGTAGTTTTTGGGCGGCATTAATGAGCGCGAGCGCCAGCTTCTCAAGGGCCGTGTATTAGTTTCGGCGTCAGCAGAGATTTGCTGGCGTAGTGCACCGAGTGTTGTTTCCCGTTGACTTCTCGTATTAGTACTGCCCCAAAAGTGTGGTCGGATACTGAGAGGTAGAGCAGGAGGGATTCGCCATCAACGAGCTTTAATAGCAGCGACGGGCTCGTGAGGTAGACTTTTAACTCCTCGAGCGCTTTGGAACATTTTTCGGTCCACTCCAAGCGCTTTCCATTTTGGAGCGTGTTGAAGAATGTGTGTGTGCGCTCGGAGTATCGTGAGATGAAGCGGCTGAGCGCGGTGAGGCGCCTGGTGAGCTTCTGCACTTCTTTGGGGGTTTTTGGGTGTTCTATGCTTTGAATGACTTTGATTTGTGTGGGATCGACTTCTATCCCTCTCTGGGTCATTATAAGCCCTAGGAATTTACCAGAGGACACCCCGAATGAGATCTTGGTCGGGTTCAGTTTCATGTTGTATCGCTCGAGTGTCTGGAACGCCTCCTCAAGATGGGTCACATGGTCTTGGGACTTTAGAGACTTGATGAGCATGTCGTCGATGTAGACTTTCATGGTTTCGCCTATCTTTTCCTTGAACATGGAGTTCACCAGACACTGGAAAGTAGAGCTGGCATTCTTCAACCCAAACGGCATTACCTTGTAGCAGTAGATGTCGTGGCTAGTGATGATTGCAGTTTCCTCTTGATTGTCGAGATGCATCTGTATCTGGTTGTTTCCGGAGAATGCATCCATTCGTGATGGGCAGTCGCATTGATGATGGAATCGATGTGCAGCAGCGGGTGGGGATCTTTGAGACAGGCCTTGTTAAGGTCCGTGAAATCAATGCACATGCGATTTTTGTCATTCTTCTTTTTACGACGACCACGTTGGCCAGCCATGTAGGGTAGTGTATTTCTTGCACAGATCCAATATCGATGAGCTTTTAGACCTCTTCGTTTATGGCTTGATTTTTCTCTGTGGAGAATTTTTACCTTCTTTGTTGGACAGGCCTACAGTTAGGATCGACCTGCAGTTAGTGTGTAATTACAGTCGGGAATATCCCCGTCATGTCGTAGTGTGATGAGGCGAACACATGGGTTTTGTGCCAGAGAAAACTTTTGAGTGCATTCCGGACATCTGGGGCGAGCTCTGATCCAATGAAGGTTGTCCGTATGGGGTCCAATTCATCAATGATGATTTCTTCTAATTCTTTCGCCTCAAGCCAGGCTACAGGGGTTGCGCGTTTGTCGTGTTGTTGGGCACAAATTGCTCTGAAGTTGGTGTAGTAGCAGTCTCTCGAGGCCTTCTGCTCCCCCCAGATTGTCTGAATTCCCCAGGCCATCGGGAACTTCAGGACCTAGTGATATGAGGATGCAATTTCTTTAAGCTCGTGGATCCAGGGTCGCCCAGGATTGCATTGTGAGCAGAAATTATGTCGACAACTTTGAACTTTACATCGAGGTTGAGACCTCTGTAGTACACAGGCAGGGTGATTTCTCCCACCATTTGTTGTTGATCTCCGTTGAAGCCATACAACGTCATGGTGACCGGCTCTAGCTTGCTTATTGGGATTTTCATCTCATTCAAAGTCCGAAGGAATAGAATATTTTCAGAGCTATCGTTGTCAACGAGTGACCTCTTTACCTAGAAATTAGAAGTTAGCAGGGAAATGACGAGCGCATCATGGTGAGGGTGGATAAGGTACGGCGCATCGTCACAAGTGAACTCAATTGCCTCTTGTTCTTGTTTGAAGTTGGCATTGAGGGTTCCTTGATTCAAGGCTCGTCGGGCTCTTTTTGACACTGAGCGCGAATTGCTGCTCACTTCCGATCCACCTACAATAACGTGGATCGTTCGTTCGGCCTGTGGAGGTTTGCTCTTGGACCGCAATCCCAGTCGAGTTTGTTTATCTTCCTCTCATCCACGTGTTATTGCGCTTGTTTGTCAGATATTCCGTGAGGAATCTATTCTTTAGAAGCTCGAGGACTTCTATGCGGAGCGCTTGACACTCCTCAGTTTTATGCCTATGGTCATTGTGAAAGTCGCATAATTTATTTGTATCGCGCAACTTTGGTTCTGATTTCATTTTACCCGACCACTTTACCGTGTTTCTAAGGTTCTTCAAGACATTGTTGACCAGGTAATTCTGGTCGATGTTGAGGTTTAAGGTAGTGAGGCTACCTCGCCAACCCTTGGTGTTCGACTGTAAGAGTGATCTCGCCTTGATCATCGATCATTTTGGTAGTCTCTCTGATCTACATACATCGAACTCGAGGGCTTGAGCCTCGGTCGATCTTTTTTTTATGATTCGGCGAGCTTTAACGCCTTCTGCTTGTTCATACGAGCAAGGTTTGGTTTGTCCTCCTGCCAATTGATCTTGGCCCAGGCCTAGGCGAGTCCATGTCATAGCATGGATGACTGGTCAGGACGTTGTAGAGCTTTGAAGTTACATCGAGCCAATTTTTAAATGCGTAGATGATGGTTTGAGGAGGGCAGTGGGGGATCGACATGAGCTTGCGCTTGAACCGACCAATGTAGGACCTCAATGACTCTCCCTTCTTAATACGCATGCTATTGAGTGCATCGGAATGCTTGGCCACACGCCTGCAATTGGAGTATTTCTTAGGAAGGCGTAGTGCAGCTCTAAGAAGGTCGAGATGGAGTTCTTCGGGAGGTTGACAAACCATTATAGCGCGGGGTCGATAAGGCTTGACCCGAAGCTCTTGCACATGCATGCTTCACGAAGATTTGCCGGTACTGAGGTGATCAACATTTTTTGCTTGTAGAGGGCCACATGATCTTCAGGATCCGTTGTGCCATTGTACAGTGTAAACGACGAAGGTTAGAATTTTGCCGAAACATCCGTGTTGGTGATGTCGGGTGTAAACTGTGAATCAATGTAGTTGTCACGGGGTATCATTGCGTCCGAGGGTATAGCACCCGTTATCCAGGTTAGCAGTATCTTGAATATGGACATGCGCGCCCTGAGATGCTTCTTAAACTTGCTCCTCCGGTAGAACGTTCTCTCGAGGTCGACAAGAAATTGAGAGTTCGGTCTAGCAGTGGTCGCACCCAAGGTGTTATGCCCGGAGCCTGTCTCGTGAGGAGGGCCGATATCGATGATGTCATCTAACTTGCTCGTGAGGTTTCTACGTGGATCGGCTTATTTCTCACCCGTAGAGGGAGGCTCCTCGACGATCGGGCGATTTTCAAAGGTGTTCACTGATAAATTCATTATTTCACTCACTTATCTATATTATTTTCTACTATTTTAAGTGCTATTCTTGAGTTTATATATATATTCCATGCATGAGTCTATAATATGTGGTGTTATTCTTGTCATGGTGTATTTTTGCAGGTTTTAGGCTTAAATTCACTAGAAAACCGTTCCGAAAGAAGTGATGTGCAAGAGTAGCAGTGAAGGGTTCTTCCACACAAGGAATTCGGGCTATTGGCACATGGAAATGGATAGAGCTTCGAGTTAGCTTTCCAACGCAACTGGAATCGGGTCAATCGGAGTTCGGGAGTGAAAGTTATGGCCAAAACCGTGAGACCGCGCAGATCGACTTCGATCGAGGCGAGATCGACCTCGATCGACGGGTGGAAACACACGCGTCGATCGAAGTGCGCTTCAAAAGGGTGCAAATTCACTTAAATTCGAATTATATCATATCTTTAGCCCTAGACTTGATAGAATACACATCCACCCCTATAAATACCTATCTAATTTTGAGTTTTAGGTACCTTTATCACCCTGGATCATACTTTACAACTTTCAAAATTCAGCAATCTTTATTTTTCCTGCACGAACCTTTATTTTCTTGTAAGTTATTTTTATGCATTTTAATAATATGTTTGTTTTTTGTTTTCTATATGCGATGCGTGGCTAGAAACCCTAGCGGGTTCTAGGGCAACGAATATCAATCAAATGCATGTTTAATTGATTAACATTGAATTGCTTGGTTTTGAATTCCTGTTTTAATTATTATGATTTAGAATTAATCAGATCGAAAGATAGAATTAGGTCTAGGTTTACAGTTATTGATTGAAGGACTGAAAAAAGAAAATTAATTACAGGAAAAAGAATTCGAATACAATTAGAATATCTGTCCTAGGGGAAGATAGTATTTGTAGGGTTAATCTGAAGATTTATGAAAGGTTGATTAGTATTGTGTTATTGAGGCCAACAAAGCATATATATTCACATGCTAGTAACCTAGGCTATAATTGTCTGACCAAGAAGTTGTAGTATTTTATGATTTCCCACCAATGCAAGTTAATTAATTAATATGTATTTTGATTGATAGTTCGCCCTAGAATTTGTCCCTTTAATTTGATTTACTAAAACTCTTTAATTTTCAGTTCTGTTTTTCTTTATTTTTCAAAACCAAAACCCCTGATTTTCTGCAACTCAAACAATAGATTTTATGATTATAGCTAGTACATAGAATAATTTCGTTACACAATTCCTCTGGGTTCGAAAACCTTATGGTACTTTTATAAATTTATTTGCCACTGTTCTACAATTAATCTGTAGAATTTTACAGTGATCAAATTGGCGTCGTTGTCGGGGAGTTGTTTGATATTATTTTGTTAATAGTTTATTCTACGATTTGTTGGATTGAGTTTATATTTTTAATTTCATGTGCGTGTGTTTTTGTGTTTTTCATCTCGACTTCGATCGACGCTTGCTCGCGTCAATCGACGTCGAGACCTTCCGAGCATCGATCGACACCCACCTGTGTCGGTCGATGGCGAGCTATTTTTTGTCTGTTTTCTCTTTCAGGTGGTGCATGAACACTAGGTCTCGAGGGAAGCCGCTTGAAGCCTTCAACCCTGAGATAGGAACCTCTTGCCAGAAGAAAAATTGGAAGGAAAAGATGGATTTATTGGATGATCCAAACCCACAGGAGGTTGACCCGGATATGCCTCCACTGGAAGATCCGGATGCACAGATTACACCAGGGGATGCTCTAGCTCTTATTCAGGAGGTGCATCAGATGCGCGAGGCAGTTAGACAATTGAGAGAAGAAAGGGATATTGAAAGAGAAGCTGCACGAAGAAGGCAAAAGAAAGAGAGACAGCGTCTGGATGATGAGGATCCGAACGCGATGGGGAGGAAGTACAAGCTACAGCCCGACAATGAGGGTTTCAATATTGGCATCGATGCCAATAATTTAAAGCTCAAAACAGGGCTGATTCAGATTGTTCGGCAAAACCAGTTTGGCGGTAGAGCTGTGGAGGATCTGTAGGGTTTTCCCATGAACCAAATCACCAAAACCACTTGAACCGGATCGATTTATGGATATTGTGCACAATTATATTTACAATAAAACCTAGCATGCTTCTATGGATTTAATATTCAGAATTGTGTATTGAGGAATTACCGTTATTCCATCGAGTCTGATCAGATCTTTAGCGTTTGAATTTACAACTTTAATTCAACCACGCAATACGATTTTATCTGCGGAAATAGAAATTAGAAATCTAATTTCTAGATAAAAATCGAAAATAAAGAAAGAGAAGAAAAAGAATTTTGTTCTCCAGATCAGGTCTTCAGATCTGTATCCCAATGCTGTTCAGATCCACTACTGGTGAGGACTCCGTAGATCTGTAGTTGTGCAAGGCCAGAATCGAAATTCTCCTCCTCTGCACACAATAGTCATTGCCCCTCTCTCTCTCTGCCCTAGGATTTTGACTGATTTGAATAATCCACAAGTTGGCTAGGGTTTCCAGAGAGAATGGTCTATTTATAGACCCAGGGTTTTATCCCTAATGGGCTACTGGGCTCAATTAAGCATATTTATTTGGGCCAGACCTGGGACCTAATGCAAATAATAAAGTGGGCCTATAAATTAATTAATTCCCATGTCCACAACCCAGGACACAATTAATTAATTAATATTAATTCTTTTTCACCACATAATTAATAGTGACCTACCCCTTTATTACCACGTTATGAGAACGGGCTGCATTAATTGAGAATCCCCATATTTAAGGTTACCGGACATTCATTAATTAATCGGAGCCTCTGACAAGCTCTAACTACAATTAATTAATATCTTATAATTCCTGAGTAGTGCCACTCAATCCTTATCACTCGTGTCTGAACTTAATCAGCCTGCAGGACTTTGCCACGATGAATGTTATTGAGCTCCTCAGGTAATGTCCCCATCCTATTACTTGGATATGGTTACCTAAACCCAGTCACAGGCGGTACTACACGAACCTGTGCAAACCCCTGAACCTTCGTCAGGGTTTGGACTCAATCAATATCGAGATCTTGTATTCGCTGATGTCAGACAGACGAATACATCTCACTGCGGTCCATCAACACGCCACCTTGCGTACCAGCATGTCAAGTAACCAAGACAGACTACTTATTCTGACAATGCCGCAGCCATCCGGACAGACGTATCCTCATACGCTATCTCGGCTATGATCAGGTTTATGTCTTACTAGGTCAAGTGATCATACTGTGTTCTGCGATCTACAACACGTCGTATGATCATCCCTATTGGTGAGGCAAGAGGATACCATTGTTCATACATGTAAGATTATTAACAGATAGGAGAAATAAACCGTTGTATACTCATTTTAATAAATGCATTTAGTATACAAAACACATCAATCTCCCACTTATACTCAAAGCATAACAAAGCTATTACAGAGTATACAGTCTGTCTATCTAGCCTGCTATCTCTTTAACCACTGTCAGTGGTCGGCATCCATCTCAGACCCAGCTCACGAATATGTCTTTCGTAAACTTTCTGCGGCAAGCTCTTTGTAAATGGACCAGCAAGGTTGTCCTTAGTGTCAATCTTCTTGATCAACACATCACCTCTCAATACGATTTCTCGTATGATATGGTAATTTCTCTCTATATGTTTGCTTGCCCTGTGAGACCGCGGTTCCTTTGAGTTTGCCACTGCACCAAAGTTAAAACAATAAATTGTGATGCTCCTCGGCAAACTCGGGATCACGCCCAACTCTAAAAGGTAGTTCCTGAGCCATACCCCCTCTTTCGAGGTGTCAGAGGCGACGACATATTCCGCCTCCATAGTGGAGTCAGCAATGCATTTCTGCTTTGAGCTCCTCCAAGATACAGCTCCACCTCCCAGGGTAAACACATATCCTGAGGTCGATTTCTTCTCATCCTGGTCCCTTGGAAATCCGAGTCTGTATAACCCACAGGGCACAAATCCTCACTATGATTAAGTAGGCAGAAATTCCTAGTTCTTTTCAAGTACTTGAGGATGTGCTTTACAGCAGTCCAGTGCGTTTGTCCAGGGTTAGACTGATATCTCGCTACCATGCCAACGGCATAACAGATATCTGGCCTGGTACACATCATCGCATACATGAGGCTACCCACCACCGAAGCGTATGGTACAAGACACATCTCATATTTCTCCCGCTGTGTCTGAGGACACTGCCCACAAGAAAGATGAACGCCATGTCTGAAAGGTAACAATCCTTTCTTGGCGAGTTCCATGCTGAACCACGCTATCACAGTATCCACACAGGATGTCTGGGATAAGCTCAACATTCTTCCCTTACGATCTCGTAAGACCTTAATCCCCAGAATGTAGCCAGCTTCTCCCAGATCCTTCATTTGGAACTGTTCGGATAACCAAGCCTTGATTTCCGACATCACTCCCTCGTTGTTTCCAAATAGGAGTATGTCATCAACATATAGTGCAAGGAAAACCACGCTCCCACTGACACAAAGTCGGTAAACACAACTTTCGTTTTCCAACTGTGCAAATCCATAGGATTTAATCACATTGTTTAAACATAAGTTCCACGACCTTGAAGCTTGCTTAAGTCCATACAAGGACTTCCTCAGCTTCCAGATAAGATGTTCTTCGCCCTTGCGTATGTAACCCTCCAGTTGCTGCATATAGATGTCCCTACCTTCTTCAAGGTAACCGTTTAGAAATGCGGTTTTGACATCCATCTGCCAGATCTCAAGGTCCATATGTGCAGCTATGCAAGTATTATCCGGATGGATTTGAGCATGGCTACGGGTGAAAAGGTTTCGTCATAGTCAATGCCCTCTTTCTGACTGTAACTCTTTGCCACCAGCCTGGCTTTAAAGGCCGTGATCTTTCCATCCGCTCCTTTCTTTCTCTTGTATACCCATTTGCACCCTATGGCCCTAAAGTCATCCGGTAAATTAGTTTTCTGGTATGCATCCATAGCAGTTATGGATTTCATTTCAGAATCCATGGCGA
Organism: Plectranthus barbatus; assembly: GCA_026898455.1. NCBI lineage: Eukaryota > Viridiplantae > Streptophyta > Magnoliopsida > Lamiales > Lamiaceae > Plectranthus > Plectranthus barbatus. Next base: position 1,207,821 of record JAPKLW010000015.1, read on the forward strand.
CACGCCATTCGGCAACATCCTTGTCCTGCACTGCCTGTCAGTGGGTCAGAGTCCTCATGTCCGTCTTCCAGGCTCAAGTCCGAAGACTCACCCACGAACATGTACCTTTCTGGCTAGAAAATAACTCTCCCACTACGACGAAGCATCGGTGTCATGTCAGTAGTAGGTGCAGTAACTTGTCGTCCTACACCTTGCACTGAAGAACGTATCTATGGTGCTGAACCTCTCACAGGTGCACCCACATTTACATGTTCCCCTTCCCTTGGAATTGCATTCTCGTTCTCAATTTCTTGAAGAACGATATCACTCCTTGACTTGTAATTACTCACATACTCATCCTCCAAGAATCTAGCGTTGGTGCTAACAACGACTCTCTGACTCTCAGGACAGTAAAAGTAACCACCTTTCGTTTGTCTGGGATACCCTATGAACAACATTACTTTTGACCTGCTTTCTAACTTACAAGGTTCCTTCGACAGTACGTGTGCGGGACAACCCCATACTCTAAACTTGCACAAACTAGGTTTGCGACCAAGGAAGAGCTCAAAAGGTGTCTTAGGAACTGATTTAGAAGGCACCACATTAAGTACGTATGCTGCTGTCTCCAATGCGTAGCCCCAAAATGAAATTGGTAAGTTTGCATAACTCATCATTGATCTTACCATCTCTAGAAGAGTCCTATTTCTTCTTTCAGCCACACCGTTTTGCTGGGAGTACCCGGTGCAGTCCACTGGGATGTAATCCCATTTTCTGACAAATATTGCAGGAACTCGTTACCGAGGTATTCGCCACCGCGGTCAGATCGCAGCGACTTGATAGTTTTCCCGACCTTCTTTTCTACCCGAGCCTTGAACTCTTTGAATTTCTCAAAGCATTCAGACTTGTAGCGAAGCAGGTAAATGTATCCGTACCTTGAGTAATCGTCAATGAAAGTGACAAAGTACTCGTACCCTTCACGAGCCTGCGTGGACATCGGTCCACATAAGTCAGAATGGATCAATTCCAATACTTCCTCTGCTCGAGACTGACTAGCCTTGAAAGGCCTAGTTGACATCTTGCCCTCGATGCAGGATTCGCAGACTTGATAAGGTACCGTCATCTGCAAGTCTCTGAATCCACTTCAAGCTGATGTGACCCAGTCTCAAGTGCCAGAGATATGTAAGATCCTCATCAGAAGAAGTAAGTTTTCTCTTTCTAGGATTATCAATTACGGATGAATTACATGCAATACTTGCGGAAGCCTTATGATTACAGTTAATAATTTAGAGAGAATTATTTAGCATCCCACGACAGATAACACCGTTACTACCAATGATAGAAACACTACTGTAAAAAATAACTGAATATCCATCAACATAAAGTTTTGAAATTGAAATAAGGTTTTGCCGAAAATCAGGCACGTACAAAACATCTCTCAAAGTTAAAACAGAATCATCAAAGTACAAGGTGAAATCTCCATGGCAGTTTCACTCACTTGTGTTGTGTTCCCCATTGAGATGGTAACCTCGTCATTCTTCAGCACCCTCCTCGGTGTGAACCCCTGCAAAATGTAACAAACATGATCAGTAGCTCCAGTATCCACTGCCCACGAATGAGTAGAAACCGATGCTAAACATGTTTTCGTTACAAATGCAAATGACGTACCTTGTCCCTTACTTCCGCATGCGTTCTTACTTGAAGTGACACCAACCCTCTTCATCTCATTTGACCTCCTCTCACGTGATCTGCGATGAATCATATTCTTGCACACAGTATGAACCACATCTTTCAATTTGCCCAAGCTGTGCTCAAGATCTGATAACTCAGACTCCCATGAAAGTACGAAGGACTGTTCTGCTATGAGACCAGTGAGCAACTCTTTGAAGGAGTACTCACTTCTCTTAGCTACATCCTTCTTAAAGTCATAGAATGAAAGCGGTAAAGAGTTCAGTATTATATCGATCTTAGCCCGATCAGATATACATCCACTTCTACGTGTGAATCGTTTCATGGTGTTATCCATCATCATCACATGTAGTGTCACCGAACTGCCATCAACCATTCTCTTACAGACAAGGTCTTTCACGAGATCACAGTTGATAGTTCGTTCCACTTCGCCATACATGGCCACTAAGTCCATCCAGATCGTAACAGAGCTAAAATAGCCCATGTACTTGAGCTTCAGTTCTCTAGACAGGTTATCCGAGATTAACTTGTAAATAAAATCTTCAGATGCCACCCATCTATCAAAGAACTTCATCTCACGTCAAGAGACTTTATGGTAACGTGGGGCAAGTGGCATCATAGTAAGAACAAACATGTGTTGCTTAGTCAAGAGAATATACTCAATGCAGTATCTCCATTCATGGAAGTTTGGACCAGTTAGAGGATTGGGAGCAAGTAAATGATCGACAGTAGACATACACATATCTGAAACAATAAAGAATCTTAAATACGAACATACATGTAGAACTTCGAAAACAAATGCATTGAAAACCTTTTAATAAATCAAATACAAATGTTTTCCACTAATTGCCCAAGAGTTCCCACCGCAAGCTACACTTGTAGACGTTTATGATGTCACCCTCAACCAAAACTGCGGGTTTTAAGCCCCAATCCATTTAATTTCACTACCATGTCAGGATGCTTTTGACACTAGAAATTAATAATTAGTGAAAACCTTAGACTAAGCCATCTCTCAAGAACAGGGATGCAATTCTTGCATTATATTCTAAGATGCTTCTAAGCCATTAACCACAAATTTAACTCCGGCCAAAAAAGATAGTTTAGCATGGCACGTAACCATACCGCACAGCCCTTAAAGCTTTTATTATCTATAATTTAAATCAATCCTAGAATACTTGTGAAAGAGATCTACGCAAGCTACACTCGTAGACGTTTACGCAAAACCCTCTCACTATTCACATGGTTTAAATTGTTTGTCTAGAAATACCAACAACCGTACCCATGCACCTTTAGGAACTAGCAAGCTACACTCGTAGACGTTTACTAAAATGAGAGATACACTTACAGCCTAGGACCGCTTTGTGGAGGTCTATTGATTTTAATTAAAAAATCAGCTTAGTATTTTTCTTTTAAAAGGTTTCTTATATGCGCACATATAATTTCTTTGTCATTATATTTTCAAATTTTTTGCATGTAATTAAACAAGCCCAAAATTTCAAAAATATAATCCAACAAAAGAAATTAATCACATAAGCATGCTTAGAAAGTTGTAAATAATAAAAGCGGTAAAACATGCTTTTCCTATTATCTACACATGCTTAATTGCGCACATAAATAAATCACATATATCATACGAGGACAATTAAGACATACGAAAAATTCCTCGTGCCCCACAAAATAGAAAAATAAATTCTATCTATTACAATTTGAATTTTGAACTATTTGGATAAGTCCAAATCTATTCAAATCTTTTCAATTCTTCCAGGGCCTTCAAATCTTCATCCACCAAATCTTTTGGGATTTAGGCCTTTGTGATCTGATGATTTTCCCTAACCCTAATGCAAACCCTAGGGTTTACACAGGATTGCACAAACCACCAAAACACGAGCCACTGCGATGCGACAGCAGCCGCCGACGAGGACACCACCACCGCCGCCGCACCGCGCACAGCGCCGCGCGCCTGCGCCCTCAGCCGCCGCCGCCGTCTGCCCGTCGCCCGCCCTGTGCGCGGCCTTGCGCCACCCTTCACCGGCTCCATCTCCGTTCTTCGTCCTCGACCCATCCAATTACAAATTTGAAAATAAAATTACAAAAACTATTCTATTACAATTTTCAAATCTACACTAATCACGAATTTTCTTGTGATTTTACAAAATTAATTCAACCCTACACGGATAAACCACCGCGGGCTGAATTACATGGGTTGCCACGAGGAACAAAAACCATCCACAATACAAAATAAATTCATACATGCATATCGAATTTAATTATGCACAAAAGAGCCATAAATCAGAAACCTGGCTCTGATACCAATTGTAGGGTTTTCCCGTGAACCGAATCACCAAAACCACTTGAACCGGATCAATTTATGGATATTGTGCACAATTAAATTTACAATAAAACCTAGCATGCTCCTATGAATTTAATATTCAGAATTGTGGATTGAGGAATTACTGTTATTCCATCGAATCTGATCCGATCTTATGCGTTTGAATTTCCAACTTTAATTCAACCACGCAATACGATTTTATCCGCGGAAACAGAAATTAGAACTAATTTCTGGATAAAAATCGAAAATAAAGAAAGAGAAGAAAAAGAATTATGTTCTCCAGATCAGGTCTTCAGATCTGTATCCCAATGCTGTTCAGATCCACTACTGGTGAGGACTCCGTAGATCTGTAGTTGTGCAAGGCCAGAATCAAAATTCTCCTCCTCTGCACACAATAGCCGTCGCCCCTCTCTCTCTCTGCCCTAGGATTTTGACTGATTTGAATAATCACACAAGTTGGCTAGGATTTCCAGAGAGAATGGTCTATTTATAGAACCAGGGTTTTATCCCTAACGGGCTACTGGGCTCAATTCAGCATATTATTTGGGCCAGACCTGGGACCTAATGCAAATAATAAAGTGGGCCTATAAATTAATTAATTCCCATGTCCACAACCCCGGACACAATTAATTAATAAATATTAATTCTTTTTCACCACATAATTAATACTGACCTACCCCTTTATTACCACGTTATGAGAACGGGCTGCGTTAATTGAGAATCCCCATATTTAAGGTTACCGGACATTCATTAATTAATCGGAGCCTCTGACAAGCTCTAACTACAATTAATTAATATCTTATAATTCCTTAGTAGTACCACTCAATCCTTATCACTCGTGCCAGAACTTAATCAGCCTGCAGGACTTGGGCACGATGCATGTTATTGAGCTCCTCAGGGAATGTACCCATCCTATTACTCATATATGGTTACCTAAACCCAGTCTCAGGCGGTACTACACGAACTGCTGTTACCCAAGATGCGGATATACGAGCAAGTTACTCAGGCTCTCCACCATGGCAAGTCAAAGCAACAGACAACCCGTGCAAACCCCTGAACCTTCGTTAGGGTTTAGACTCGATCAATATAACGAGATCTTGTATTCGCTGATGTCAGACAGACGAATATATCTCACTGCGGTCCATCAATACGCCACCCCTGCGTACCAGCATGTCAAGTAACCAAGACAGACTACTTATTCCGACAATGCTGCAGCCATCTGAACAGACGTATCCTCATACGCTGTCTTGGTTGTGATCAGGTTTATGTCTCACTAGGTCAAGTGATCATACTGTTTCTGCGATCTACAACACGCCGTATGATCGTCCCTATCGGTGAGACAAGAGGATACCATTGTTCATACATGTAAGATTATTAACAGATAGGAGAAATAAACCGTTGTATACTCATTATAATAAATGCTTTCAGTATACAAAACCCATCAGGATCCCTATACACACCTGCGGATATTTGTGGAAGTTTGCGACACCATCAAGCAAAATGGAGTCAGGCAGGATGTGATTCAACTCAGGTTGTTCCCGTTTTCACTGTGGGATAAAGCCTGATCTTGGCTCACCGAACTTGACTGCAGTAGGATCCGGACTTGGGAGGAACTGCGAGCTGAGTTCTTCTCTAATTTCTTCCCACCCTCTGTCATTATTCAGAGGAAGATGTACATTCTACAAATCCATCAGAGGGTGGATGAGTCACTATTTGAAGCATGGAGCAGGTTCAATGAATTGCTCAGGAGCCTTCCCAACCACGGAGTCGATACTGAAGAAAAGGCTCACATTTTCTACCGGGGCATGACTGAAAGGACTCAAGAGTTCGTGGACAACGCAGTTTTGGGTCCATTATAAACAAGTGCACGGAGAAAGCTCTGAAGCTTTTTAAGAAGATGGCGCTGCACAATCAAAAATGAACAAACCCAAGGAGGCCTCTAATTAAGGATGTGGATAAAGTGGAGACTGAAGATCCTCTCAAAACCGAGGTTGAGAAGCTGAGAGAGGACTTGGACAAATTGTCTGAGGGAGCTTCTACTGCTGCAGTTGCACAGGTGCAACCCAAAGCTTCTGCGAAGGTGAGCTATCTGAATAGAGGGGGATACACCTACCAGCACCAGCAAAGGATTGGGGGATATCAATATCTGCCGAGAAACCACCACGGTTTCTCCTACTCCCATCCTGAAGCAGCCAAGCTACGACCACCCGAATTTGAAGTTCAGAATGGAGAAGTGGTGGAAAAGAAGAAGGACAGCTTGGATGATCTGTTGGCAAAATTCATCAAGGCCTCAGACCAACGGTTTGGGAAGCTGGAGCAGGAGACGACTGAGTGCACACTAAGGTGGGTTGGATAGGAAAGCAACTGCAGATGGTTGAAACGTAGGTCAGTGAGGACACAAAAATTGATTGCTCAAATCTAATGTTTATCAAGTAATAAAATCAATCCAAGGAACTTACTAGTTTCGCCCTAAGGAATACTATTTAGATGTGTGGACTTTTATAACTAGGAAGGTTTAAAATCGTTGAGTTTTGTTCTAATATCCTAAGCTTGAATTCAAACTAACTAAAACAGCATTAAAAGCAAATAACATACTCATCATTAAATTATTGGTAATTTCAAGCGATTCTTCAATTTCTTAAACAACTTGGTAGAACAAGACTCACAAATACTCAAAAGAGAGATAGAATGGATGTTGAAAAGAATGCCGATGTGCTCTAATTAGGTTGAACTTAGATGCAAACTCAATTTAATCCCTAAATGGGTGGACTATTACCCTAAACTAGCCAATCCCCTATCACGGCAAATTGACCGTAGATGATGTTAAAAACCTCAAAAAACTACGTATTGGTTTCTAACTCACTCCCTAATGCACGTAAATCATCATCCTATGCCCTTCTTCCTCCCAAGGATTGGATCTAGGAACACAAAAATACATTATATTCACGACGCTCCTATCCGCGTATTGGTTGCAATATTCACATCAATTATCACCTAAGTTGACTCTTACCTACACCTAGGTGAAGAGGAATAAGATCTAGCATAATTCAATCTCATAGAGGGAGGTAAACATACACAATTCAACCTAATTATCACACATCTTTATTCAATTCAACATCCAATAGAAATTTAGATACCATTTTGATCAATACAATATTCAATTGAAAGCAAATCATTACAAATGATAGGTCTAGATAGATTTCTTCCCCTAATGAGTATCTTGATCTTGATCTACCCTTGGAAACTTCAATTCTTCACCAAGGAATGTTGAATGAGCTCTTTATCACCTTGGGTGAGGTTTGGAAAGAGATGGAGGTTGGAATCGAAGAGAGAATCTAAGTGTATTTTGTGTAGATTTGACAAAAGTTATAATAAAATCCGATTTTCCCCCTTTTATAATGAACTAGCAGAGCCTCAGATCGTCCGAGACAAAGTAAGATCGCCCGAGATGTCCAGAAACAGAGAAACTGTCACTCAGCCCGACATGGATCAGCCGAGAAGGGAAAGGCTCGACTGAAATCTGCCTCTGAAATGGCAGATCGGTCGAGCACTGCTGGATCGCCCAGGATCTGCCTCTGAAGTGCTCGGATCGACCGATCTCTATAGGATTGACCGGTCTGCTTCTTTGAAATCCTTCCTGGTACTTTTCCTACCTTCTCGGTCGGAACCATTGCCTTACTCTCTTCGGATCGGGCGATTTTCCTCCAAAACCAAGCCGAAAATGCTGAATAATGCTCAAAACCTAACCTTCACCATCCAAAACACAAAACACAAAAACACAACAAAAAGAAGACAAAAATATATGATATGGGAGTAAAATGAATGCAAATATGCATGCACAAACATCAAAATAAAGGTCATTTTACACACATATCATAATCCCCCAAACTTGAACCTTTGATTGTCCTCAATCAAAACAAAGTAAAGCAATCATTCGACCTCGTTCAATACCTCATAGCTCATCTTGATTGTCTTAGCATGTCCTAGTCAAACGAGATTATCACCTAACTTTGTGACATGGTTAATGCTAAAAACTCAAACCACTCATCAAAAATGGAGAAAAGAAATGAAATTACTCCCTCACGTGTTTAGGGATGATGAGAATCACTCAATCACAAGATATCGAGCTCAATTTCCATAGGTTTGCATCCATTCTCACCACTATACTACAATGAGTTAACTCCTAGAATCAAGAAGGTCTTTGCTTTGGATATAATGTGGCTAACTAATAGGTAGGTGGTTTTGGGCCAAAGTAACTAAACTCCTCAATTTCCCAAGAATCCCCCCTAAAATGTAATCATCAACCACTAAACCTGAGGCTTATTCCATTCTCAAATCTTTCTTTCTTCATTTTTTCTCTTTTTCTTTCTTTTCTTTCTTTTTTTTTTCTTTTCACTGGCACCTTCCTTCATTTTTTCATGTGGGTGCATATTTTTTAGTCTTGCACCACTCTTTTCCACAACATTTTTGTAGGTGCTAGGTGCCCCATTTTCAATGACTTGCACCAATCCTTATTTATTTCCTTTCATGCCTCATCAATTGCAATAACAAATACCAACAATTCCCAACCCTACTCACATCACCGTATTCACCCTCACTCTCTCTTTCCCCCAAACTTGGTCCGAATAATATCAAAGAAATTTCTCCAAATAAGCTCAACCACGGGGGTCGAAGATATGAAAGGCAAATAACAATAAAGGTAAACACCTTATACTCCCGATGTGTAAGGTAGGACTAGGAATCGATGGCCTAATATCATTTTCTAGTCACATACTCATGCCAATAGATCGAGAATAAATGCAAGTTCAAGATTTTTCACTCTCAATGTCGCCTCTCTCAAACAAGATAGATATGACAATATAAAGGTTTAACACTAACAGCTTTTTGTCAAGTACCATGCATTAACCAAACACAAAACTCAGCAATTCAAAAGTAAAACTTAGACATGCTTCGTCAACAAGATTCTGCCCTATCATCGATTGAGGTAAAATTCAAGCTTCACCAAGTAAATCATGGTCCAATCTCATGATGGATTTATATACTGAAAGCATTATGATTGGTATATTATGTACCAGGTCGATTGGTTAATATACTGGGAATCATAAATGTTGTATGTTCATCTCCTGTCTGAATTAACAAACATGTGTCGCAAACACAATTATCCTCTTATCTCGTCGATAGGGAGATCATACAATGTGTAGTAGATCAAGGAAGATCGTATGAATTGTTTTACCTAGCGAGATATAAATGGTTATCACAGCTGAGACAGTTCCAGGATAAACTGCCGGTGTAGGCTGCAGCATACGGAGTAATAAGCATCTTATCTTAGATGGCTTGGTATGCTAGTGTGGGGCACACATTGATAAGGACCTAAGTCGAGATCAATTCTTTTATCTGACATTAAAAGAATCTAGATCTCTATGGCTTGATGAGATCCTAAGCCTATATGAAGGTACAGAAGTATATGCAGATTGTGTATTACTTTGAGTTGCAGTGAAAAGGCTCTAGTTGAGCTTGTATATCTATATCTTGGGTAATAACAGTTTGTGTATGACTGTCTGGTACTGGAATTAGATAACCACATCCAGTATAGGATGGTGACATTCCCTCAGCAGCTCAAAAGGTTCGTAATGCTAAAGTCCTGCAGGCTGATTAAGTTCAAGCATAAGTGAAAAGGTTTGAAAGGATTGACTCAGGAATATAAGATGTCACTACAACAAAAAGGGGAATAGACAACGTTTAATAGAAGACGCGGATATTGAATTGTGTAGTTTATATGTTAATAGAAGACGCATAAGTGTAACTGTGTAGTAAAAATTTGGCTCGCTAATAGAAGACGTGGTTTTTCGCGTCTTCTATATAGAAGACGCAAAAAACCGCGTCTTCTATACGTATATAGAAGACGCGAATTCCTGCGTCTTCTATTTTTTGCGTCGTCTATTTCAATTAAAACTACCCTAGACGACACCAAAAATCGCGCGCGCCCTTCTCCTCACCCAAAATCGCACGCCCACCGTGTGCAATCCTCTCCCACCGCCCGCCTGCCGTTCCACCGCCGGCCTGCCCTCCCACCGCCGACAGTCTGCCCTCGCCGCCGCCAGGAGAAGCAGCCCTCGCCGCCGCCAGGAGAAGCAGCGTGCAATCCTCCCACTCGCGCGCCCTTCCCCCGCACGCCCTTCCCCTCACCAAAAATCGCACGCCCTTCCCCCCACCGTGTGCAATCCTCCCACCGCCCGCCTGCCCTTCCACCGCCGGCCTGCCCTCCCGCCGACAGCCTGCCCTCGCCGCCGCCAGGAGAAGCAGCCCTCCCACCGCGTGCAATCCTCCCACCACGTGCAATCCTCCCACCGCCGGCCTGCGCTCCCACCGTCGGCCTGCCCTCCGCCGCCAGCCCGTCCTCCCGACGCCAGCCGTCGTCCCGCCGGAAGCCATCGTAAGCCCGTCTGGATTCTGTTCGTCAAATCTGGATTCTGTTTTGTCCTGCGTCTTCTTCTTTTTTTTTTTTCCGTTTATTGCCTGGATGCAGATGAAAGATCTGATAAGTGTTTTCCTTTGGTATGATTAGGAACATATAGTCTCATCTAGACTTCCAGTACCAGAAAATTTTCATAAAACTAATAAAAACACAATAGAACTAGTAGAACAGTAAATAGACATCATAAACTTGCATAGAATGTAAGGCTACCTTGCTTGTCCATAACAAATCTGCCCATGATTATTACTTGTTCAAGTATTCCTGCTAGTGTTCTTGAGGAGATGTTATAGTTCTCACGTGTGAACCAAAATGGGACGTTTGAATATTCCTGAACAAATGAATTGGACACTATAAATTTTAAAGGATGGATCGATGAGCACACTCTCACCGCAGCAAAGACTGGAACTGGACTCGTCATTGCTGTCAAAAAGCTGAAGAATGAGGGCTCCCAAGGTTACAAGGAGTGGTTGGTATGCCTTTTCTGTTGTTTGCTGCCATATATTTGGCCATGTTTCATCATCTCAATTCACTGCTTTCCTTGTTGATTAAGATGAAGCTGTGATTTGCAGACAGAAGTTACATTCCTCGGGCAGCTTCGTCATCCCAACTTGGTTAAGCTCATTGGATACTGCTCTGAGGGTGACCATAAGCTTCTGGTTTATGAGTTCATGCCAAAAGGAAGCTTGGATAATCATCTTTTCCAAAGTATGCATGTCTAGCTCTGCAATAATGTATCTATATATATATGCATTTATTGAGATTTTTTTGTGCTGGGAATTTGAAAACTTCCATTATTAATGCAGGAGGGACTCAACCCCTCACATGGGCTACTAGGATCAAAATATTATATATAAAATTTCACTTGTTGTGTTTTTTTTTTCAAACTGCATTAATACTTGAAGATAGTAAAGTATTGAAGTCAAGCATGCAACTTCTAGAATGCCGTGTAGATGTCTGCTGCCTCATGCTTTTTGTTGTTGTATATATACATAATGTAGTGCACTCTTAATGTTTGAACAATCAATGTACAAGTCTCACTTTTGTTGAGTTCAACTACACAAATATCTTGTTTCATCTACTTGATCAACACAAGATTAATTGAATTTAACTTTCACATGATTTTGAAATATTCAGAAACTATTTTTCTGAGATTTCAAAACATATCCAATAACATATATAGATGTCTTTAAAATATCTCTCATTTATATTATTTTCAAATGGGTATTTTCATTTATTGACTTCTTAATTTGGGATAACCTTATTAGTACAGAGCCAACAGTGGTCATACATGCACAAAAACTATTTCTATGGACAGTTAAAATATCATATGCTGAAAACCATCCGTCAATTATGTAATTTGATAGAGCTGACTAGACTATATTTGATCTTAAAATGTAATATTTTGTATAGCATAGACCCAAGAAAAAGAGAAAAAAGTTAATTAGCCTATGAAGTCCCATAAAGTTAGTTACTGTTTTCTGCATGTGTACCTCTTTCAAAGAATAATAATAATAATAATAAAGAATAAAAGTGAGCTGATTTGTGAAGTCAGCCATAAGTGTGAGTGGTGTTACACTTGTATAGATCCATATACCTAAAAATGATACTTATACAGTCCCTATTCTAAGTTAAGATTAATTCTGCTTATAATTATATTTGTTTGGATCTCTCCTTAATTAAATAGGTTTTTAAGTGAAATGATGGATCTCTGCTTATAATTATATTTGTTTGGATCTCTCCTTAATTATAGTTGATGTGGTTAATTTGTGATAATGGTGTTTTTTGGTTTGTTAATATTCTGTGATTTATGTCCAATGTTTTTTATGTCCGATTAATGGCAGGTTTGAAGTTTGAAAAGTTGTAGCTCGAGTTTAGGGTGGTTTCAAACAACTTGTCATTTGTTCAGGTAATTATACAATTTGTGTCCAATTTTATAGTTTAAACTTTTTATAACTTGTGCGCCTACTTTTAATTGCTCCCTTAATGTGGCCTGTGTTTTTGCAAATTTTTTCAAATCTAATTAATTAATGAAAAGATTGGCAGCTAATCTAATTAATAAATAAAAATATAATCCGTTTTCATTGTAGTCCGTTTTGCATGTTTTGGGTAGACGGCGCCCAATATTTGTGGTCCGCATTGGTATGCCTGGGTA
>JAPKLW010000015.1:1225441-1252261 GCA_026898455.1 Plectranthus barbatus
GAATTCCGCGTCTTCTATATGCTAATAGAAGATGCGGATTTTCGCGTCTTCTATTAGCGAAAATCAATAGACTACGCTTAACTTGAAGACGCGGAATTCAGCAATAGAAGATGCGATTTCCGCGTCTTCTATTGCCTTTTTTCTTGTAGTGTGTTAATTAATTAAATAGCTTGTTAGAGCTTAAATTAATTAACGAATGTCTGTAACCTTAAATGTGGGGATATACCGAGCCCATGCAACCCGTACCTCAAAACGTGGTAGCAAATAGGTAGGACAATATTGATTCTCTGGTGGAATGAATCAATATTAATTAATTAATTGTATTCTGGGTTGAATATGGGAATTAATTAATTGATAGGCCTTATTTGCTATTTGTATTATGGTCCCTGGTCTGGCCTATGAAACTCAAGCCCAATAGAAATCCAGTATTTTCCTATAAATAGGCCTCAATTCCTCAGATCTCAACACACCACAAGATCATAAGTTGCACACAGCAAACCAGAATTTGGGAGCTGTGGTGATCGACTTCATCTGAGAAACGAGGAGAAAATTCTGCTTCTCAACGGGGCAAGGAATCTGAAGGGAATCTTCACCAGATATTCAGATTGAGTTGGGATACAGATCAGAAGATCATATCAGGAGGATTATCTTCTTCTTCTCTCTCCTTCTTGTTTTCGTAAATTACTCATTAATTTTCACTGATTTATTTCCTCGATCTGTTAGGAATTAAATCTTTGTGAGTGGGAAAGGATCAAGAGGAATCTCCGCGCACTCGTTCTTCAGGGTTTCGCAATCCAGGTATTCCGCATAAACCCCCTTATGCATATTCCATAGGAGCATGCTAGGTTTAATAATATGCATATCAATTTATTTTTGATATTCCAATTAACGATCCTTGGCAAACGGACTTCGTGATTCAGTTCACAAATCCCTTCAATTGGTATCAGAGCCAGGTTGAATTAATTGGCTCTATCGGAAAAAATAATATTGCCTATGATTTGCATGATAATTATTATTGGATGATTGCATGGGTTTTGGATTGTATGATTATGTTTTTCGTCCTCGTGGTTCTCGGGTTAATCCGCCCAATTATAAGGATTCGTTTTTCATCCATGAGATATATTTGTGGTTAGATTTAGATTTTTTTATTGTAATTAGGTTTATTCAATGTAATCTTTTATTTAAAAATTAAATGTATAAAACGGAGAACGAAGAACACGAAGAACGAAGGACCACACAACGATGCACGACAGCACGGCACGGCAGCAGGCCGTGCACAGCGGTCGCGTGCGGTAGGCACGGTGGTCGGCGGCACACAGGCACACGGCGGCCACGACAGCGGCGCAGCCATGCGAAAACCCTAAGGTTTCAGCGTGCGGCGCGCGCGCGACTGCAGCAATCATGCGGCTGAGGCTGGCCAGGCACGGTGCGGGGGCTCTGGGGCCGGCAATGCGAGGGGAGGTAGGGCAAGAGGCCGGGATGACGGCGGCGCGGCCAGGGCGCGAGACGCGCGTGCGCAGTAGGCCTGCGCGGCCCTGCGCGCGACTTCGGCGGTGCTCCTCCCTCATTTCGGTCGGCGTCGGCAGGGCCCAGGTGGTACAGGCGGCGGCTCGTGGCACGGGGGTGCGGGCTGGGGCCGGTGTGGTGTAGGTGGTTCGCTCGCGCAGCGCAAACCCTAGGGTTTGCGTGCTGCGTGCGCGTCTCTCACGTCGCGTTCCCTGCACGTTTTCTGGCGAGTCTTGGAGGCCGACGGAGGAGAAGATTGTGCACGGCAGTTCCGGCAACGGTCGGGACAAGCCAGGGCGGCGGCATGCGAAATGGGCGATGGCTGGAGCAGGCGAAATCGCGGGCTGCAACCATGCACGTACGTGCATGGCTGTTGCGCAATCCCGAGAGCCCTCGTGGTGGCAGTGGTGGTTCGCCGGTGGTGGCTCATAGGGCCAAATTCTCTCGGGCTATTGGGCTTGCAATGTGTGCCTAGGCCCGCGATTTGGTTAACTGGCCCAGTTGTCCAATTTTCTGATGGATCAAATCTTGGAGGCCCAAATTCAGAAAATAAATTCAGATCATAGTCCAAGTAGTGGGAGCCTAGTCGAAGATCGGTAAAAATAATTCCAACGTGTAATAGTTAGAATTATTATTTTTATTTATCATGGGGCCACGAGGACATTTTTTATTTGCTTTATTATTTGTCTTCGCATGATATATGTGTTTACATTAATTGCGCAGCATATAAGCATGTTGTAGATTATTGGAGCACGTCAACTGCTTTTATTTACAGTTTTAAAGCATGTTATGTGATTTATTTTGTGTAATTAATTATAACTATAAATTCGGGGTTCATGCTATGCATGATATAATTTTAGCAATGTTATAATTATGGCTACATAAAATAATCTGTGCAATTGAACCTTATGAATTAAAAATTACTAAGCTCATAATTTAGTAAGACCTCCACAAAGCGATCCTTTATTAGAAGTGGGTAATTTATTAGGTAAACTTCAAAATGTGTAGCTTACTTAATTTATTATTCATAAGTTCTAATATATAGGATTTCTTAAAACAAACATTTATTTCTTGTGAGAAGTGGGAGTTCATGCGTAAATGTCTACATGTGTAGCTTGCGTATTGAATTTTCATAAGTTCTCTAGGGATTGAATTAAATGAGACAACCTTATTATAGGGATCAGGTGTGTTCTAGTAGATCCTTATATGGGAGGGTTGGCTTTGGTGGTAAGCTAGCTTAGATGTTATCCAGAGTATAACTCATTTGTGATGTCCCTGCTCAGTAGGATAATATGGTCTTAAGTTAGTCTCCAATTAATAATTCCATTTGTCTAAAGAACCCGGGCATGGATTGGAATTAAAGGACTGAAATTGAAAGATGCACTCTGGTTAAGTGTTTTGTTGTAAACGTCCACATGTGTGGCTTGCAATAGTAATACTTAGGCAAATTGGAGGAAACATTAATATTTCTTTATCATAAGGTTTCAATATTTAATTGTTTCAATAGTTTGCGACTATGTTTTAATTTATGTTTTAATTTATTATTTTCAGATATGTCTATTGCTCACGTTGTCAACCTCTTAATATCAAACCCTTTAACTGGTCCGAATTTTCATGAATGGAAGTTTTGCTTCATGGAAATACTCTGCACTGCAAAACATGCCCATGTGCATTACATGGACCCTCTATCTCCCAAGTATTGGAACTGTACTGGCTATGAGCGAGAGTTCTATGAAAGATGGGTAGCTTCTAATGAGTTTGCCCGCAGACTCATCATGAACAGTCTATCTAGAGAATTAAAGCTCAAGTATAAGAAGTACCAAACTGTTGTTGAGATATGGAGGGACCTTGTGAAAGTCTATGGAAAGGTGAGACGAACTGTCAGTTATAATCTTGTGGAGGACCTGGTCTGCAAGAGGATCACTGATGGGAGTTCGTTGCTTCTGCACTTCGTCAGTATGATGAGAATTATGAGAAAGTACAGAAAGAGAGGTGGGCAAGTCAGTAAGCGGGCGGAAATAAACATTGTCATGCACTCTCTCTCTGATTCTTATAATGATTTCATCAAGTCCCTCGGTACCAGGCGTGAGTTTACTCTTCCTGAGTTACTCTCAGCCCTGATGCGAGTGGAATCTGACCTTAGAGCATTGGAATTTGCTCCAACTTTGTAAGCTTTTGACAAGACAGTTGCTGAAGCAAAAGAAATGCTTAAAAGGTTAGATGAAGTTGATCTAGCAGAAGATGTCATCAGGCCATGCAAGCGCAAGCGAAGTGAAGTAGATTGTCTAGTGCTTGGCACAGGTAGACAAGGTACGTCATGTGCACTTATAACAGAAACATGTTTAGCATCGGTTTCTACCCATTCTTGGGTAGTGGATACTGGAGCTACTGATCATGTTTGTTATACTTTGTAGGGGTTCAGGCTGACAAGGCAGCTGAAGCATGACGAGATTACCATCTCAATGGGCAGCGGAGAGCGAGTCTCAGCAGTAGCCATTGGAGATTTTACTTTACGCTTTGAAAACAATGTTTTGATTTTGAGAGATGTTTTATATGTGCCGGTTTTTCGGCGGAACTTAATTTCAGTTTCCAAGTTTTAGTGATGGATATTCAGTAATTTCTGATAGTGGAGTTTCTATCATTGGTAATAATAGTGTCATCTGTCATGGAAAACTGATTGACTCTCTCTATATCATTGATTGTATACATAAATCTTCCATGAATGCTGCAAACTCATCCAATAATAATCATTTAAAGAGAAAGTTTTCTTCCGATGAGGATCAAACATATCTCTGGCATGCGATGGGCTCTTGGATTCTTTTCAAGTGGTACCGCATCAAATCTGTGAATCCTGTATAGAGGGAAAGATGACAACCAGACCTTTTAAGGCAAGTCAGTCTCGAGCAGAGGATGTGTTGGAATTGATCCATTCTGACTTATGTGGACCAATATCCACGCAAGCTTGTGGAGGTTATAAGTACTTCACCACATTCATTGACGATTACTCAAGATTCGGATATGTCTATTTGCTTCGCCACAAGTCTGAATGCTTTGAGAACTTTAAAGAGTTTAGAACTGAGGTAGAAAAGAAGCTAGGTAAGACTATCAAGATACTACGATCAGATCGTGGTGGAGAATACCTCAGTAATGAGTTCTTGTAGTACTTATCAGACAACGGGATTACATCCCAATGGACTGCACCAGGAACCCCTCAACAAAATGGTGTAGCAGAAAGAAGAAATAGAACTCTCTTGGAAATGGTCAGGTCGATGATGAGTTATGCAAGCTTGTCGATTTCGTTTTGAGGATATGCATTGGAGACAGCGGCCTACTTGCTTAACCCGGTACCTTCTACATTAGTTCCTAGAACGCCTCAGGAACTCTGGTATGGGCGAAAGCCAAATTTGAACAGAGTGAGGGTTTGGGGCTGTCCAGCATATGTGCTGACAAAGGAACCTGATAAGTTAGAAAGTAGGTGTAAGTTGATGTTGTTTGTAGGATATCCCAGGAAAACGAAAGGTGGTTACTTTTATTGTCCTGAGAATCAGAAAGTCGTTGTCAGTACCAACGCAAGATTCTTGGAGGACGAATATGTAAGAAACCACAGATCCAAGAGTGAAATTATCCTCCACGAGCTTGAGGATAATGAAGCAATTCCATCAGGAAAGCCCAGTGTAGTGATAAATCCACCTGTAACAGGTGAGGCTATACCAACACTGCCACTAATGCAAGGCATGGGACCAACGCGTACTGTGCCAACTAATGACACGGTTCAGATGCCTCGTCGCAGTGGAAGAGTTGTCTACCAACCCAAAAGCTGTAAGTGTTAGCGGAAGCGTGGTGTTCCTTGTACTTTATGTAGATGATATTCTCTAATTTGGCGACAATGTTGAAGTATTGTCGGGCATTAAGGGGTGGTTATCCGAGCAGTTTTATATGAAGGACCTTGGGGAGGCAGGATACATCCTACGGGTAAAAGTATTGCGGGAGCGCAATAAGAAGATGTTGACCTTGTCTCAAGGATCATATGTGGATACTGTGATTGTCCGTTTCAGCATGCAAACTGCCAAGAAAGGTCTTTTACCCTTCAGACATGGCATATATCTTTCCAAGGATCAGTGTCCGGTGACACAAAGGGAGAAAGATGAAATGAGGAACGTGCCGTATTCATCGGCCGTAGGGAGCCTCATGTATGCAATGCTATGTACGAGGCCAGATATCTGCTTTGTTGTAGGCATGGTAGCGAGATACCAGTCTAACCCTGGACAGGCGCATTGGACCGCGATAAAACACATACTCAAATACTTGAAAAGGACTACAGACTGTTGTCTCGTCTATCAGTGTGAGGAGTTGTGCCCTGTGGGTTATACTGATTCGGATTTCTATGCAGACCGAGACGAAAATAAGTCCACCTCTGGCTATGTGTTTACATTGGGAGGTGGGTCCATATCATGGAGGAGTGCAAAGCAGAAGTGCATTGTTGACTCCACCATGGAAGCAGAATATGTGGCAGCAACTGAAGCTTCGAAAGAAGCAGTATGGTTTCGAAACTTCCTTTTGGAGTTGGACGTGATTCCTAAGCTGCCCAAGACCATCACGGTATATTGTGATAATTGGGAGTTGTGGCTAATTAAAAGGAACCACGAACTCACAGAGCAACAAAACACATTGAAAGGAAGTACTATATTATACGAGAAATCGTAGCAATGGGTGATGTGCTAGTAGAGAAGATTGATACAAAAGATAATCTAGCGGATCCATTCACAAAGGCTCAGCCTCAGAAGGTATACGAGATGCATGTACGTAACCTTGGGCTGAGGGTAAAGCTAACCACGTTGAATGATTGCTGTAATAGCTAGATTAGTTTAGACGCGTTATACTCTGGAACGCACCTGTATAATGCTTTGAGTATAAGTGGGAGATTGATGGATTTATATACTGAAAGCATTATGATTGGTATATTATGTACAAGGTCGATTGGTTAATATACTGGGAATCACAAATGTTGTATGTTCATCTCCTGTCTGAATTAACAAACATGTGTCGCAAACGCAATTATCCTCTTATCTCGTTGATAGGGAGATCATTCGGTGTGTAGTAGATCACGAAAGATGGTATGGATCGTTTGACCTAGCGAGATATAAATGGTTATCACAGCTGAGACATTTCCAGGATAAATTGTCGGTGTAGGCTGCAGCATACGCAATAATAAGCATCTTATCTTGGATGGCTTGGTATGCTGGTGTGGGGCACACATTGATAAGGACCTAAGTCGAGATCGATTCTATTATCTGACATTAAAATAATCTAGATCTCTATGGCTTGATAAGATCCTAAGCCTATATGAAGGTACATAAGTATATGTAGATTGTGTATTACTTTGAGTTGCAGTGAAAGGCTCTAGTTGAGCTTGTATATCTGTATCTTGGGTAATAGCGGTTTGTGTATGACTGTCTGGTACTGGAACAAGGTAACCACATCCAGTATAGGATGGTGACATTCCCTGAGCAGCTCAAATTGTTCGTTATGCTAAAGTCCTGCAGGCTGATTAAGTTCAAGCATAAGTGAAAAGGTTTGAGTGGATTGACTCAGGAATATAAGATGTTAATAATTAAATAGCTTGTCAGAGCTTAAATTAATTAATGAATGTCTGTAACCTTAAATCTGGGGATATACCGAGCCCATGGAACCCGTACCCCAAAACGTGATAGCAAATAGGTAGGACAGTATTGATTCTCTGGTGGAATGAATCAATATTAATTAACTAATTGTATTCTGGGTTGAATATGGGAATTAATTAATTGATAGGCCTTATTTGCTATTTGCATTCTGGTCCCTAATCTGGCCCATGAAACTCAAGCCCAATAGAAGTCCAGTATTTTCCTATAAATAGGCCTCAGTTCCTCAGATCTCAACACACCACAAGATCATAAGTTGCACACAGCAAACCAGAATTTGGGAGCTGTGGTGATCGACTAGATCTGAGAAAACGAGGAGGAAATTCTGCTTCTCAACCGGGAAAGGAATCTGAAGGGAATCTTCACCAGATATTCAGATTGAGTTGGGATACAGATCAGAAGATCAGATCAGGAGGATTATCTTCTTCTTCTCTCTCCTTCTTGTTTTCGAAAATTACTCATTAATTTTCACAGATTTATTTCCTCGATCTGTTAGGAATTAAATCTTTATGTGTGGGAAAGGATCAAGAGGAATCTCCGCGCACTCGTTCTTCAGGGTTTCGCAATCCCTGTATTCCGCATAAACTCCCTTATGCATATTCAATAGGAGCATGCTAGGATTAATCATAGGCATAGCAATTTATTTTTGATATTCCAATTAACGATCCTTGGCAAACGGACTTCGTGATTCAGTTCACGAATCCCTTCATCTCAAGCCTAGTTTGGGTTCATCACACACACACAAGCACACAAACAATCCTAAGGAAACAACAACTACTTGCAACAAATCTAGATGGCAAAAGAAAACTATAAAATGTGTTACCAATCGGTAGCCACGATCAAACCGCTTCTCCAATGCCTTATGTACCTACTCATATAAACACAAAACACCACCAAACTTGAGCATAATTGATATCATTAATTTCTCATTTCCACCAATCTAACCACCAACCATCAATCAAGAAATATACAACATTATCCACTAGCACAACCATTCAAACCAAACCATTCATCATTCCACAAACCAAACAAAATAGGAAATAGTCAATCATACCAACTCATTAATACTTCCAACCAACATCAAATATCAAACCATAAAAAATCATGCATCCATATCCAAACCAAATCCAAATCTAAAAGTAGATCAAATCAACATAATACAACCATATCAAAGTAGAAATTATCCAACAAACTAAACTAAACAAAGTGCAGGATAAGATAGAGGAAGAGATGATAGAATGAACCAAGGCACCGGCTACCGGCACATCTCCCCAAACTTAGTCAAGTGAGACTAAGTTTGTCAAAACGGTAGGCGGTACATCATCATTCCTCTCGACCCTGTGGTGAGTGATCATGGCGGCGGTGGAAGTATGGTACCGGAACACGGTGCAGCAGCTCATGCACATCCCTCTGCACCTCGTCCACTCACCGATTGAGGCCAGCAAAACAGGCAGCAAAGGTGGCCAGGTCAGCAGCATATCCCGTCTAAAAAGAGGAAAAACCATCCTGCAAGGTGCCCATCCGAGCATCCAAACCCTGCATAGACATGGGCAAAGATGCGATAGAATCAGCGGTACGCTGCATCGTTGAAACAAGCTGCTGCTGCCAATCCTCCAGAGATGGGTGTGGTTGACTACTTGATCCTGCTCTAATACCGGCCTGCTGATCCTCGGGTAAATGACTAAGAATAGTAAAATACCCCTCTTGGGACAGAATGCCCACCCCATCCTTGTGCTCCTCAGTATCCAACAACCAGTTGGATTTATCCTCCAAATCTAAGAAAGTGGTGTAATCAACACGCGGAAACTCCATCGCAAATCCTCCAAATCAGTAATAAGTATCACCACGCCTCCCCGGGACCAAGAATTTACCTGCTACAAGTGATGCAGTATCCAAAATGTAGCATGGGAAAATGTCCTCGACAATTAAATTTCCAAAGTAGCAAAAATGGGAGTAATCATACCAACACAAATAGAGGGAGACTTAGAATTCCACAACCTACTCCATCCATCCATAAGCATAACCCCCATAGAAAATTTTCTCCCATTCACCAAAGCATGAAGCATGTAAAGTTCCGACAAAATCACATTACTAGACTCGTACCTACTGTACACCGATCCACCCACCAATTTATGAATATATCTAAAAACATGATTCCTAATAGCGGAAGCTCTACAAGACTTAATGTTAAATGTTCGTTCAAATGTTAAACCAATAATTGACTCCCAGAAAGCAGCAAGATTAAGTCCGTCAGGCACAAATTCAGAATTCTCATCACATTCAAAGAGTTGGTCAAGTTCATGCCTTTGAAGAAAGTATTCCGTACCTTTAATCTTGAATTTCATCGACAGAGGAATACTATTCAGACCCTTCAAGATAGTGACAGAAGCGAAGAATTCTTTTGTCAATTCAATGTATGATGGCCAATTCACGGTGAGAAACTTCGACCATCCAATGCCCTTGAGTAAACTCCAGACATCACTCTTCAAACCGAGTGTCTTCTAGGTATCTTTGCATGAATATTTAGTGCCCACAATCCTCCGATCCACCAAACTCTTGTATCTTGCAAACTCCTCATCATCAAATCCTCTTGGCCGCCCAATTGGGTTAGAAGAGCTTCCCTTCGCTTTCTTGCTAGCCATGAGAAAAATCGAGGAATGAGAACTTTTTAAATTATAGAAAGAAAGCACAAGAAAGGATTTTAGAGGAAAAATTTCAACAGAAATGGAGATGGGGCGAACTGAGCCCTAGATTTGTATTTAAAATTGCGCAGGGATCGACTAATCCAAGGGTGGATCGACCTATCCGAGGCTCTGTCCGCCCAATTTTGGCTGCCCGATCCAGATCGACGGAGCCTGCAAAAGCTCGTTCGATCTATGTCCTGACCACAAAAATTTTGAATTTCTGTCTTTCTCGACTGATCCCACAGTAACAAAGGTTTGGATCGGCCAATCCTTCATGAGTCGGGGCGATCCAAAATAGTCCAGGCCTGAAATTTCCTCTGTTTTGCCATTTCCAAGCATCCTTTCTTCAATTCTTCAACTCCATATCAGTTAAACACCTTCCAAAATCTAAATTCTCATCACAAAAAACATGTAAGTCCTGCAAAAACATCCACACATCAAGTATCCTATATCCATTATTAGTAAAGCAACAAGACCAATGAAACTAGACAACCTAAACAATTATTCCAACAATCAACATAACCAAAGCAAATAAACATTGGGTTGCCTCCCAACAAGCACTTCTTTATAGTCAATAGCTTGACTTCTTACCTTGAGTTCGTCAATCATGATCAAAAGGAGCGGATCCGGAACTCATACCTTGTTCAAGTACCCAATGCTCGTCTGGGAAGACCAACTTTCGCCTTGCACTTCTAGGTGTGTCTTCATCCACTCTAGCCTTCTTTGTTCTTCCTTGTCCGTGCTCTATGTAATCCCCCGGATTGTCGTACTCCTCATTCACCATGTCCATGTAAGATAATCCCGGATCATCATCCTCCTTAAGCCTCTTCTTCAAACCTCCTTTATCAACTTCCACTTGTTCCTCAATTCTCATCTCATCTAAACCACTTGAAGGTAAAGAGAACACAACTTCCTTTCCACAACACCAGAGAGTTAGTTCACCATTTTTCATATCAAATAAAGCGTCGGTCGTATGCAAGAATGGCCTCCCAAAGATAAGGTGAATGCCCCCTTTGTTCTCCATATCCACAATCAAGAAGTCACCCGGGAATGTAAAACTTGAGATCTCCACATGTACGTCTTCAACAACCCCTCGAGGGAAAAACAAAGCTTGATTAGCCATTTGAAGCACTTGGCTAGTGGACTTCAATTCCCCAACATCCAACTCCTTAAACAAACTCCAAGACATGATGTTTACACTCGCCCCGAAATCACACAAGGCTTTCTCAACATTTGTGTCCCCTATCTTGCAACTAACAATGAAACTCCCTGGTTCTTCCTTTTTGTTAGCCACACTCTTTCCTCCTTGCTCATGTCTTCCATCTCTCAATTCTTCCTTATATTCCAACTCTTCCTCAATTAACTCATCAAGCAATGGTATATGTTGTATCTCCTCCGGCTTAGGCATCTCAATGTCCCCCTTCCTAAAATTATCAAAGAAAAGGACCTCTTTGTCTTGTACCTCCTTCCTATCCTTGCCATTTTCCTCTTAGCCAAAACTTCCTCCTTAGCCAAAACTTCCTCTTCCACTTCGAATTCCACATTCTCCAATTTACGAGTCATGACCAATGTCACCTCATCTCAAGTTTGCTCACCTTCAACCATGCTACAAATCTTCTTTTGAATTACCTCGGTATCACTCGAGAACTTCCCAGCTTGGTGCTTCCCACTAAGTTGCTTAGCAATGGATGATATTTACAATTGAATCTCAGCAAACATCCCGTCATACTTTTCAAATTTCTTTTCGAACTCTTCACTTGGATTCTTCCTAACCTCTTGATTGCCAAATCTACCACTTCCCCCTACATAGCCACCTTGACTACTACTCCCCCCATTCTCCAATTGCATCGGAGGGTTTAAAGCGTTGTTGGGGTTCGCGTAGGAAAAGTTAAGGTGGAAGTGGTTGGAAGGGTGATAAAAAATATTCCCCCAGAGGATTGTGTTGAGGTCGCATGTTGTTGTACCCCATTATTTAGTTAACAAAATTCACGCTCTCCGGATATCATTCCTCATACTTCATCATCATTAAATCGTCCCTTCTACCACCCGAGGTAGACAATGCATCAAGTTTCTTTTGCATCATGGCTATCTCTTCTTTTAACTCCTCACTTTCTTTTGTCTCATTTACCGTCTTGACCGACCAGTAATCTTTCCTCTCTTTTGGCCAATGATAACTATTTTTCGCCATTTTTACGATGGTCCCCCAAGCTTCATCTTCCTCTTGATCTAGGAAGGCACCTCCCGATAAGGAATCCATCATAATCTTCATCTCATAGTTCAAATCCCCATAGAACTGGCAAATTTGTTGACTCCTTGAGAGCCCATGCCTTGGACACTTCTGGAGTAGATCCCGAAATCGGTCCCATGCCTCATAGAGGGGCTCATCGTACCCCTAGCCAAACGATGTGATCTCAGCTCTTCTCTTCAATGTGAGACTATGAGGAAAGAACTTAAACAAAAACTTCTCACGTAATTCCTCCTATGTAGCTATGTTTGATTTGTCAAGCCCCTCAAACCAATGTCTAGCACCATCACGCAGGGAGAAAGGGAACAACCTCAATCGGATTTGGTCCTGTGGCACTTGATTGGTCTTTATCGTATCGGTTATCTCCAAAAATCTTGAGATGTGAACATTCGGATCTTCCGTCACATGTCCTCCAAACTAATTATTCTGGATCATTTGGACCAATTGCGGTTTGATCTCAAATTGAGTAGCATTCACTCCCAAACGGAACCCACCGGTTGCTTGCTCCCCTTGTGGTCTAAATAAATTTTAAGGTGGCCTTCTCGGTTCATTTCTTTCATTCATCATAGCCTTCATGAGTTCCAATTGCCTTTCCAACTCTTCAATCCTTCCCATATCTTGTCGGTTCTCCATTTCGAATTCAACTTCAATTCTTTCAGACCTTTTCTGGAACTTTTGTTCTTCAATCAAACGAGCCTTTGATCTAGTTAACATAAACCACCTACAAGTTCCAACAAACAAATTCTCAAACAAAATACACAAAAATCCAACTACAAGATAAAAACTACTAGCAAACAAAAGTAAACACTCTAAGAGACAAATTAACAAAAACCTAGCCTACAATATCCACACTTTCAACAATATCCAAAGACCTACTAATTAAGTTCCCCGGCAACGGCGCCAAAAACTTGACGACACTAAAATTGATTGCTCAAATCTAATGTTTATCAAGTAATAAAATCAATCCAAGGAACTTACTCGTTTTGCCCTAAGGAATACTATTTAGTTGTGTGGACTTTTATAGCTAGGAAGGTTTAAAATCGTTGAGTTTTGTTCTAATATCCTAAGCTTGAATTCAAACTAACTAAAACAACATTAAAAACGAATAACATACTCATCATTCAATTATTGGTAATTTCAAGCAGTTCTTCAATTTCTTAAACAGCTTGGTAGAACAAGACTCACAAATACTCAAGAGAGAGATAGAATGGATGTTGAAAAGAATGCCGATTAATTAGGTTGAACTTAGATGCAAACTCAATTTAATCCCTAAATAGATGAACTATTACCCTATACTAGCTAATCCCCTATCACGGCGAATTGACCGTAGATGATGTTAAAAACCGCAAACAACTACGTTATTGGTTTCTAACTCACTCCCTATGGCACGTAAATCATCATCCTATGCCCTTCCTCCGCACAGGGATTGGACCGAGGAATACAAGAATACATGTTCTTTACGACGCTCCTATCCGCGTATTGGCTGCAATATTCACGTCAATTATCACCTAAGTTGTCTCTTACCTACACCTAGGTGAATAGGAATAAGATCTAGCATGATTCAATCTCATAGAGGGAGGTAAACATGCACAATTCTACCTAATTATCACACATCTTTATTCAATTCAACATCCAATAGAAATTTAGAACGACATACCTATCATGTTGATCAATACAATATTCAATTGAAAGCAAATCATTACAAATGATAGGTCTAGATAAATTTCTTCCCCTAGTAAGTATCTACTCTTGGAAACTTCAATTCTTCACCAAGGAATGTTGAATGAGCTCCTTGTCACCTTGGGTGAGGTTTCGAAGGAGATGGACGTTGGAATCGAAGAGAGAATCTAAGTGTATTTTGTGTAGATTTGACAAAAGTTCTAATAAAATCTGATTTCTCCCCTTTTATAATGAGCTAGCAGAGCCTCGGATCGCTCGGGACGAAGTGAGATCGCCTGAGATGTCCAGAAACAGAGAAACCGTCACTCAGCCCGACATGGATCGGCCGAGAAGGGAAAGGCTTGACCGAAATCTGCCTCTAAAATGGTAGATCGGTCGAGCACTGCTGGATCGCCTGGGATATGCCTCTAAAGTGCTCGGATCGATCGGTCACTGTAGGATTGACCGGTCTGCTTCCCCGAAATCCTTCATGCTGCTTTTCCTGCCTTCTCGGTCAATCCCATTGCCTTACTCACTTCAGATCGGGCAATTTTCCTCTAAAACCAAGCCGAAAATGCTGAATAATTCTCAAAACCTAACCTACACCATTCGAAACACACAAAACACGAAAACACAACAAAAAGAAGACAAAAACATATGATATGGGAGTAAAATGAACGCAAATATGCATGCAGAAACATCGAAATAAAGGTCATTTTATGCACATATCAGTCAGTCAGATCGCCAGCACTATTGGGGCTCACCACAAGCAAGGACAGCTGTCAAGCACAATCGAGGTGAACCCAAGGGTTCAAAAAGAATGCAAAGCTGTCACACTGAGATCTGGGACGAGTTACAAGGGTCCCAAGATGGTTCGGGATGAGTCTAAAGCTGAAGAGATGCAAAATCGTGCCACTGAAGGATCGGCTTTGATCGATGCACGTCCCACGTCGATCGAAGTCGAGGGGAATGGACAAGAATCAAGCAATGATGAAGGCTCAACTTCGATCAACGCAGCTGGCATCGATCGAAGTGTGCGAAAGTCTACCTCGACTGAGGCGCCCCTGCATCGTTCGAAGTCAAGGCCCATCTCCGGAAAAAATGTGGCAAATTTTGAAGATCTTGTCCCGCCTATGCCATTCCCTCAGAGGTTCAAGAAGCAAAAGAAGGACTCCAAGTCCTCCAGATTTGTGGAGAACTTGAGGAAGTTCAACATAAATATTCCGCTAATCAAGGCATTGAAGGAGATCCCAGGGTACATGAAGTACCTTCGGAAACTGATAAGTGGGAAGAAATAGTTCGTGGAGAACGAAACTGTGAATTCCACGAGTAGTGTAGCCTGCTACTATAAAAGCAGGTGCCCATCAAGAGAAGCGACCTTGGATGCTTCTCTATCCCGGTGGAGATAGGAGGACATACCTTCGAGAGAGTATCGTGCAATACTGGGGCCAATATCAATCTAATGTCGTACTCTATTTACAAGCACCTCAACATTGGAGAGATGAGACCCACTACTATTACTCTGCAGATGGCGGACCGGTTTGTGTCCCGCCCGAAGGGAATTCTGGAAGATGTGCTAATTCGAGTGGGGCATCTGATCTTCCAAGCATATTTCGTATTACACAAAATGAAGGAGGACGAGAACATGCCCATGATATTGGGGCGTGAGTTTCTCGATACTAACACCGCTCTCATTGACTACCGAGGTGAAGAGATAACACTCCGGGCCAACGAGTCACCTTTGTGATCGATAAAAGCAAGAGAAAGGCAGAGTGCAACCTGATCACCACCACTGAAGAAGATGAGTTCGAAGAAGAAGAAGCCGGTGCTATTGAGTGGGAGCGCGGGAACGAGAGAGTGAAATTATCAACTAAGCCTCCTCAATCTTAGCTCACCACCATCATCAAGGATCGGAAGGTGTACATGGTGGATGCCAAGGGGCGGAGAGTCTGGACCCGACCCCCCTGGTGCTGATCTTAGGTATTGTCGAGCTACGATGTTAAACAAAGCACTTGTTGGAAGGTAACCCAACCTTTTCAGTAATTTTCCTTTTTAATTTTTGTTTTTCATTTTATTTCGAATTTTGTGTGCACTAACTCTATTTTGCAGCATTAAAAAATGAGGAATTTCTCGACTTTGACTGACGCAGCCTGGCGTCGATCAAAGTCGAGACCAGCAATGTGTTACACTTTGACCCATGGAAGGAGTCGACGAGAAGGCTTCCATCGACCGAAGAAAGCCTGCGTCGGTTGATGCAAAGTGCTAGCCGCCCAAAATTCATGCTACGCGCGTTCCAAAGCCTCTGAGGATAAAAAGTTGATGTCTGAGATCAACTACCAGGTATTATTCCTCCCCTTTGTCTGATTCTCTAACTTTTTCCCACTCTTGAGTTGGAAATAAGTTTGGGGGTGTGGACAAAAGGCAGAATATTCTATCTTTATTTTAACTTTCAGTAATTTAAGTTTTGCATATGCATGTTTTTAAATTTATTCTATTTTGTGGAAAAAAAATTTTAGCTTTGACATAACCTGAATGAGATTGTGTGATTAGAATTGATTGAGGGCTGAGTTTGAATTGATAGGGATTGTGATTAGATACCTATGAATGTAGAATACCGCATGATAGGGTCACTTTGAAACTTATACTTGCATGCTGATTGAGCTGATTTGAAGTTAATTTTGGAAGAAATTTTTAAACCTTTGTGTGAGACTTGAGCTTAATTTCGTTTGATGTGAGATTCTCATGTATGTTTTAATTTCTCTAGAACTTGCTTACTTTCTTTGTTGAGACTGCATAGTGTGCACAAGTTTAGGAAATGATCTTAGACCATCTTTTTTAGCCCAATTCCCTAAACACTGACCCTTCACATGAAATTATTCCCTAGTTAGCCACTTTGAGCCTTTACAATTTTCTTTCATTGTCTATGAGATTAAGAAAGTATTGTCTCACTCGTGTTTTGAGTTGTGGTATATGGGGTGGATTGAAAGTGAATTGGAGATAAGAAATGAAAAATTAGTGGTTGGAAAGATATGTGAAAAAAGAGCTCCAATAATTATTAGAATTCTCATAAGCTCTATGAAAGAAAAAGAAAAAAAATTAGTGTGAAAGAGTATAAGAGATTCAAAATGAGTTAGAAAAAAATTGTGTGTTGTTGATATATATGAGGATATGAGGTGGATGAAGTTAGATGGTGGGTTGAGACTTATTGAGAGTAATTAACTAAGTTTATTTTTAGTCACTTGGCCAAATTTTCCTACCCCTCAGAAAAAGCCTACGTCACAACCTATTAAAAGTCCTTTTTTATTCTAGACTTGTGTGCACATTCTAGCAGTGGAGATACTAGAAAATTTGCAAGCCTATGGTAGAAATTCTTTCATACATGTGTTGAGTGCTTTCATCTTTATCCTATACAGTTGTGAGTTGAGCGAAACACTTCCCGTGAGTTCTTCCACTATTAATGGATTTTCTGTCACTTTCAAACTGCTTGTAGATAGTGGATTTCTAACCCTTGACTGTGATGGATCTTGTGAGGCATTGCACTCTAATTACATGACTTTTTTATTCTTTCTTGCCTATTGATTGAGGACAATCAAACATTCAAGTTTGGGGGTTTGATATGTTCATTATTTCACTCACTTATCTATATTATTTTCTACTATTTTATGTAGTTTTCTTGAGTTTATATATATACATATAAATAAATAAATAAATATATATATATATATATATATATATATATATTCCATGCATGATTCTATTATATGTGGTGTTATGCTTGTCATGGTGTGTTTTTGCAGGTTTTAGGCTTAAATTCACTAGAAAATCGTTCTGAAGCAGATACATGCAAGAGTAGCAGTGCATGGTTCTTCCACACAATGAAATCTTGATATTGGTGCATGGAAATGGATAGATCTTTGAGTTATCTTTCCAACGCAACTGGAATCGGGTCAATCGGAGTTCGGGAGTGAAAGTTATGGTCAAAACCGTGAGACCGTGCTGATCGACTTCGATCGAGGCGAGATAGACCTCGATCGACGGGTGGAAACACGAGCGTCGATCGACGCCTAGCCACGTCGATCGAAGTGTGCATCAAAAGGGCAAAAATTCAATTAAATTCGAATTATATCATATCTTTAGCCCTAGACTTGATAGGATACACATCCATTGATGGGTTTTGTATATTGAAAGAATTTATTATAAAGAGTATACGACGGTTTATTTCTCCTATCTGTTAAACAATCTTACATGTATGTAACAATGGTATCCTCTTGTCTCACCGATAGGGACGATCATACGGCGTGTTGTAGATCGCAGAAGATAGCATGATCACTTGACCTAGTGAGACATAAACCTAATCACAGCCGAGACAGCGTATGAGGATACGTCTGTCCGGATGGCTGCAACATTGTCGGAATAAGTAATCTATCTTGGTTACTTGACATGCTGGTACGCAGGGGTGGCGTATTGATGGACCGCAGTGAGATGTATTCGTCTGTCTGACATCAGCGAATATAAGATCTCGATATTGATTGAGTCCAAACCCTAACGAAGGTTCAGGGGTTTGCATGGGTTGACTGTTGCTTTGACTTGCCATGGTGGAGAGCCTGAGTAACGTGCTCGTATATCCACATCTTGGGTAACAACAGTTCATGTAGTACCGCTTGAGACTGGGTTTAGGTAACCATATCCGAGTAATAGGATGGGGACATTCCCTGAGGAGCTCAATGACATTTATCGTGCCAAAGTCCTACAGGCTGATTAAGTTCAGGCACGACTGATAAGGATTGAGTGGTACTACTCAGGAATTATAAGATATTAATTAATTGTAGTTAGAGCTTGTCAGAGGCTCCGATTAATTAATGATTGTCTGGTAACCTTAAATATGGGGATTCTCAATTAATGCAGTCGGTTCTCATAACGTGGTAATAAAGGGGTAGGTCAGTATTAATTCTGTGGTGAATAAGAATTAATATTAATTAATTAATTATGTCCTGAGTTGTGGACATGGGAAT
Source organism: Plectranthus barbatus (assembly GCA_026898455.1). Taxonomy (NCBI): domain Eukaryota; kingdom Viridiplantae; phylum Streptophyta; class Magnoliopsida; order Lamiales; family Lamiaceae; genus Plectranthus; species Plectranthus barbatus. Next base: position 1,244,226 of record JAPKLW010000015.1, read on the forward strand.
TAATTAATTAATTAAAGGCCCACTTTATTATCTTCATTAGGTCCAGGACTGGCCCAAATAAATATGCTGAAAAAAGGCCCAGTAGCCCATTAGGAATAAAACCCTGGGTCTATAAATAGACCACTCTCTCTTGGAAACCCTAGCCACTTGTGTGATCATTCAAATCAGTCAAAACCCTAGGTTAGAGAGAGAGATGGGCGGCGGCTGTAGAGGGGAGAAGAAGAGTTTTTCTGCTCCGGCCTACAACACAGATCTGTGGAATCCTCACCAATAGTAGATCTGAACAATATTGGGACACAACCCTGAAGATCTGATCTGGAGAACAAGATTTTCTTTTCTTTCTCTTTGTGATTTTTGATTTTATCTAGAAATTAGATATCTAATTTCTATTTCCGCTGATTAAATCAAATCGCGTGGTTGAATTGGAAATTGGATATTCAAACGCGAAAGATCGGATCAGACTCTACGAACTACGGTAATCTCTAAATCCACAATTCTAAGAATTAAATTCATAGGAGCATGCTAGGTTTTATTGTGAATTTTGATTTTGTACAATATTCATAAATCGATTCGATTCAGTTGGATTTTGTGATTCTGTTCACTAGAAATCCCTACAATTGGTATCAGAGCCAGGTTTCTGATTTATGGCTCAAATATGCATGTATGAATTTATTTTGTATTGTGGATGGTTTTTGTTCCTCATGGCAACCCGTGTAATTCAGTCCGCGGTGGTTTATCCGTGTAGGGCTGAACTAATTTTATAAAATCACGAGAAAATTCGTGATTACTGTAGATTTGAAAAATTGTAATAGAATAGATTATTCTGTATTTTTGTAATTTCAAATCTGTAATTGGACGGGTCGAGGATGAAGAACGAAGATGGAGGCCGCGGACTGGGCGGCAGTGCACAACAGCGGCAGGCGGCCGCACGCGCGTGCGGCTGCAGGAGGACGGCGGCAGCAGGCGGGCCGACGGTGCGGGCGCGGCGGCAGTGCGCGCAGCTCGCACGGCGCGCGGGCGCACGACGGCGTGCAGCACACGGTCGGCAGTACTGGGCACGCGCGCGCAGACGTGCGGCGGTGGTGGGCACGACAGATGGGCGGCGGCGCTGGCGGTGGCGTGAGTCGTCGTCGCCGGCTGCTATCCCATCGCGGTGGCTCATGTTTTGGTGGTTTGTACAATCCTGTGTAAACCCTAGGGTTTGCGTTAAGGTTAGGGCAAATCATCAGATCACAAAAGCCTAAATCCCAAAAGATTTGGTGGTTGAAGATTTGTAGACCCTAGAAGATTTGAGAAGATTTGAATTTATCCAAATAGATTCAAAATTCAAATTGTAATAGATAGGATTTATTTTTCCTATTTTGTGGGGCCACGAGGAATTTTTTGTTTGCCTTAATTGTCCTCATATGATATGTGATTTATTATGTGCGCAATTAAGCATGTGCAGATAATAGGAAAAGCATGATTTATCGCTTTTATTATTTACAGCTTTCCAAGCTTGCTTATGTGATTAATTTCTTTTGTTGAATTATATTTTGGGAATTTTTGGGCTTGTTTAATTACATGCAAAAATTTGAAAAATATAATAACAAAGAAATTATGTGTGTGCATATAAGAAACCTTTTAAAAGAAAAATACTAAGCTGATTTTTTTTAATTAAAATCAATAGACCTCCACAAAGCGGTCCTAGGCTGTAAGTGTATCTCTCGTTCTAGTAAACGTCTACGAGTGTAGCTCGCTAGTTCTTAGAAGTGCATGGGTACGGTTGTTGGGATTTCTAGACAAACAATTTAAATCATATGAATAGTTGGAGGGTTTTGCGTAAACGTCTACGAGTGTAGCTTGCGTATATCTCTTTCACAAGTATTCTAGGATTTATTTAAATTATAGATAACAAAAGCTTTAAGGGCTGTGCGGTATGGTTACGTGCCATGCTAAACTGTCTCTTTTGGCCGGAGTTAAATTTGTGGTTAATGGCTTAGAAGCATCTTAGAATATAATGCAAGAATTGCATCCCTGTTCTTGAGAGATGGCTTGGTCTAAGGTTTTCACTAATTATTAATTTTTAGTGTCAAAAGCTTCCTGACTTGGTAGTGAAATTAAATGGATTGGGGCTTAAAACCCGCAGTTCTGGTTGAGGGTGACATCGTAAACGTCTACGAGTGTAGCTTGCGGTGGGAACTCTTGGGCAATTAGTGGAAAAAAAATTGATTTATTAAAAGGTTTTCGATGCATTTGTTTTCGAAGGTCTACATGTATGTTCTTATTTAAGATTCTTTATTGTTTCAGATATGTCTATGTCTACTGTCGATCATTTACTTGCTCTCAATCCTCTAACTGGTCCAAACTTCCATGAATGGAGATACTGCATTGAGTATATTCTCCTGACTAAGCAACACATGTTTGTTCTTACTATGATGCCACTTGCCCCACGTTACCATAAAGTCTCTAGACGTGAGAAGGAGTTCTATGATAGATGTGTGGCATCTGAAGATTTTACTTACAATTTAATCTCGGATAACCTGTCTAGAGAACTGAAGCTCAAGTACATGGGCTATAGTAGCTCTGTTGCGATCTAGATAGACTTAGTGGCCATGTATAGCGAAGTGGAACGAACTATCAACTGTGATCTCGTGAAAGACCTTGTCTGTAAGAGAATGGTTGATGGCAGTTCGGTGACACTGCATGTGATGATGATGGATAACACCATGAAACGATTCACACGTAGAGGTGGATGTATCTCTGATCGGGCTAAGATCGATATAATCTTGAACTCTTTACCGCTTTCATTCTATGACTTTAAGAAGGATGTAGCTAAGAGAAGTGAGTACTCTTTCAAAGAGTTGCAAACTGATCTCATAGCAGAAAAGTCTTTCGTACCTTCATGGGATTCTGAGTTATCAGATCTTGAGCACAACTTGGGCACATTGAAATATGTGGTTCATACTGTGTGCAAGAATATGATTCATCGCAGATCATGTGAGAGGAGGTCAAATGAGATGAAGAGGGTTGGTGTCACTTCAAGTAAGAACGCATGCGGAAGCAAGGGACAAGATACGTCATTTGCATTTGTAACGGAAACATGTTTAGCATCGGTTTCTACTTGTTCGTGGGTAGTGGATACTGGAACTACTGATCATGTTTGTTACATTTTGCAGGGGTTCACACCGAGGAGGGTGCTGAAGAATGACGAGGTTACCATCTCAATGGGGAACACAACACAAGTGAGTGCAGCTGCCATTGGAGATTTCACCTTGTACTTTGATGATTCTGTTTTAACTTTGAGAGATGTTTTGTACGTGCTGGATTTTCGGCAAAACCTTATTTCAGTTTCCAAACTTTATGTTGATGGATATTCAGTTATTTTTTATAGTAGTGTTTCTATCATTGGTAATAACGGTGTTATCTGTCGTGGAATGCTGAATAATTCTCTCTATGTTATTAACTGCAATCATAAGTCTTCTGCAAGTATTGCATGTAATTCATCCGTAATTGATAATCCTAGAAAGAGAAAACTTACTTCTTCTGATGAGGATCTTACATATCTCTGGCACTTGAGACTGGGTCACATCAGCTTGAAGTGGATTCAGAGACTTGCAGATGACGGTACCTTATCAAGTCTGCGAATCCTGCATCGAGGGCAAGATGTCAACTAGGCCTTTCAAGGCTAGTCAGTCTCGAGCAGAGGAAGTATTGGAATTGATCCATTCTGACTTATGTGGACCGATGTCCACACAGGCTCATGAAGGGTACGAGTACTTTGTCACTTTCATTGACGATTACTCAAAGTACGGATACATTTACCTGCTTCGCTACAAGTCTGAATGCTTTGAGAAATTCAAAGAGTTCAAGGCTGAAGTAGAAAAGAAGGTTGGGAAAACTATCAAGTCACTGCGATTTGACTGCGGTGGCGAATACCTCGGTAACGAGTTCATGCTGTATTTGTCAGAAAACAGGATTACATCCCAGTGGACTGCATCGGGTACTCCCCAGCAAAATGGTGTAGCTGAAAGAAGAAATAGGACTCTTCTAGAGATGGTAAGATCAATGATGAGTTATGCAAACATACCAATTTCATTTTGGGGCTACGCATTGGAAACAGCAGCTTACGTGCTAAATGTGGTGCCTTCTAAATCAGTTCCTAAGACGCCTTCTGAACTCTTCCTTGGTCGCAAACCGAGTTTGTGCAAGTTTAGAGTATGGGGCTGTCCGACACTCGTACTGTCGAAGGAACCTGATAAGTTAGAAAGCAGGTCAAAAGTAATGATGTTCGTAGGGTATCCCAGGCAAACGAAAGGTGGTTACTTTTACTGTCCTGAGAGTCAGAAAGTCGTTTTTAGCACCAACGCTAGATTCTTGGAGGACGAGTATGTGAGTAATCACAAGTCGAGGAGTGATATCGTTCTTCAAGAAATTGAAAACGAGAATGCGATTCCAAGGGAAAGGGGAACGTGTAGATGTGGGTGCACGTGTGAGAGGTTCAGCACCATAAACACGTTCTTCAGTGCAAGGTGCAGAACTACAAGTTACTGCACCTACTACTGACACGACACCGATGCCTTGTCGTAATGAAAGAGTTATTTTCCAGCCGGAAAGGTACATGTTCGTGGGTGAGTCTTCGGACTTGAGCCCGGAAGACGAACATGAGGACTCTGACCCACTGACTTAAGAAGAGGCAGTGCAGGATAAGGATGTTGCCAAATGGCGTGTCACTATGGATTTCAAAATTGAATCCATAACTGCTATGGATGTATACCAGAAAACTGATTTGTTGGATGGCTTTAGGGCCATAGGGTGCAAATGGGTATACAAGAGAAAGAAAGGAGCGGATGGAAAGATCACATTTTAAAGCCAGGCTTGTGGCAAAGGGTTATAGTCAGAAAGAGGGCATTGACTATGATGAAACCTTTTCACCCGTAGCCATGCTCAAATCCATCCGGATACTCCTTGCCATAGCTGCGCATATGGACCTCGAGATATGGCAGATGGATGTCAAAACCGCTTTCCTAAACGGTTACCTTGAAGAAGGTAGGGACATCTTATATGCAACAACCCGAGGGTTACATACGCAAGGGCAAAGAACATCTTGTTTGGAAGCTTAGGAAGTCCTAGTATGGACTTAAGCAAGCTTCGAGGTCGTGGAACTTACGTTTAAACGATGTGATTAAATCCTATGGATTTGCACAGTTGGAAAATGAAAGTTGTGTTTACCGACTTAGTGTCAGTGGGAGCGTGGTTTTCCTTGCACTTTACGTTGATGACATAATCCTATTTGGAAACAATGAGGGAGTGATGTCGGAAATCAAGGTTTGGTTATCCGAACGTTCCAAATAAAGGATCTGGGAGAAGCTGGCTACATTCTTGGGATTAAGGTCTTACGAGATCGTAAGAGAAGAATGTTGAGCTTATCCCAGGCATCCTATGTGGATAATGTGATAGCCCGGTTCAGCATGCAACTCGCCAAGAAAGGATTGCTACCTTTCAGACATGGCGTTCATCTTTCTAGTGGGCAGTGTCCTGAGACACAGCGGGAGAAAGATGAGATGAGTCTTGTACCATACGCTTCAGCGGTGGGTAGCCTCATGTATGCGATGTTGTGAACCAGGCCAGATATCTATTATGTTGTTGGCATGGTAGCAAGATATCAGTCTAACCCTGGACAGGCGCATTGGACTGCGGCAAAGCACATCCTCAAGTATTTGAAGAGAACTAGGAATTACTGCCTAGTTTATCAAAGTGAGGATTTGTGCCCTGTGGGTTATACGGACTCGTATTTCCAAGGGGATCAGGATGAGAAGAAATCAACCTCAGGATATGTGTTTACCCTGGGAGGTGGAGCTATATCTTGGAGGAGCTCAAAGCAGAAATGCATTGCTGACTCCACCATGGAGGCGGAATATGTCACCGCCTCCGACGCCTCGAAAGAGGGGGTATGGCTCAGGAACAACCTTTTAGAGTTGGGCGTGATCCCGAGTTTGCCGAGGATCATCACAATTTATTGTGATAACTCTGGTGCAGTGGCAAACTCAAAGGAACCGCGGTCTCACAAGGCAAGCAAACACATAGAGAGAAAGTACCATATCATACGAGAAATCGTATCGAGAGGTGATGTGCTGATCAAGAAGATTGACACTAAGGACAACCTTGTTGATCCATTTACAAAGAGCTTGCCGCAGAAAGTTTACGAAAGACATATTCGTGAGTTGGATCTGAGGTGGATGCCGACCACTGACAGTGGTTAAAGAGATAGCAAGCTAGATAGACGGACTGTATACTCTGTAATAGCTTAGTTATGTTTTGAGTATAAGTGGGAGATTGATGGGTTTTGTATACTGAAAGCATTTATTATAATGAGTATACGACGGTTTATTTCTCCTATATGTTAAACAATCTTACATGTATGTAACAATGGTATCCTCTTGTCTCATCGATAGGGACGATCATACGGCGTGTTGTAGATCCCAGAAGACAGTATGATCACTTGACCTAGTGAGACATAAACCTAATCACAGCAGAGACAGCGTATGAGGATACGTCTGTCCGGATGGCTGCGACATTGTCATAAAAAGTAGTTTGTCTTGGTTACTTGACTTGCTGGTACGCAGGGGTGGCGTGTTGATGGACCGCAGTGAGATGTATTCATCTGTCTGACATCAGCGAATACAAGATCTCGATATTGATTGAGTCCAAACCCTAACAAAGGTTCAGGGGTTTGCACGGGTTAACTATTGCTTTGACTTGCTATGGTGGAGAGCCTGAGTAACGTGCTCGTATGTCCGCATCTTGGGTAACAGCAGTTTGTTGGGAAATTTGGTTAAGTTTCCTTTCCCCAGTAGCTACTTGTTTAGATTCTAGTTTTGGTGTTTTGGTGGATCAAATCCTAAGTCCTACCAGCGTCAGTTGTCTCTAGATAGCTCTATTTCTAAAATGTAAAGTCCTGTTTAGGTCTTTTGAGTTGTAAGTCGCAGCTGATCAAAGACTCATGCTGGCACTATTCACCAGCATGAGAAGTGCTTACCACTGGTTACTGTTCACCAGTTGGGAAAGTCTCATCCGAAGGCGGCTGACAAAGACTCGTGCTGACACTGTTCATCAGCATGAGAAAGAGCTAACAAGTGGCTACTGTTCACCAGTTGGAAGGATTTCACCAGCAGGCGGCTGACAAATCCTACCAGCAGAATATGTGTTCTCACTGACACTGTTCACCAGCGGTGAAGCCACCAGTCATGGGAGATTCCAAGAGTTAACATCAGACATATTGGTAGACTTAGATTGTGCCAGCGCAAAGTCACCAGCAGAGACTGCCAGCACAAGATCACCAGAATGATCTACCAGTTGGATGTTACCAGCAGAATTCCAGATTCTCTCTCCCAGAGTCTTAGAGACAAAAATAAGATTCGTCGAGGAATTAACTGACAAAGTATGACTTTAAGGGAGGATACCTTAAAGTCTATCAGTTCAAGACACCAGTTCAGATTCCTCGTACTGACGAATAGTGCCGTTCTGACATAAAGAGATCAATGTCAGATAAAGTGGACAAAAGCATGGCGCTTTCCGGAAATTCCTACCTGCCGTCGTCTGAAGGATATGCGAGGACAGAGACCTTTTCCGGATGTGTCCAAACGGCTAGAAGATTTGAATGGGATCCCGCGTCTATAAATAGGTCGGAACTACCAACATTTAAGACGCTTGCTTCCATCAACATTCAATACTCTTCACCTACCGAAAGACTGAAAATTTATTACGCTCAAGCAAGTAGAAGCAAAGCACTTTCGAGGCCTTTCTAAAGGCTATCCGTGTGTTGATTTATCAAACACGAGACTTCAAGCTTCTAGCTTGTAAGTTATTGATCTCTTTGGTGTTCTTTCTCTTCCGAGGAAGTTCACAGCAGCTCTTGTGCCAGCCAGCACTTGAGTTATTACGGGCTTTTGCCGTATTAAGAAGATTCGTTCTTGGGAGAACTAAACACCCAGTGAAGCTGTGGAGGTTGAAGTGACGTGCTCGCACTCCACCAGCTGATCAGAGTTGAAGAAGGA
>JAPKLW010000015.1:1267261-1371511 GCA_026898455.1 Plectranthus barbatus
AATAGATTTTAGAATTATAGCTAATACATATAATAATTTCGTTACACAATTCCTCTGGGTTCGACAATCTTATGGCGTAGGTGGTGATTTTCTTTCCGCAGTTCATGGTTCGTTGCGTGGAGTTCCATGATGCGGGTTTCCATCTCTTTCATTTGTCATCGGTTATCCTCCATTTCTTTTGCAAGTTGCGCCAATGTCGCGTTTAGCACTTCCGGTGGCACATCCTGCAAATTGGTAGCTTGTTGGGTCCTTCGGATCAATTCCTCTATGGGAATGAGCTCGATCGCTCCATCAAGTCCAGTAGGAGGGTTGCCAGTTCTCTCGTTGTTATATGCCATCAATTCAGAGAAAATAACTCTAAGGGCCCCACAGTGGGTGCCAAATATTGAGGTTCGAATTATCGAGATAAGAAGCCCGTGGAATTCATTAAACGATAACTAGCAACAGCGAGGAAGAGTAATCGATAATAAACGAAATAATGAGAAATTGTAACGTCAATTCAATAAGAGCACGCAAATAAACAAGATAAAAGGCTAAACGTAAAGGAATTGAAACTGTAATGAAAAGAACACGTGAGTTAATGAAAAAGAGAGTATCAAATTCGTAGATTCTAGCGATATTCCGGCAGCGTTACAACGTGAGTTTTTTAGAGCGTAAAAAGATACAAAATTTGAGTTCTCCACCCCTGTTTATAAGCAGGATAGGGGGGAGAAGATTAACCTAACCCTAGCTAAGGGTGAGCTCGTGCTTGACGCAATTTTTGGAGCAGCTCCGAGTTTCTCGGGATCGATTAGAGTTCCCAACGATCGTGCGCCACCAGGCTTTCTAGGGTTTTGCATCCTCCTCACCACCGACCCCTTATAGTGGTCGTATCGAGAAGCTCAGAGAGTCGGTTCCGATCTCTATACTTGAATAATTCTGGACTCCTCGTTACTCTAAGTGGGCCTGCGATTCTGGGCCGACAATTACGTGGATTGATGAGCGTAATGGGCCTAGCCCCAACAACAACAAATTTGAAATTTGAGCTAAATTCTACCGAGTCATAATATTTTAACACTATTTATTCACACACTAAATTGAATTAATATAATATAACAATAAATTATTTATAATAATGTATACGAGTATGTATCGTGCAAACAACAAACTAGTTAATACTTAAAAATATACCTTTTAGTAAGCATCAAATAATCATATAAATTTCTTTTTTTAATTTTTTCATTAAATTTATATAATAGATATTCAATAAACCATTCCAATTTTTATAAATATTAATATTTGTAATGTGCAATGACTTTTTCATTGCTTATTACTATCCTATTTTTTTTCACTGTAAAATATATAATAAAAGAATTATATATTTTTAATTTATTTTCTGCATCTCTAATCTAAAATCATAAATACCTCAAAAATTAAGGGTAATGATAGTTACTAAAACATTAGTTGTCGGTTGGAATGAAAAAGAAATAAACAATCTGAATTTTTATTTATTTAAAATGTACTCCCTCCGTCCCATGCAAATTGTCATGTTTCTTTTCGGCACGGAAATTAAGAGTTGTGAGTGTAGAATGAGTTAGTGGGATTAATATTTTATTGTTGAGTGGGAAAAATTTGCCATTTTTAGATATGTGACAATTTGGTTGGGACGCCCAATTTAGTAAGTATGACAATTGAAGTGGGACGGCTCATGTATCACATATCTTTAAGATATCTTAAAGTTGTGACTAGGAGGCTGAGGCACAATTTTTTTTATGTATAACATGACATAATAAAATGACATACATTATTATTTCTTCACATAAATTTTAGTTGCCAAAGTTTTGAGGGTGGTTGCAATGGGAATGAATTCTCAGGTTTGAACCCAAGTGGAGTGGGTTAATACCAATTGTGAGGTTTGGGTTTTGAATGAGTTGGCAAAGCTGGGTTTCAATTTCAGAAGTTGGGTTTATACAATTTGGTGGGTCCATCTTGTCGGCCACCCAAGCCATATTCCTTTTTTTTTTTCATTTTAATTTGTTCATTCATTTTTATTTTAAATATTACATTTTATTTACTTAATTAATTAACATGTGTAGGCCATTTTATAAATAAAAATCTATTTAATATATATATATATATATATATATATATATATAATTGGATTTATATGTGGGTCCATATTAAAGTTATGTAGTGAGTTTATTATTGTAGGAATAGGTTTTAAAAGGTTGGTAGGTTTTAACTTTTGATGTGGCACTGACGTGGCGATGTAAAAGTTGGGTGTGTGGGTTTATTGTTGCAACCACCCTGATGAGTAAAGAAAATATTTAAATTTAGATATTACTCCCTCCGTCCCATTATATTAGGCACACTTTCCTTTTCGGTCCGTCCCATTTATTAGACACATTTCCTTATTTGGCAAAAAATTAACAAATTTTAATTATAATTACATATTCTTGAAATTACTCTCTTACCCTCCCTTTTTCTTAAAATTACCACACACCTCAAACCCTAAATCCCTTACAGCGCCGCACAACCCCCTACTCCTTCATCTCTCTCCCAAACCCAAATTTCTCCCCCCTCTCAAATCCTCCGATTAACCGTCGCATCTCACCACCGAGACCTCTCTCGCCTCTCTCACCACCATCGGGTCCTGGACGCCGGTTGCGGCTTAGGTGGGTGACGACGGAGCTCTACCACGGCGAAGAGGGAGTGTTGAGCGTCGCCGGGAAGAATGCGATGAAGAAATCGATCGCGTGCTTGATGGAGTTCTTGAGCAGCGAAGACTCGGCGGCGGCGGAGGCGTTGATGAAAATTGCGGTGGTGGAGGCTTGGAAGGAGATTCCGGATCCAACGATTTCAGTTCAGAAATCTTGAAGCCAAACAATTCGACAAGGTTTGGATTTGTTGAAAAAAATTCATACATTTTCTTCTACTTTCTGAAATTTCAGTTCAAAAATTTTAATTTGGATTTGAATTTGATTAGGATTTAGGGTTGCGACGGAGACAATGAATTACATGGTGGAGGCTTGGAAGGCGATGGGGTTGTGGCAGGCGATGGGGTGGGGGTGGCGACGGCGACGGCGGGGGCTGTTGACGGAGATGGGGTGGAAGGAGGCGGCGCCACCGGCACGAGAGTTGGGTTGGCGGTGGGAGATACTGCCGAGCCAACTGCCCCTTTCTTTTTTTTAATTTTGTCATTAACATTACTTTATTCATTAATCACTCTTTAAATTGTGTTTTTAATTTTGTCCTTGGTTTCTGTGCCATCTCCCTCCGTGCCTAATATAATGGGACGGAGGGAGTAGTTGTTATATTAAAGAACTGATGATAAATTTGACAATAAAGAAAAATAGCTTTAAATATTCTATATACTCCCTCTATCCCATAACATTAGTCTTGTTTCATTCCGGCACAGATACCAATGCGAGTAGAGATAGAGGAAATTAATATTTTATTAGTAAGTGTGTATTAATTTTTCATTTTAGGAAAGATGACTAATGTTATGGGACAGAGGGAATATAAAATATAAAAAAAAGGAAGGTCTTGGGTTAGGCTGGCCTAAACGATTTAGGCGGGTTTTATCCATTAACCCAAGCTTTAGGTGGGTTTTATCCATTAACCCAAACTCAAACCCATATAATATGCCCTATTTGGGATGGGTGAACCCATTTGAATAGGATAAAACTCGCCTAAATCGTTTAGGCCTACCTAACGCAAATTTTTGCCAAAAAAAAAAAGGTAGAGATTTTAACCGCGAAGCATGAAATAAAGTCTCTAATCCCGCCAAGAAAGAGAAACATAAATAGCAAAGTGGAATCCAGCTTGGCGTTGGTGAGGCTAGTTGTACGGTCCAAAGAATCTATTGCCTGTGGTGTACGTACGCCTGCCCCACTAGATGAAATGACACCAAATGCAGAGAACATGGATCCACCACGTGTCGGTGTATGGTTGGTGGGATGCAGCCTCCAGCAAGCTAATGGTCTATACCCCGCTAGTTCCTATGCTTGGTGGTGCATGCTCCTTGGGAGGGGGACTAGATTTTTTCTGACCAAACGTACAACACACAGTAAGCAGCCGTGGTTTCTGAAATTACCACAAATGCTGAGGCAAAGGGTTTGGAATTAGTGAAAATGGACAAGATTTAGGGTTTGTAAGGTTTACTATTTTGGTGTCAGTGTTAATTTTGTAACAAAAATTCTTATTTTAGTAATTTCATTTTATATATTTTCAGCGAATTTTTTTTTTTTTAATCTCAAATTTATACTCCTCCGTCATATCTTAATAGTCTTGTTTTCCATTTTTGTACGTCTTAATTTAATAATAATGTAACTTTTTCATCTTCAATAATTAAATATTAATTTCGCTCAACTCATTCTATACTCATATATTTTAATTATTATGCTCAAACTAAATCAAATTATTAAAAAGAAACGGAGTGAGTATTTAGATAATGATTATAATATAAGACTTATCTGACATTTTTATCGCTAATGGGATAAAATTATTGACAGGATAACAACGTAGAATAAAAAACCTACCGAAAAATTTTTAAGATAAAATTTCCTAACCAAATAAAAAAAATCTCTAAAAAAAAAAGTAGGAATATAATTCCATCAAAGAAACTTCTTAACATTACTAGGTTTCCCTACTATTATAAGATTTTGTAATTTTAATTTCGATGAAATTCTATAGTACACAATTCCAAAATTTATTAATATTTTAAATCCATTTATTAATAATCAATTTTTTATGCTTGATATATAGTTATAATCATACAAATATACAAAGATAATAGTTACTATAAATTATATTAATATATTCTATCTATATTCAGTAAAAAAAAATGCAAAGTAGTGACGGAAAAGTACAAAAATCCGTCGTTAAACATTATTAACAACGAATTTGCGACAGAATTTTTTTGTCGTTAAAATGCTCGTTGCTAAAATATAGCGATGGAATTTGAAATCCGCCACTAATTTCGTCGTTATTTTATGATTTTTTTTGTAGTGATTTATATTGAGAGTTTGCTTTATAAATTAAAGTAGTATTTTTATTTTCTCGCAGTTGCACCAGCGAAATAACCTACAAAGACATGTATATATACATTGTGCTTGATACTCATTTAATCAAGCAGCGATCCTATTAATTAAAGTTGGTTCCGAATAAAAATAGCGTTGATAAAGATGAAGTGTGGAAGTGTGTTGTTATAATAGGGTGGACACAAGTTCAATAATATTATTATATTATAAAGATTAAGTTGCAGCCAAGCAACTAAAAATTATTTTTATAGTTATATAACAATTAAGATCAGTTGTTGAGGTTTCAAAATCATGTGAGTGAAAATTGATATATAAAAACTAGAAATGAAAAATAAACACAGTTTATAGTGGTTCGGATCCTATGTCCACTCTTCATTCTCAACAAACAAAAATTCACTAACTAAAATTGTACACGGTAGTTTAATATAGGTTAAAATCTTTGTTATTCTCCGATGAGAAGTCTTTTCTAGTTTCGGTCGCAGAGCACGATAGTTGGTTGAGCTTCACAGCACCTCATGTGCTAGAATTTTCTTTCTGCAACCTCTGTTGCACATAATACTTGAATATGTGTTGTAGCGTCGACTTTCTTGGCAGCTGAGGATTGTAACATTTCTCACGGGAAATGAAGATTTTAGTTCTCTTCAAGAAGGATTACTACTGGTGCTGATCCTACGAATCTGTGTTTTTGCATAGCCTGTGAAACAACTAGACAATTCTGGTATCTCTTCTGTTAGATAGACGGAGGTCTCGTGCTAAGGATGCACGGAGAGTAGAAAGTTTTGAGTAATGGAGAATTTATGTTAACCTTACAATCAACTCTTTTCTTAATTCTCCAATTGTTGGTCCCGAAATCAGAGTACGAAAGTATGTGCAACGGAAATTATAAATGATCTTGCAATTGTCTTAAAACTAACTTAGAACTCAGTTTTCAGTTTTGTGAAAACTTGGTTTTAAGCTAAAAGTAAGTTTACGTTTTCAATTCAAGTATACGCTTCAATACTTAGCCAAGTATTGAAGGTTTCAAATTAGCAAGTAAACTCAAAGTGCAGAAACTTAAATAATTAGTAAAGGACGCAGGATATTATAGTGGTTCAAAATAAAAGTCCTACGTCCACTCTTCGGAAATAAATCTGGTAATTCACTAAATCACAGAATACAAGTTTTCTATCGATCTATGCTAGCCTGTTGGAAACCTCCGTCTTTTGGTCTGCTAGGTCAATCACCTAGAAACTCCTTGTCGTTTGCTCCTTCTTCAGAATTGAAGTGAGGACGCACCCCGCAACCTTCAATCTGGATGGTTGGATGTTTGTTGTTCTTCTCAGAAGTTCAAGATGATTGGCAACACCCGTGGTAATTAGTATCCCGGAGTAGGAAACTGATTGCTGAGATTATTACATGAAAAGTAATAATCAGCAAGTGTAGTAGCTTAAGCTTGAGAGCTTTAGCCTCATGCACTTGGACAGATGCACGAAAGAAATAGCTTGAGTCGAAAAACTTAAGCCTCATGTTCAAATAACACGGAGTTTCAAAGTGCTTTTCAGTAGTAAGTTTGGCAGAGTTTTGACTTAATTTATCACGTGATTCAGGTATATGTTTCTGTCGAAGTGTCGAGCCATTTATAATTTGCTGGGACAATTATTCAAATTTCTACCCGTTAGACTCATTGATTCATCCTTTAGAGATAGAGATTGGGTCTTTCATAGCCCAGTCTTCTGGTCTGCTCTGTTGCCGTCTGTTTTTTACTTTTGGCATTTTACTTTCTACCTGCTCTTGTCAGACTAAGTTTCAGTCCGAGGAATCTAACTTCAAGTTTCCTCATAATGTTGATACTTTAAGAGATCTTGAGTCTGACTTTGGATTCCTCTTTGGATTCCTTGTTTCTTGTTTTTCACGTGCTCTTGAATTCTGAGACTGAAAACTGACATTCTCCGAAGTCAACTTTAAGTTTCCTCTTCTCATCAGGGAAAACTCAGTTTCCATAAACTGACTTTTCTGGACATTCTAAGATTTAAGCACGAAACTTAGTCTTCATCAAGTCAAGTTTCTTGGAGTCTCTTCTTTAAGTTATGAAACTTGATTCTTGTCTTCTTAAGCTTTGACATCTCTGAATTCCATTATCAGAAACAAAGTTTCTGACCGCTCGATCTTCAGCTTTAGTTTCTAGTCTATTACAACTCAGTAAATCCTTACATTTAGACATACTCTAGAAAATTAAAGCTAAAGTCAGTTTTGACACATCAAAACATCAAAGTAAAGGGTAAACTGAAACTCAATTTCTTACAATTTCCCCATTTTTTATGTAGTCAAAACCACTTATCTAAAGTTAGGTTAAAAAGGAGAAATGGTAAACTGAGTTTACAAAAGACACTACTCAGAATACCAATCCTATAAGTGACCTCCTCTATTTGATCTTCCCCTTGAATTGGAGAGATATTGCTCAATAATTACTAACAAATAGAGCGAAAGTGAAATTGCTGATCACACTGGAAATGTGAGTTCAGCCAGGTTAAAGAAAACAGTAAAAGGAGTGAGAGAGAGACAATGAGGTTTTGTTTTCATTCCAGTTTTCAGTTTTTCATTAAATGATGAAGATTTACAAGTGCAGATCAAAAACTGAAAATTGAAAATCAGAAAGCGAAAACTTGAAATCCAGAGACTTACGGAGGAGGTTTCTCTGATGAAGATGGCTTAGATTCAGATAGTTTTGCAGCCAAATCCATAAGAGTTTTAAACTGAGCATCCCTCCTTTGCTCTTCAGCTTCCTCTTTCTTTAACCTCTCAGCTACTTCAATTTCCCTCCTTCTCTTCTCTTCTCCTCCTTCTTTTTCCTCTCCTCCTTCTCCTTTTTACGCTCCTCTTCCCTCTTTTTGACAACATCATAGAGGGTCGAGACAGTCTGTTTAATGGAGGAGATGGATTCGGCAATTTCAGCGTCCTTTTTGTCTTTGGCATCCAACCTCGCTTTTACCTGCTGGTTTTCCTGCTTGATCGCTTCGATATGATTTTGCACATAGTGCTTCATCTCAGCAAACAAGACGACCGATAAATGACTTGAGGTAGCTTGATAGGAGTCCTCAGGGTGTTGAACTAGTGGAATCTCAGTTGATATGATAGTGGGAGCAAAGAATACCATTCCACTAGTCGCCCTGCTTTCCTCTTCTTCACGATCAAATTGTTCCCTCCTTAGACGCTCAGCTTCTTCTTCTTCTTTCGTTTTCCTTTCAAGTTCTGCCAAGTGAGTTTTGAATTTGTCCACAAAAAGGTGATTCTTAATCAGTTTTTCCACAGCTTTAAGCTCCTGAGCTTGATTTTTAATTGTCTGAAGAGATGAGGTTGTCCTCTCTGCAACATAATTAAGATGTAAGGCTTGAGAAAGAGCAACAACCTGCTCCAATTCTTATTTCTCCAACTCAGCTTCAGTAAGCTCAACTTCCAAACTCCTCTGCTGCTCAGAGAGTCTCCTTACCTTCTCTAGCCTGGCAGCAATGATTTTTTGATAGTCTTCAGGAGTTGGAACTGGAACTTGGACTTTCTCAGTTTCAGCTTGGAGAAAGACTTGAAAGATGGGGATCACAAAAATTGGAACTTCAAGCACATAGAGGACGTCAGCAGGGGGAAGTCTGTGTGAATCCAAGTAAGGATTCTTCTCATCTAGAGTTTGCTTCCTGTAGGTGCGGATGATTAGAAGTATATGACTTACCTCCCCATCGGACATCTTCCTTAACTCCTTCTGGGAACTCCACTTATTAGCCCAGACTTCTTCTGATTTTGAGAAAGTTAAACCCAGTCTGGCCTGCATGATCGGCATGTCCTCCTCATTGAGCTCATGCTTAACAAGATAAAATCTCCTCCACCTCCTAAATTCATCCTTCAACACACTCGGAATTTGAGATTCTTCTTCAATGATGTCGGGTAGAGCAACAAGACTTCCTCCAATACTTTCTTCTCAACCCTTTGCGAGATCTCCTCTGCTCAGGGAATTAGTTTTGCATTTCCAACATCATTCTCTCCGATCGGAGGGCACCACATCTTCAATCGTTTAACAGTGTTCTCAGGATGAGGCAGCCCACTGACATGAATTGTATAGTTATCGAACTGATTGGGCATGGAAATAAAATTCTTGTCCCTTGAATCCCATGGATGATATATCCATACCCCATGTATATCTCGTGAGAAATCGAACTCATCATGGATGGTGGGATCCTTGAAGTTCATCTTTGTGTCATAAGGGGTTAGGGATGTAGGATCTGAGTCTACAACAGACAACATGAATTGTCTTTTATTATTTTAGCCATTTGGATCGTTCTTGGGTATAAAAAATAAATCAGATAAAATATACTAGGCGAACCCTATGCATGCTCCTAATATTTAATTGCAGATGATGAATTTACGAAATACCTAAACTCCAGCTTCTCATCTCTAGATCTGGATCGACGACAATGGATTCCGGATGTGGGGATCTTGATCAGTGCTATTGTGCTCCAACTTATTTGATCTTCTGATCTATTCCCTTGCTCCTCGAAAATCTGGCGAGGATACGCTACCGAGTTCAACCAAATCCTTAAGAAAGTCGATCAAGCCTTCTTGATTGGTGTAGCCACGCCGCCGTTTTCTCTCTAATCTCTCAATTCTATATTATCGTACTGAATTATGTATTGTGTGTGTTAACAATATTGATCTGATAGAGAGAAGGGGCTTATATAGTATTAGGGTTTGGAAAACCCTAATGCTAATGGACTCTGAGCAGTTTGTGGCCAGACCATGGATCAAATGGATAATAAAGTGTGTCCTCCTTATTAATTAATTCCATGTCCAACTCATAACATAATTAATTAATAAAATATCGTTTTACCTACACCACTGAAACAATGCTTACTCACCCCTTTATTACCACGTTATTTGGAACGGATTGCATTAAACTTGAATGATCCACATATTAATGGTTCCAGACATTCATTTATTAATTTGGCTTATGATAATCAGCCACAATCAATTAATTCTTATGTCCTGAGTAGTACCGCTCACTTTTTTTCATTTATGCCGGAATTAATAATTCAACCTGCAGGGTTTAGCATAATGAACCTTGTGAGCTCCTCATGGAATGTCCCCATCCTGAAACGAATATGATTACCTACATGTCCAGCCGAAGCAGGCCACACCCAAGATGCAGGTATAAGAGTACATGTAAGACTAGCCACCATAGCAAGTCAAAGTGTGGTCAATTTTTTTATGCCCCTTAGCCTTCCATTAGGTTTAAGATCATAACAAGTATCTAGAGATCTGGTTCATTCATATGTCAATTAGAAGGACACATCTCACTATTGATCCCATCAATACATAAAGATGTACCAACACATTAAGTAGCCAAGATAAGCTCACTTATGAACTGATGTGTCGCAACCTAAATCAATAGCCTATCCAGGGACTGTCTTAGTCATGATATTGTTTATACCTCGCTAGGTCAAATGATTCATATGATCCTTTGTGATCTCTTACACACCATATGATCATCCCTATAGGCGAGATAATAAGATATTATAGTTCGTATCATATGTGTGTTATATCAGATAGAGACTATGTTGATGTAACACATTTATGAAGACTAGTGTATCAACAAATGCACTTAATCATAAATGTTTTTAGTATAAAATCCCAACAATCTCCCACTTATACTCAAAGCATAGTACCATTGCTTTATTAGAGTATTAAGTGTGTCTATATCAGACCTAACTTATTTACACGTTCATCATCTTGTGATCGACTTTACCTACAGATCCAGACCATGAGCGTGATCCTCATAAGTCTTCTAAGGTAAACACCGTGTAAATAAATCTGCTAGACCTTTCATGTTAATTGCTCCCACTTTATACACATCGCCTCTTATCACGATTTCACGTATGATGTGGTATTACATATTCTATGTGTTTCACCACCTTATAAGTCTTGGGTTCCCTTACATTTTTCATTGCACCAGCATGATCACAGTACCTTGTGATTCTATTAGGCAAAATCGAAACACACACCTCTAGAGGACAACACCGGAGTTATACTGCTTCTTGCGAAGCTAATGAAATTGTTACGCACTTAGCCTTCATACCGAAATTTGCAACACACTTCTATGTTAGATTCCTATAACTCCTCCTCCAAGGTCAACACATAGTTAGAGGTCGGTTTCCTCCTGGAAATCCGATTCCATTCAACCCACAAGGCACATTACAAACAAATATGCCTGTCCAGAGTTGAAGAAATTGATATTTGTTTACCATGCCTATAACATTACAGATATCTGACTTCGTTCATTGCCACATCGAGAAAGGTTGCAACCCTTTCTTGGCCTTATGATGAAACGAGTCACCACATAATCAATTTAAGTGACTTGAGATACCTAAACATTCTTTTCTTATGGTAACACAAGGCTTTAATCTAAAGGATATTCCAGTATCTCATATGTCATACTTTTGAAACTGTTTCGATAACCATCTCTTTATGCCTGACAATATCTCCACACCATTTCCGAATGGGAAATACTATCTATATAATGTGCTAGGAAAACCACGCTTCAGCCGACACGTAACTGGCAAATGAAACTCTCATTCTCGACAAGCAATCTCGAAACGTCTATTTCATAACCTTGAAGCTCCCTTAAGTTCATACTTGAACTTCTTTGGCTTCTAGACAAGATGCTTCTCACCTTACTGCACATAACTTATCTGGTTGTTGCATATAAATGTCATCACCTTTTATCAAGGTACCCGTTTATGAAAAACACGGATGACATCTACCTTCTAGATACTTAGGTTCATATGTGTTGTTATGGACAAACGAACTCAAATGGTTTTAATAGTTGCAACCAGTGAGAAGGTCTTGTTTTGAAACATACCTTTGCTCACAAACCTAGAATTTCGAAGTATACTAGATTACCATTCGAACATTTTTTTACTTGTATATCAATCAGCTGACTATAGTAGGAAAGTTATTTGGTAACATTGATCCTGACATACAACTATAACTTTTACTGATTCATTTATGAATCTATGACTTGACGTCATTAAATCGCATCATTTGTCTTAACAACTTTGTTGTGCATACAGGGGACAATACAATGTCATTCATTAACTGAGAATAAGTCCAGAGACTATTTACACGAACTAGTACTGTTAAGCCTGTCAAGGCAACCTCCCACTACAACGATGCTCCTTTTATTATGTCAGTTCTTGGTGCATTAACGTGTGGTTTACCGCCTTACATGGACGATCGTGGAATTGGTACCGTACCTACCAATGCTCAATACGTCACGGGGTATTTCCTGATGGATTTTAATTGTCTTCTCTAAATCGTTGGAGAATAATCTCATATTTGGATTCGTGGTTTCAACCTATACAACACACCACTCTTGTTTAGGATATTAAAGAAACCACTTATTTCGTTTACTTGGGGTAGCCCACAAAGCAGTACTAGCTTAAACCTTTTTTCCAACCAATTAGCTTTTCTTCATCAGCTTAAAAGTTGAACTACCCATCATTTTTCTTTGACAAAGTCAAGATCTACTAGGGTATTTGGAACTGATTTAGAAGATACTGGATTAAGAAGATACATTAGTGCTTTTTGACACTATTCCGTAAAACGAAAAAGGGCGAAGCTGGCATAGCTTATCAACTTTAAAGAATCTTATTTCTTTCATTTTATCCACACCATCCCCATGAGGGATAACAGGTGTAGTCTACTGGGATACAATCCCTTTGCTCTGTCAGATACTGTAAAACATATCACTTGAGATACACTCCATTATGAAAGAATCATAATGTCTTTATGGTCTTATTTAGCTTCTTCTCTACCAAAGTCTTAAACACTCTTGATTAAAGCAAGAGACTCAGACTTGTAGTGAATTATATAAACATATTCATATCTTAAGTGATTATAGTATAAATGCCTATTTAAGGCAACTGCGGAAGTAGACTCAACATAGAGCAAACACGAAATAATTCCTAGAGATTCAATCTCTTTTTAAAAGGCCTGGTTATCATCTTATACCTCTAAGCGGTATTTATAAGCACCATTCTTAGGAATATCTGGATTGAATCCATAATTCCATGAATTACTTAAAACTACTCAGATTGATGAAACTGATCACTGCTATTTTTAATAGATTAATTATAGGATAGTGGTCAAATAAATTTATAATCCAGGAATATCGAACCCATAGGGAAAAGATGCGCGAGATAGACCTATATACAAAAGCACAGTTTCAGACTACTTGTTTGAGTAATTTAGAAATCAGGGTTTAAGTACTAAACTAGGCAGATGAAATAAAAAGAGGAAATTAAATCAAATATGCAAAACACAGATCCTAGGGTAAAAATCTTATTCTGGATAACATGCAAGAACTAATTAAATTAATAGGTGGAATACCGCAATTATATTATATTTCCTGGGTCGGGCAAATATAACCTAGATTACTAATTAGTGACATCTCCTCTCGGTCTCAAGAACACCAAATTAGTCAATCTCATAAGCAAATCAGTTCAATTCCTACAGTCTAATACATCTCAGCTGGACAATATAGAGTATATCATGCATTCCTAATCTCACTATTAATATTCACCTCTCGGTCCTTCTATCAATAGCTAGACATCTAAATTAATCGTCACCTCTCGGTCCTTAAATTAATTTAGAATAATAAAATAAACAGAGAAATCACGAACCCAATTAATTAATCCTAAACATGCATCCAAATTAATATTCAAACCCTAGAACCTGCTAGGAATTCAGCTAGACATAATTAAAGCGAAATACATAATTAAAAGAAAATAAACTTGCATTAAAATAAAATGATAATTCAAAAAGTGTAGGAAAAATAAATACTAGAACTCTACAGAAAGCATAAAAGAAAACATAAAAGAAGGCATAAAATTATATTGAATGGTCTAAACTAGAGGGGTATTTATAGTGTTTATTTGGGCTTTAAAAGGCTGAATTCTATAGGAGATAGTATTAGATTTGATGCATATCTATATCTCCATGTCCTACATTGAATATATCTTTAATCTTGAGTCTCTAGGGCTTTCAATATGATATATATCTTCAATTTTGGCCAAATCTCGCCCAATATTCGTGGGAATCTCCCAGAAACACGTCAGAAACATTTGCGTCGACCGACGTGGGTCTGTGTCGGTCGATGCAAAATCCATGTTGACCGGTTTCTTTCTGCATCGATCAATTCTGCACGTTCTCACGATTTTGTCCATAACTTTTGCTCCCAAACTCCGATTGACCCGATTTTGGTTGCATTGGAAAGCTAATTCAAAGATCTTTCTATTTATATGCTCAATTAGCTCAAATTCCAAGTGCAGAAGA
This sequence comes from Plectranthus barbatus, assembly GCA_026898455.1. Classification (NCBI taxonomy): domain Eukaryota; kingdom Viridiplantae; phylum Streptophyta; class Magnoliopsida; order Lamiales; family Lamiaceae; genus Plectranthus; species Plectranthus barbatus. The sequence continues at coordinate 1,281,637 of JAPKLW010000015.1, forward strand.
AGTAGTGACTATTTATTTGAACATCCACTGCTTTGGGTACGGACTTTTGGTGAATTCGACCTCAAACCTGCAAAAATACACCACTACAAACGCAATACCCTCCTAGAGTGGTTCATGAAATAAAAACAACTAAAATAAACTAAAATGAAACTAAAAACAAAGATAAATCAAACCAATAATGAGTGAAAATATTAACTCATCAGTAACCCATCTCTAGTAAGATTCTATAAAATGTCATAGATCACTGTTGGTTTATGTAAACAAGTATTGAAGAGAAACATCCATTTAATCATAATGGAAAACACTGTTATTTATCATGACATAATAATTCTATCATAAATAACTGATTATCCACTGTAACATAAATGGAAATGAGTTTTAAGCAAAACATCTCTTCAAAACTCAAACATTGTTTATCATAAACATAAAGTAAAGTCTCCAACAGGTGAAGTAGCGACTTCCAGCATCATGGTAATCCCGCAATCTTCAAGCCTTAAGCTTTATCCCCTGCAAAGTGTAGCAAACATAATTAGTAACCTCAGTAACCACTACCCACTAAGGAGTAGAAAACTGATGCTAAACATGTTTCAACAACCAATGCAAAAGATGACGTACATTGTCCCTTAGTTACCAAACTTGGACAATTTACTTTCCAGTGACCCTTCTTGCCACACTTGAACATTTGTCTTTCTTTCTTGCTTTCTTTCTTTCCTTTGTTCCTCTCTCCTTTATCATTCTTCTTCTTCACGTCATTACGACATGACTTAGTATAACTTTTAGCAAGAGATCTGGAAAGACTTGATAATGCAAGATTGCTCTCACTGCTTCCTTCATTCCTCTTTTCTTTAACATACTCTACCGACTCGGAAGTAAATCAGAGCGACTCACAGAAAAGATTGAAGAAGCTTCTGCTGACACAAGATCCTTGAGCAGACTGTGAACAGTATACTCACTCTTATTTTTTCTCAACAGAAATCCTGAAGTCATCAGATGACTTCGGTAGCGTGTTGAATATCAAGTCAATTTTGACATCATTGTCAATTTGACCACCCATTAATGTGTGCTCATTGATGAGTTGGATGAGTGATTCCACATGCTCACGCACTGAACTCCCCTGACCCATTTTTTGTCTTACAGTGCATTTGATAAGATTGGATCATTCATGTCCATCGAGCCCACTATATGCTACGTCAAGATGTTGCATAATATCACACGCAAGCCATACATCACTAGAACGAGGACGTAATGCATTAGACATACCACCCAAGATGTATTGTCTAGCCATACCATTTAACCACATCCACATGTGATACTGGGAGTTTGTAGAACAAACAAATGTAAAAATGAATCCAAGAGTTTGACAATGTCACTTTTCCATCCAAGAATATTCGGACCAATCAAGGAATTGTGTACAATTGAATTAACGAGCGATGCAATAATAGATATATATGAAAAACAAATAAGCGGATTAAAGTAAGCACCTACTACGAATGATTGAAATAAATATGCATAGAACCTTTAGATAAAATAATGCAATTTACTTCCTCCAATTGCCCAAGCTAATTTACCGCAAACTACTAAGTAGATGTTTACGACAATCGCTTAACCAGACAAAAAAAAGGTCCTTTGATTTCTCTCCATCCCAGGTATCCGCCGGAAAAAGAAATTAATATTGGATATACTAACACCATGTTCACCTATCCGGGGCAGGGACATCACAAATGAGTTATACTCCAGGCAACATCTAAGCTAACGTAACCACAATTCTAATTTCAGATTATAAAAGACGATTTAGCATACGTACTCGACCCACACCGTATGCCTTTTACATCCTTTGTCATCTCATTTAGATTAATCTTAGAGACTAGTGAAAGTTGTCTTAATGCAAGCTACTAAGTAGATGTTTGCTCAGAGGCTCCTACTTCTCATCTTAAACTAAATGTTTTATTTAGAGATCTCATCACATTAGAACTGGTAAGGGACCTCTAACGCAAGCTACTAAACAAATGTTTACACTTCAAGATACCTTACTTCCAATGAGAGGTCGTATTTGTGGAGGTCTAATGATTTTAGTCAGAAAAGAACCAAAATCCAGCTTAGTTATTAAATTCTAAAGATTTAATGCGCACACATTATTTTATGTCTCATAAATTATGTCACATCTAAAATTTCATCACAAATTAATATGATCTCGGAATTTATAGACACAATTTAAAACACAAAATAAATTTCATAAAGTATGCTCAATAATTAAAATAATTACAACATGCTTAAATTGATGTAACTACCTCGGAAGCTCGTGTCTGTAACCGCACGATGCAAAGCAACAATTGTAGCAGGTGTTGCACTGCCTTCCACCACCGCGCGCGGCCCTGCCTTTGCCGGAACCACCATCATCGTCGGAGTTTGCGCCGCCTGCGCCCGCTATGGTCTACCTCGTTCAACACCACCATCAATGCACACAGGTGCAACACAACCGCCGCGTGCTTGCTGCATGCTGCCATCTACATCCTAGTTGTGCGGTCAACTTCTTCGCGTAGGAAAGGTGCACAGAGGATGCACACAGGCTGCTTTGTGGCAAAACCTTAGCCACCGCCACCTGCTAACACCGCACATGTCTCCTCTAGCTGGATTTGTTGCTATCCACCAGTGACCATGGCAGCGCGATAGAGAAGGGGCATGGCCTAGCCACGCGGTGAAACTAGGTTTCCACCGCCACTCGCTGCCGCTACCACCGGCGGCGCAACAGCCAAAGCTAGGCTGAACTCAGTCGTGTTCTTCGTTCTTCATTTCTCTTTATCTCAAATTTTTATAAGTTTGAATGAAAAAATACAAAAAATAGATCTAAAATCTATTACATGATTTTTACTATCAAATCTAACCACAAATTTTCTCGTGGTGAAAAACAAATCAAAAAATGAGAAGGCCACGACAATTCAAATCCATCCACAATAAATATAAACATACATATTTATTCAATCTTAATTCTTTTAAGATAGAGCCTAAAAATTCGAACCTGACTCTGATACCAATTATAGGATCTGAGTCTACAAAAGACAACGTGAATTATCTTATATTATTTCAGCTTTTTGAATCGTTCTTAGGGTATAAAAAAATAAATCAGATTGAATAAACCAGGCGAACCCTATGCATGCTCCTAATATTTAATTACAGAGGATCAATTTATGGAATACCTAAACTCCAGCTTCTGATCTCTAGATCTGGATCGACGACAATGGATTCCGGATGTGGGGATCTTGATCAATGCTATTGTGCTCCAACTTATTTGATCTTCTGATCTATTCCCTTGCTCCTCGAAAATCTGGCGAGGATACGCTACCGAGTTCAACCAAATCCTTAAGAAAGTCGATCAAGCCTTCTTGATTGGTGTAGCCACGCCGCCGTTTTCTCTCTAATCTCTCAATTCTGTATTATCGTACTGAATTATGTATTGTGTGTGTTAACAATATTGATCTGATAGAGAGAAGGGGCTTATATAGTATTAGGGTTTGGAAAACCCTAATGCTAATGGGCTCTGAGCAATTTGTGGGCCAGACCAGGGATCAAATGCAAATAATACAGTGGACCTTGCTTATTAATTAATTCCACGTCCAACCTAGAACATAATTAATTTGGCTTATGACAATCAGTCACAATTAATTAATCACTTATTTCCTGAGTAGTTACACTCACACCTTTTCATTTATGCCTGAATTAATAATTCAACCTGTAGGGTTTAGCATACTGAACCTTGTGAGCTCATCAGGGAATGTCCCCATCCTGAAATGGATAAGATTACCTATATATCCAATCGAAGCAGGCCACACACAAGCCGCCACACCCAAGATCCTAGTATAAGAGTACATGTAAGACTCACCACCATAGCAAGTCAAAGTGTGGTCAACTTGTGTATGCCCCTTAGTCTTCAATTAGGTTTAAGATCATCCCTATAAGCGAGATAATAGGATTTTATCGTTCGTATCGTATGTTTGTTATATCAGATAGCCACTATGTTGATGTAACACATTTATGAAGACCAGTGAATCAACAAACACGCTTAATCATAAATGCTTTTAGTATACAATCCCAACAAGGGAATCATCAGAGGAAATCCCAGTTTCACCATTACCTCCCTCACCACCTTTTGAACGCACAATTTTGCCTTCTGCCTAAGATGTAGAGGTTCAGTTTTCTCTTTCGCCAATTTTCTTAGGGTGGTCGCCCGCAACCTCTATGCTTCCTTCAGAGCCTTCTCCTGCTCTGCAAGTACGCACTCCAAAATATCTTTGGCCAAAGCAACAACCAGACTCTCCTGTTGTTCAGGGTCGGTCACCCCTTGGATAATGTCAGTTTCCACCATGACTTCAATCGTCTGCTTTTCAGGATGTTGATCCAGACCATGAGCTTCCCTATATAGATTGGCAAATGCTTCTTCAGACGGTATTTCAGAAAGAGGAGGGATAATCGACTTGTGAACTGTAATTGCCACTGGATCTTTGAATGTCAGTTTCTTGCAGGCAGATACATCCATCAGTGGATCATAATGATCACCCTTTTGCTTCTTCTTCCTCTCCACAACATATTTCTTTCCCTTTCTCTTGTGAGCAGAAGCTTCAAGCTTTGCTTGCTTCCTCTATTGCTCTTCCATCTTGAGCTTCTTGCTCCCCTTCTCCATCACTTCCCTCTCGCCTTCTTTCAGGGGTCTCTTCAGTGGTCTGGAGGTTGGAGTTCTCTTCTTTTTCACAACCATGGGGATACTAACACCTTCGAATCTCCTCTACGCTGGACTCGGCTATTTCTTAGTTTGATATTTCTTTCGCAGCCTCTGGTATGACCTGCTCGTTACATCCTCAATATTTGTCAGGGTTGGGAGATCCTCCATTGCTTTCTGAAAACTCTCTTCCCTCTCCTTCTTAGTTTCCTCCTCTTCATCTTCCTCATTGCCTTTCTCATAACTGTTCTCCTCTTTTAGATCATGCATAGGTGGGATAAAGTCAGTTGGCACCAGGGGTTCTCCATCGTCCACCACCTGTACCATCTTCTCAATCAGGCAACTCACCTTCACCAAAACCCACGCCTGTTGGCAAAAGTGCCCTTATTTGGAATGGTGAGCTTACTCCCAACATTATCAAGAAACCTTTCAAATACAAACTATTCCTAATTGTCATGCACCTCGTCATCTAGGGCCATCAAAATAGAGTATTTCTTTTTACTCATTTCACGAAAGGAGCCAACATCACATTGCAGCACCTGAATCGCAATTTCTGCCAAGAACTTGTAAAAACCATCAAGTTTGTTGGTCTTGTGGTTCATTTTCCAGCCAGTTTGAATATCGTCCTTCTTCCATTTCGCCCAATGATTTTCCATGTGCTTTCGAGCCTATTGGCTTCCTCCTCCTTAGAGATAAGTATAGATTTGAACTCCATCGTTATGAAGGTAGAAAACTTGACTCAGCAGCTTTGGGTTTACCCTGATGGTCACACCAGCCACTGAGGTGTTGAAAGAGTTCGCATCAGATGCCACCACGACATTTGCATAAAACTCTGCCACCGTGTACGGGCAAAACCTTTTCGGACAGCAGCAAGAAAGTAGACCAACTCCTTGGTTCTCAGTTTCTCTTTGTGCACCTGGGCAACCCTTTTTTGCTCTGGAATCAACTTATCGGGATGATCCTTGGCAAGTTTTAGCAGTTCACCATAGGAGATGTAGTGATCAACGATTTGGTTTTTTTCACGACCGGAAGTAGAGGTAGCATGTTCGGGATTTTGGGCACTAGTACGTTTCGGCATATTGATGACAATAATTTGAAATAAATGAAAGGAATGATTGTCGAGAGCCTTGAATGCCTAAGAAAGTTTCTGGGTTAGGTGAAGGTCGAATATAGAACAGAAATGACAAGAATTCGTAAAGGATAACCGCTAAAAATAGGTTACCTATTTATAGAATTTGGAAAATAGGTTGAACGGCTAGGATTGGCTCAACATTTTGCGATCAAAGGCTAAGATCATCCATCTGTTAAACTTTTTCTGACCCGATCTGGCGTGGGGTGCGGGGGTCTCCTACGTGGCACTCCAGGATTGGATGACGTTGTTCCACATTTAATGCGGTGTACTGAATAAGTCAAGATTCGAATTTGAATCCTCCCACCTCTCAAACGGAAAACTGACTTGCGTTTCAGTTTTAGTTTCTAAACTGAGAGTTTGAACTCAGTTTATGTCTGCCACCTTCCTTCAACGAAATCCAAAACCCGAAAACCAAAACTTAGTTTTCAAGAGTCAGTTTTTCAATTTCTCCACCAATACCACTTAATGATAAAAATAGCTAAGTATAGGACCACGAAACTGAAAACTTAGAAATGAACGAAAACTGAGAGTTGGAACTCGATTTTAATCTGCTTTCACTTCTCTTCAAATTGGATTTCATAGATCTTGAGATGATTGATTTAGAACATTAATCAGACTTGAAAATTGAGAGCTTGGACTCAATTTTAATCTGCATCTTCTCCACTTCTCTTGGAATTTTATTAGATAAGAAATCCAGATACTGATAACTGAGAGCTGGGACTCAGTTTTATTCTGCAACTTCTCCTCTTGGATTGAGATCTCATGAAACTCTAGTACACCAAGTTTGATGCAGAGCTCCTTGAATCTAGTCTCTGGGAGAGGTTTGGTGAAGATATATGCAATTGATCTTCAGTTGTGATATATTCCACCGAGATATCCTTCTTCTTAATGTGATCTCTGACGAAGTGATGTCGGATATCTATATGCTTCATCCTTGAATGGTGTACTGGATTCTTCGTGATACACATAGCATGATCGTTATCAGACAATAAATTGGTACTCATCCAGTTTCAACTTCATAATCCAGCAATTATTGTTTGATCTATTGAGCACAACAACTTGCAACGGCTACATATTCAGCTTCTGTTGTTGATGTAGCTACATAATGCTGCTTCTTGCTAAACTAACTAATCAGCTAGTGGCCTAGGAACTAACAAGTTCCACTTGTCAGTTTTGGGTTGTCAAATATCTAAGGACTCAGTTCCTTTCAGGTACTTCACGATCCTCTTGCAGCATCCATGTGCGACTTCTTGGGATTTGCTTGAAATCTCGCACAAACATCAACAGAGTAGGAGATATTCGGCCTGCTTGCAGTCAGATATAGTAGAGATCCAATAGTTCCTCTATAACTCATCGGGTTTACTACTTCTCCTTCTTCATTAAGATAGATCTGAGCATTGGGGCTCATCGGAATCCTCGAGAACTTGGTATTCTCTGGGCAAAACTTATTTATCAAGACCTTGGTGTACTTCTTCTGGTTAATGAAGATTCCTCCTTCAAATTGAATAACTTGAAGACCGAGGAAATAAGTCAATTTGCCCATCATGCTCATCTGGAAATTGTTTTGCATTAATTGGGCAAACCTCTTGCGTAACTTCAAGTTCTTTCGTCCGAAGATAATATTGTCGACATAGATTTGAACTAACAGAATGTCAGTTCCATCCTTGATTCTGAACAAGATTAAGTTGATCTTTCCCTTCTGGAAACCATTCTTGAGAAGAAACTGAGACATAGTCTCATACCAAGCTCTGGGTGCTTGCTTCAACCCATATAGAGCCTTTCTCAGTTTGCAAATTTGGTTTCCTTCTTCAAAGCTTGGGGGTTGTTCAACATATACTTCTTCTTTGAGCTCCCCATTCAGAAATGCACTCTTCACATCCATCTGAAAAACTATGAAGTTGTAGTGTGCGTCATAAGCTAAGAATAGTGTAATGGCTTTTAGTATGGCAACTGGAGCAAAAATCTCATCGAAATTGATCCCTTCGTACTGAGCATATCCTTTTGCTACCAGTCTAACTTTATTCCTCATTGTTCCAATCACAGCTTGGTGAGTTGGTGTGTCCACAAAATACCATACATCGTTGCGCTTGAACTCAGCCAACTCCTCTTGCATGGAATTAATCCAATCTGTGGATTTCAAAGCATCTCCAGTCTTTGTTGGTTCTGGTTGTTGAGAGATAAAGCATGATAATAAGGCGCTTCCTTAACGTGTGCGGTCTGGATTCGCAATGTTGTCCAACACAACATCTTCAGGATGATGTCTTAACCACTTTGGCTTCTGGAGTCGAGTAACCCCGACCAGTTGAATGAAAGCTCCTAGAAAGTTAGATTCTGAAACTGGAACTGAGGTTAGAGTGGATTCCACCTTGGCTAAACTATCCTCTCTTGAAGCTTGATCCCTCAAAACTGGGTTTGGTCCTTCTTCTCCAGAGTTTGCTTCCACAATCTCCAGTCCTTGGCCTTCAGGAATGACTTCGGGTTGGGCATCTTCATTTCCATCAAACTCAGTTTTGCCAGAGTCAGTTCCAGCTTGAGCTCCATTCTCAGTTTCAACTTGAACTGGAGTTCCCCATTAATTTGTACCTGCATTAAGTGTTAGGGAATCTATGGCCTCAGCAAAAACTATAGCATCACCGGCCTCTTCGGCAGGTTGTGATCCAGCAGAATCCTCTGGATTACTTGATGTTTTGTTCATAGATCTAGTCTGAGAAACTGTATTAGCATTTTCTATTTCAGAACTCAGTTTCTCATTGACATCCTTGATCTCATAAGTATCAAGTTCCAGTTCTTTTAAAATCCTGCGCACTAGAAAAAACTCATCAAAATCAACATTACATGTTACCTTCACAAGTCTTGTAGTCTTGTTGAGTACCTTTTATCCATTGTATGAAGGATGTCCATATCCGAGGAACTCTCCTTCATCAGCCTTGGGACTAAAGGTATTCAATTTCGACTTTCCATTATTGTGAATGTAACATGGTGAACCAAATGCACGAATATTAGTTATAGAAGGTTTACGACCGTTGTAGACCTCGTAGGGAGTTTGTGATGATGACTGTTGATGGAACTTCTATTCTGAGTATAGCATATCGTCATCAAAGCTTCTCCCAGTATCATTTACTCAAACTTGCTTCTGCGAGCATGATCCTTTCTGCTTCTTTGAGTGTGCGATTTCTACTCTCAGCGAGGCTATTCTGTTGAGGAGTTCTCGAAGCTGACTTCTTGTGAGCCATTTCAGTGTCTGCATAGAAATCCATCAAGGGTCCATAGCAGAACTCAGTTCCGTTGTCAGACCTTATCATTTTCACGGTCACTCCCTTGCTATTTTGCACTTGCTAAATCAGTTCTGGATGCTGGAGCTTGACCTCGTCCTTCGCCTTCATGAGCCTCACCCAAGGGTACCTCGAGTAGTCATTGACAACTATAAGAGTGAATCGCTTTCCTCCGATGGTGGGTGGCTTGACTAGTCCGAAAAGATCCATGTGCAGCAGCTCCAAAATCTGGTTTGTGCTCGCTGTTATAGGATGACTTTTGAATGATGCTTTGGTCTTTTTCCCCATCTTGCACGCTCTGCACACTCCTTATTTCTTGAATCCAGTTTGTGGCAGTCCTTCCACTAGCTTATGCTTGGCAAGGTGTCTGATCGACTGAAAGTTGAGTTGGCTCAATATTTTGTGCAACAACCAATTAGTGTCTTCTTGAGACGAGCTTGTTGTGACAAGGCAAGTGTCAGCTTGACTGCTCTCCCAATTCACAATATAGAGACTCCATTTTTTTATTCCTTTCAGTATGATCTTCTTGGAGTCTTTATCTTTGATCAGGCACTCAGCTTCGACAAAGGTCACCTCACATCCACTTTGGATAAACTGACTAATACTCAATAGATTGTAATTGAGGTTGGTGACCAAGGATACATTCTGGATGGTTATGCCATTGTATTACACGCATCCTTTGCCTATGACTCTCCTCTTTGAATCATCGTCATAAACTACAGGGGGTCCTCTTGCCATTTCCAACTACGAGAGTAAGTCTCTTTCTTCGATCATGTGGGAGGAACATCCACTTGTAGGGTTTTTACGTGAACCGAATCACCAAAACCAAACTGAACCGGATCGATCTATGGATATTGCCCACAATTCAAATTCTCAAAACCCTAGCATGCTCCTATGAATTTAATACATAATTGTGGATTGAGAGATTACCGTAATTCCGTAGTGTCTATACCGATCTTTTGCGTTTGAATTCCAAACTTTAATTCAACCACGCAATACAAATTTATCTGCGGAAGAAGAAATTAGATCTCTAATTTCTAAAATAATTTCGAAACAAAGAAATTGAGAAAGAAGAATTATGTTCTCCAGATCAGGTCTTCAGATCTGTATCCCTGTGCTGATCAGATTTACTACTGGTGTCCGTAGAACTGTGGCTTGAGCAGGACAAGAATCGAAATTCTCCTCCCTTTTTCTCCAAAGTCGGCGCCCCACTCTCTCTCTCCTAGGGTTTTTGTTTTTCAACTGTGTTATGAAGTCACTTAGGTTTCAGAGAGAGAGCTGTCTATTTATAGACCTAGGGTTTTATCCCTAATGTGCTCTTTGGGCTCAATTCAGCATATTTATTGGGCCAGACCTGGGACCTAATGCAAATTATAAAGTGGGCCTATAAATTAATTAATTCCCATGTCCACAACCCAAGACACAATTAATTAATTAATATTAATTCTTTTTCACCACAGAATTAATACTGACCTACCCCTTTATTACCACGTTATGAGAACGGGTTGCATTAATTGAGAATCCCCATATTTAAGGTTACCGGACATCCATTAATTAATCGGAGCCTCTGACAATCTCTAACTACAATTAATTAATATCTTATAATTCCTGAGTAGTACCACTCAAACCTTATCACTCGTGCCTGAACTTAATCAGCCTGCAGGACTTTGGCACGATGAATGTTATTGAGCTCCTCAGGGAATGTCCCCATCCTATTACTCGGATATGGTTACCTAAGTTCAGTCTCAGGCGGTACTACACGAGCTGCTGTTACCCAAGATGCGAATATACGAGCACGTTACTCAGGCTCTCCATCATGGCAAGTCAAAGCAACAGTCAACCCGTGCAAACCCCTGAACCTTCGTTAGGGTTTGGACTCAATCAATATAACGAGATCTTTTATTCGCTGATGTTAGACAGACGAATATATCTCACTGCGGTCCATCAATACGCCACCTCTGCGTACCAGCATGTCAAGTAACCAAGACAAACTACTTATTCCGACAATGTCGCAGCCATCCGGACAGACGTATCCTCAAAAGCTGTCTCGGCTGTGATTAGGTTTATGTCTCACTAGGTCAAGTGATCATACTGTCTTCTGCGATCTACAACACGCCGTATGATCGTCCCTATCGGTGAGACAAGAGGATACCATTGTTCATACATGTACGATTGTTAACAGATAGGAGAAATAAATCGTTGTATACTCATTATAATAAATGCTTTCAGTATACAAAACCCATCACCACTATCTAGAATTCATGCTCTCTTCTTCTGGAGCTGATTTCGATGTCCCTATACCTGCAACACAATGAAAGTTAGACCTTAGGTACCCGATCTTCTATGGATCTTGCTGTGTTAGTCATTTGGATCCACCATTTGGGAATCCAAAGATGTTTCAGCTTAAGAACATGTGGTTTTTTCTCCACCTTACTCTTCATTGTGAAATAATGTAAGCTGTTTGGATGCATGTTAGAAGGAATATTAGGTGTGTTTGGACTCTATCAGGAAACTGAATTCCTGGAAACCAATTTTCTAGAAACTAAGTTCCTGTTGCAGTCTCGAAAGCCAAGTCCCGCGTGTTTAGTCTTCCTAGCTCTTGAAAAGGAAATTTGATTGGGGTCAGACCTCAAGTAGGTGTTCCCCCTACTTGGATCAGTCCTCTTCTGATAAGAGCTATGATTATAGGACCTCGGATTTTTGAAATCCGGAAGTGAAACTGATTTTTTCTTAAACTCAGTTTCAGTTGCTGAAATGGGTTTCCTCGCAATAGGAACGAATTGCTTCACCCATTTCTTAGGCCTTGTGGGCTTCATCTCAGGTTTATTCAGTTTAGGAATTGAATTATTTATTAGCTTGGGAACTGACTTTTTCCATTTGCCCTGATCAGCTAAACTGGAGTTTTGAACCACTCTTTTGCCTAGCAACTTAACTTCTAAATTAGAATTTCCTTTAAAATGATCTTTTAACTTTCCAGTTTGATGCATGATTGCTCGAAATATTTTCAAAAAATCCAAACCCCGTTTTATCAGAGGGGTATCTTTGAGCTTTCAAAGCTTCCTCAGTTTAGCTAGCTCTTGAATAAAGTGAGCAAATAAGTTTTTGGTCGCTAGAAACTTTGAGTTTTAAAGATTCACATTCCTCACAAAGATTTTGAAAAATTTTAAGTAAAATGGAATGTTCTTCTTTTAGTTTAGTCAGTTCTTCACTGAGTGACCATGATTCTTTGATCTCCTTGGTCAAATTTGAAACTTCAAGTTTCAATGAAGAGTTTTCTCCAACTAAAGCATTTTTCAATCCATAAAATTTGGAAAATTCTTTCGAAAGGAATTCAAGAGTGGCATCATCTGAATCCGAGTAAATAGATTCAATGCCCTCTTCCATGCATGCAGAACAACTGGAGACTTGGTTAGAAAAGATTACCATTGTTCTTTCCACTGGGAATATGAGGTTTTGAGAGCCTCCTTTATTGCATGTGATTGACGACTCGGTCTTTCTGAGTGATATGGCTTCTTGGTCGCCTTTGAAAGTCTCTCTTTACGAAGAAGGCATCATCTTCTTCTGGTGGTGAACTTTCACTTCGGACAACTTCATTTCTTTTCACCATCTAGATGTTTCATTCGTGTGCTTGCAGTTGGACGAAGGCATCTTTGGTGGTCATCTTTGATAGATCCTTCTCTTTTAAAATGGTAACCTTGACAAACCAGTCTTCTTTGGGCATTTTGGAGAGTATCTTGGCGTTCAGATCAACAACATTGTATTCTCTCCCATGATTCTTTAGCTCACAGACAATGGCATTGAAACGAGCCTCCATCGATTTTATGTTTTCACCAGGAAGAAATTGAAAAGACTCGTACTTGTCAACGCCTATTTGTAACTTGTTTCTCTTCATCTGGTCCGTTTCCTGACACAAAGTACCAAGAAAATCCCATACCTGTTTGGCATTATCATATTCTAGGGCTTCTATAACCAGAGCTTCTGGTAGGGATTGCAGGATCAGCTCGAGGGCCACTATATCAAGATGAGCACGAGCTTTATCTTCAATGGTCCATTCAGCGTACGGCTTCTCGATAATATCTAGGCCCAAGCTGGGTGTTTACCTTTGTGATCTTGATCAGCCCATTGGTTATCACATCCGCCATCTCCAGATGGATATTTCTCAGCACGATCAATAATATTTTCTTTCAAATATTGTAGGTCTCCGAGGAATACTTGGGAAGCTTGACTACGTGAGCCATCAATATACACGAGCTTAAGACACAAGAACAAAGCACAAATGCAAGGAAATACAGATCTGGTCCTAAGCACTTCAACAACGACTAGTCTGTAAGGACTGACCGGCGTTGATACCACTTGTTGGTCCCGAAATCAGAGTATGAAAGTATGTGCAGTGGAAGTTATAAATGATCTTGCACTTGTCAAAAAACTGTCCGGAACTCAATTTTCAGTTTTGGGAAAACTTAGTTTTAGGCTCAAAGTAAGTTTAAGTTTTCAATTCAAGTATGCACTTCAATACTTATCCAAGTATTGAAGGTTTCAAATAAGCTAGTAAACTCAAAATGTAGAAATTTAAATAAGTAGTAAAGAACGCAGGATATTATAGTGGTTCGGAATCAAAGTCCTACGTCCACTTTTCGGGAATCCATTAAGTCACAGAATACAATTTTTCTCACAATCTATGCTAGCCCATTAGAAATCTCCGTCATTCGGTCTGCTAGGTCACTCGCCCAGAAACTCCTTGTCGTCTGCTCCTTCTTCAGAATTGAAGTGAGGACGCACCTTCGCAGCCTTTAATCTGGACGGTTGGATGTTTGCGGTTCTTCCCAAAACTTCAAGAAGGTTGGCAACGCCCGTGTTAATCAGTATCCCAGAGTAGGAAACTGACTGCTGTGATTATTACTTAAAAAGTAATAATCACCAAGTGTAGTAGCTTAAGCTTAAGAGCTTTAGCCTCATGCACTTAGACAAATGCACGAAAGAAATAGCTTGAGTCGAAAAACTTAAGCCTCGTGTTTATATAACACGGAGTTTTAGAAATCTTTTGAGTAGTTAGTTTGGCAGAGTTTTGGCTTAGTTTATCGCGTGTTTCAGTTATATGCTTTTGTCGAAGTGTCGAACTATTTATAATCTGTTGGGACGATAATTCGGATTTCTGCCCGTTAGGCTAATTGATTCATCCGTTAGAGATAGAGATTGGGTCATCCAATCATAGCCCATTCTTCTGGTCTGCGCTGCTCTGCCGTGCTGTCTGCTTTTTACTTTTTTCCGTGTACTTTATACCTGCTCTTGTTAGACTAAGTTTCAGTCCGAGGAATCTAAGTTCAAGTTTCATCATTTTGACTTTTTGATTGATACTTTAAGAGATCTTAAGTCTGACTTTGGATTTCTTGTTCCTTGTTTTCAGGTGCTCTTGAATTCTGAGATTGAAAACTGACATTCTCCAAAGTCAGTATTATGTTTCCACTTCTCGTGAGGGAAAACTCAATTTCCAGAAACTGACTTTTCTAGATATTCTACATTTTAAGCACGAAACTTAGTCTTCATCATTTCAAGTTTCTTGGAGTCTCTTCCTTAAATTCTGAAACTTGATTAATGTCTTCTCGAGCTTTGACATCTCTGAATTTCATTATCAGAAACCAAGTTTTTGACCGCTCGATCTTCAACTTTGGTTTCTAGTCTATTACAACTTAATAAATCCTATTCAAGGATCACATTTAGAAACACTCTAGAAACTTAAAGCTAAAGTCAGCTTTGACATATCAAAATATCAAAGTAAAGGATAAACTGAAACTCAGTTTCTAACACTAACCTTTTTCCCAGAAGTTGTAAATGAGTATTTATAATCTTCATTTGAAATTAAACCTTTGTAAATAGTTGAAGGTACTCTATACTTTTTGCAGGTGAATACTGATACGAAGGTTGTACATCTTTGTTTTTTCTATACTTGGATGAGACATCTTAGTTGACATAAAGTATCAATTGAGAATTCTAACAAATGAACTTCTGTTATTTGTCAATCATTCTTTTTTTTTCAGCTATCAGTTTTTTCGAACTTTCTGTTGGTGCTTCTCTTACTTAGACTACTAAGATATCCACATAACTAGATAAGTTAGTTATGGACAACATATTCCTCACAGTTGAGCCGGTTGATACTATTGCTTGAGTCATGGTTCTTCTTCATCGATTTGTTCAACTACGGACTTCAGTTTGAACTTGATCTCTTCATAAAACAATTATTTGTGTATTTGAGTATTCGACTGGTCAGGCCTACACTATTATACTTTCAGAACCAATACAATGATTACAAGTCGAAGATCAGTTCTAATTAAATTAGTTCAATACAATTTCAATTGAGTTGTGACTTTTGACATTTCATTAAAACTAAAATTACTAGATGTCCCACATTGATTAATGTTCAAGCATTCATCTCCTTATAATTCGATTTGTAAGGAGAGGAATGATGCTAACATAGTATCAGACCCAACCCATTTCAATGATGGGTACCCGGATAGTGGTTCGAGGTTAAATGGTCATATGCTACGCATGTTATCAGTTGTTTAAAGTTAAATGATCCCACGTTGCATGTCAAAGGGTGTGTATTAAGTATCTCACATTGATTTAGAAAAATAGTTCGGGATAATATATAATGTTCAAGTATCATTCTTCTTATAAACCGACTGAGATGAGTGATGTAACAAAAATATATCTACATTAAATATTAAATATATTGCATGGCCTTAATATTTAACTTAAATTGTATTAATCAAATATGACTTGAATTTGAACATCTTACTTGATTTATGATGAGTGTAATTGCAATCGTAATCGAATAATATTTACAAACTTTTATCTATATATACATATATATTAGATTCAATATTAAAAATAAAGTACTACATATAAATGAATTAGAGTGTTTACCGTAATCAATTGAGATATATAAAAAAAACATATGTTATCAAAACAATTACATTTTTATCATGTTATTGAACAAATTTATTATTAAATTTTTATTATTTATTTGGAATTTTGTGATATTGAGTTATTATGTGATTTATTTATCGTATCAACTGGAGTGAACTAAAGACGAATTGAGGTTTAAGAAATTGGATCTGATTAAAGACAATCACAATACTAAAATATGATAGTATCTTATTTTATTTAACCCAAAGAAGAATAACATTATATTTTATGAAGATAGCAGCAAAACTTTTAGGGAATATTCATTATATCCAAAACTCAAGCTCACCAAGTTTGATGTCCATGTCCATGTCAATATGTGCACAAGTGGGATTTGTGTGTGACTGTTTGCGTTTGTTGATGCTCGAATTTGTGAGGTTTGAAAAAATAAGAATACTTGATAAAATGTAAAGGAAATGATAAGCAAAACAAATGTAGAAACTAGTTTTCAAGTAGAACACAAATACTTAGTGCTTTTATTGTTGTATTTATTGTTGATTTCAATGTATCTTTGTACAATAAATTCAACTCTATTTATAGGGACTGAATACAAATAAGTGACTCTAGATGAAAAGTCACAATACTTCAACCGATCAAGTGTCTCGAACGGTTGTGTCTTTTCGATCGAGCTGGTTTCGTGTTTAGATGGTTCGGCCCAGCAACCTGACTTATGAAAATGTCCGAGCTGGTCTGCTCGACCGGTATATAGCTTGGTAAAGAGTAGTTCGGTCAAATGACCGAACTCACGAGAAGTTTTCCTTGAGCAAATATTCTGCGCTTTGGGCCAACTTTAGTGGGCTTTCTTCTTTGATGGACTCCAAAATAGGTCTGATTATTTTTGGGTCACAACGATAGCCCCCTGGCTTTCGTCCGAACTACTTGGAGTTCGTGATGGATTTATATACTTAAAGCA
This sequence comes from Plectranthus barbatus, assembly GCA_026898455.1. Lineage (NCBI taxonomy): Eukaryota > Viridiplantae > Streptophyta > Magnoliopsida > Lamiales > Lamiaceae > Plectranthus > Plectranthus barbatus. The sequence continues at coordinate 1,298,625 of JAPKLW010000015.1, forward strand.
TTATGATTGGTATATTATGTACAAGGTCGATTGGTTAATATACTGGGAATCATAAATGTTGTATGTTCATCTCCTGTTTGAATTAACAAACATGTGTCGCAAATGCTCTTATCCTCTTATCTTGTTGATAGGGAGATCATACGGTGTGTAATAGATCACGGAAGATCGTATGGATCGTTTGACCTAGCGAGATGTAAATAGTTATCACAACTGAGACAATTCCAGGATAAACTGTCGGTGTAGGCTGGAGCATACCCAGTAATAAGCATCTTGTCTTGGATGGCTTGGTATGCTGGTGTGGGGCACACATTTTTAAGGACCTACGTTGAGACCAATTCTTTTATCTGACATTAAAAGAATCTAGATCTATATAGCTTGATGAGATCCTCAGCCTAAATAAAGGTACAAAAGTATACACAGATTGTGTGCCACTTTGAGTTGCAGCGAAAGGCTCTAGTTGAGCTTGTATATCTGTATCTTGGGTGATAGCAATTTGTGTATGACTGTGTGGCACTGGAACAAGGTAACCACATCCAGTATAGGATGGTGACATTCCCTGAGCAGCTCAAAAGGTTCGTTATGCTAAAGTCCCGCAAACTGATTAAGTTCAAGCATAAGTGAAAAGGTTTGAGTGGATTGACTCAGGAATATAAGATGTTAATTAATTAAATGGCTTGTCAAAGCTTAAATTAATTATCGAATGTCTGTAACCTTAAATGTGGGGATATACCGAGCCTATGCAACCTGTACCTCAAAACGTGGTAGCAAATAGGTAGGACAATATTGATTCTATGATGGAATGAAACAATATTAATTAATTAATTATATTCTGAGTTGAATATGAGAATTAATTAATTGATAGGCCTTATTTGCTATTTGCATTCTGGTCCCTGGTCTGGCCCATGAAAACTCAGGCCCAATAGAAGTCCAGTATTTTCCAATAAATGGGCCTCAGGTTCTCAAATCACAATACATAATACACCACAAGATTATATGTTGCAACACAGCAAACCAATATTTTGGGAGTTGTGTGTGATCGACTAGATCTGAGAACGAGGAGGAAATTCTGCTTCTCAACCGGGCAAAGAATCCGAAGGGAATTTTCACCGGATATTCGGATTAGAGTTGGGACACAAATCAGAAGATCAGATCAGGAGGATCATGTTCTTTTTTCTCTCCCTCTTTGTTTTCGAAAAATTATTAATTAATTTTCAAAGATTTAATTCCTTAATGTGTTAGGAATTAATCTTGGTGCGTGGGAAAAGGATCGAGGATCAAATCTCTGCGCACTCGTTCTTCAGGTTTCTACAATCCAGGTATTCCGCAAAACCCCTTTTATGCATAATCAATAAGAGCATGCTAGGATTAATCATAGGCATAGAAATTTATTTTTAAAATTCCAATTAACGATCCCGGCAAATGGATTAAGTGATTCTGTTCACAAATTCCTTCAATTGGTATCAGAGCCAGGTTAATTAATTGGCTCAGTCAGGAAAAAATAATATTGTCGATGATTTGCATGATAATTATTATTGAATGAATACATGAATGGGTTATGGATTGTATGATTGTGTTTATGTTCCTCATGGTTCTCGGGTTAATCCGCCCTTTTATAAGGATTCATTTTTCACCCACGAGATAAATCCGTGGTTAAATTTAAATTCCAAATTGTATTAGGATATAATTCCATGTAATTTTTTAATTTTAAAAATTAAATCTGTAAAATGAAAAATGAAGAACACGAAGAATGAAGGGCTGCACACGACGGCGCCGGCATGGCAGTAGACCGTGCACAGTGGTTGCGCACAGAAAAGGCACAGTGGCGACAGCGCGCGGCAGGCCACGGCGGTGGCGTGCGCATGCACGACGGGCAGCAGCCGTGCGGCCACGGCCGGCCAGGCAGGTGCGGTAGGTGCGGCAGTCACCGGGACAACAGTGCGATGGGGGGCGGAGGCCGCGATGGGGGCGTGCAACGGCCGAGATGCGAGAGACGCACGCGGCGTGGCGGAACCTTGGGTTCTGCACACGCGCGGCATTTCTGCGTAGCTCCGCGTGCAGCAGCCGGCGGCACTCCCTCCTCCCTCGGACGGCGTCGGCGGTCGCTGGTGGTGAGGCGCAGCTGCTCGGGGCGATAAGACGCGGGTAGGGGGCGGCACGGTGGTGGTGGTTCGCGCGCGGCAGCGACGCAAACCCTACGGTTTGCATGCTGCGTGCGCGGTTCTCGTGTTGTGCCCCTCTGTATTTCTTCGGTGAGCTGCGGTACAATACCTACAAAATATTAAAGAAGAAAGAACTTTTTCCCTACTCGGAATTATATTCTGGGGATTTTCAGTAGATTGAATGATTCCCATATCATGAGGCATAGCTCGACGAGATTTAGGAATGTTTTTGTTTTCGGGTGTATCTACAAAGCTAATAGTTCGACTTGTGATTATCCCTAAGTCCATGGCTGACTAGGCCCGACCTGTCTACAAAGATTATACTCTGCAGGATTTTGAATACTGAAATGTAAATTTTTACAAATCAGGTGGGGAGCGACCCCGAGACCTGTGGGCATACTATGTCGAAACATACCCTGGCTATTTCTTGGGTTATTCGTTTCGGTTTCATAGTCATTGAGGAACTGTCTGAATAAAAAGAATCTTCGACTTTGATATCCTAAGTTCCTCGGAAAGTGTCGGCTGATCCGGCCATGGCATCATTGCCTTAAAAATATTTTTTGCTCTTTTTTATATATGGTCGAACAATCTTCGTGTTCGAATCAATTTTAAAATAAAATTCGAACGATCTACGTGTTAAAACTTTTTTGTAGCCGAACAATCTTCGTGTTCGAGCTAAAATTAAAAAATAATACCTGAACAACTTTAGTGTCCGAACAAATTTAGTTCGGATACATGCATCTTAGTCCGAGCTCATTTTCCGAACTGCAATTCATCCGAGGTCGAACTGGCGCCAAAAAATGGTTGAACTTCCTTGGGTGGGATTTTTTCAAATTTTGAATTTTGAAAGTTTGGCACGTGTCCTCTCCTGGTTGGTCGAACTCGACAGACATTGCACAAATCAAGGCATATTTGCCTATAAATACCCTTTTTTTTCATTTTCCAATTTTTTATTTTACTTCCTGCTTCAAAGCGCTTCTTCGGACAAAAGACTTTCACCGAGCTACTTCAAATACTTTGACTAAGGGTTAGTTTCTTCTTGTTCGTACTTCTTTCCCTGAATATGAGAGCAGAAGGGTAGTAGTATAGATTTTAGTGGGGACACCCAAGTGAGTAATGGGAGGATGAGCTGGGAAGATCCTCAGCCTTCGGGCTCTGCCGAGCAACATCCTGAGCCTTCAGTATCTCCCTCTTCTGCTAAACAAGAAGGTTTTTCCAATCAACACGATAATGTCGAGCAGCATAACCTCGCCGAGCAAATAGAAATTGACGAAGAACGAAACTCTGCTGGTCAGGATGACTTCGCTGAACAATCTAACTTCATTTTTTCTTTTGAAGTTTCCTCAGGTTTAGCCCCCAGTATTTTCCCTCCCCTCTACAACCAAATCGTCAAAGGTTCTCTGAAGGAGATCCCTATGGATCTGGACGAAATAAAGCTTGACGAGGTGTTAAAGAAATACGGTTTATCTGTGAGGTTAAAATCGATTGCACCCGAGGGGCATCAACGTGCTCACCGACCTCCATACGAGTTTATGATTTTTTTCGCCCAAAATTCGAGTTCGAGATTCGCCTCCCCCTTCACCCATTTTTTGTAAGCATTATAGAACAATACAATATCGCTCCAATTCAGCTTTCTCTGATTTCTTGGTGCCATATGATCGGTACTTACTTTATTTTTCGAGATGCCAAGCTCGAAGAGCCAACAATCTGAAAATGGAACGCGCTGTTAACTTGGTGAATAAGAGTGGACAGGTGATAAGTTCATATTTACACTTACTTATCTACATTTTTCTCCATTATTTTAGTTTAGTTAGTTTTGGTTTTTTGTTATTTCTGTGCATGAGTCTATTTTAGAGGATGCTATGCTCTTGATGAAGAGTTTTGCATGTATATTAGGCTAAAAAGAGGTCAAATGATGAAAAGAGCCGTGAAGAATGGAGTTACTGCTTTGATTGACACACGGGGAAGTCGACCAAGTTAGAAGACGTGCCAAAAACCCGGAGCATAACCTCTATGTTGATCGATGTGGTGCATGTCGAACGACACAAAGGTCGGATGTCGATCGAAAGGCAGAAGGAATTGAAGGCTCACCATGCTTGCGTGCATGTCGATCGGCACCACCGGTGTTGATCAACACGGAGGCTGGATAGGTGGGTCGAAATTGAAGACAATGAGAAGTCGACACACTTACCTGTGTGTCGATCGACACAGATGCCTGAGAATGAAAATCTTCCTATTTTGGTTATTTTTGTTATTTTAGTTCAATACCTAGTTTAGATGTTTTAGCTCCTCTATAAATATAGGACTCATTAGGGCAAGATTTTTTTTATGTATTTTTTTACACGTAGAATATTTTGACATTGGAGTTTTTCCAAGACATTGAAGGTTCCTCTTCATTTGTTAAGGTATTTTAAAAATATGTTTGCTTTATTTCAAGTTATGTTTAGTGGCTAGAAACCCTAGCAGATTCTAGGGTTTGTGATAATATTTTCTGATGCATGTTTAAGTAAATCAACTCAATAACATGGTTTAATTCCTTGAGCTTAATTAATCGAATCTAGATTTAAAGAAGGATCGAGAGATGAATTTGAATCTAGTTTGTAGTTATCAATTGAAAGACCGAGAGGTAAAAATTGGTAATAGGATTAAGGAATTAAATACAATTATTTTCTGTCTCAAAAGGAAGAATTAATTTGTAGGAATTAATTAGATAATTATCGAGATTGACTAATTTGTGTTCTTGAGACCGAGAGGTGATAGTTACACTTTAGTAATCTAGGATTTAATTGCCTAACTAAGGAGTTTAATCCATATGAATCTGAATTAATACCCATTGCTGATTTGATAAATCTGCATGTTGATGATTTGATTATCTGCCCTAGGATTTGTACCTTTATATATTGTTATTAAAAACCTTTAAATTCTTGCATTGTTATCTTTCAATTTCAAAAACAAATCTCTGTTTTAAATTCCCTTAAAAATCTATGTTTTAAAAACTATAGCTAGTACTCAAGGTATTTCGTTGCACTTTCCTTGTGGTATTGTTGGTCCCGGTTTTTCAGAGTATAATAAGTTACGCAGCGGAAATAAAGTTAATTGTTTTCTTGCACGCTACTTACACACAGCTGACAACTGGCAACTGGTCAGCTGCTGCTGGTTACTCAGTACGCAGCTGACAACTGGTCAGCTGGTGATTCAATACTTAGAATATTTTAGCCTTGTTTGCACAATTATATCAGTTTCAGAATATACTCCAGCACTTGAGTGCTGGGTTTAAAATATGAATGAAATGCAGAAAGCTGATAAATAACAAAGGATTTTATAGTGGTTCGATCAATCGATCTACGTCCACTCTCCAGTCGAAGCACTGGAAATTCCACTAAGAGTAATCAGGTACAGGTGTCCTACGATCTATCTCTAGCTGGTGAATGCCTCGTCCACCAGTTCACTAGATCAACCGCTCCCGGTCCTGAATCCTTCTTCAACTCCTCACAGCTGGTGGAGTGCGAGCACGTCACTTCAACCTCCACAGCAAGCTGGGTGTTTTAGTTCTCCCAAGAACGTAATAGTCTCTACGGCAGAATGCCCGTAATAACTCAAGTGCTGGTGAGCACTGGAGCTGCTGTGAACTCTCTCAAAGAAGAAAGAACACCAAATGAGATCTTTAACTTACAAGCTTAAAGCTTGAAGTCTCGTGTTTGATAAATCAACACACGGAAAGCCTTAGGAAAGGCCTCGAAAGTACTTTATGCGCTCTTGCAATAACTTCAGTTCTTTCGGTGGTTGAGCAGATGAGTGAAATCGTTAAATCATTCGCTCGTGGAATCTAATGTTTGAATGTTGGTGGTTGCAACGTATTTATAGCCGCAGGAACCGATTCAAACTTTCTAGCCGTTTGGACGCATCCGGAAAGGTGTCAGACCTCGGATGTCCTTCTGACGACGGCAGGTATGTTTTTCCGGAAGGAACCATACCTTTGACCGCTTTATCTGACATAGATCTCTTTGTGTCAGAACGACTCTTTCTGTCAGTCCGAGGAATAAGACTGGCGTCTTGTGACTGATAGACTTTAAGTTATCCTTCCTTAAGTCATATTCTGTCAGTCGATTCCTCAGAGAATCTTCTTCTTGTCTCTACGGCGCTGGGAGAGAGAATCTGGAATTCTGCTGGTAACATCTGACTGGTAGATCATACTGGTGATCTTGTGCTGGCAGTCTCTGCTGGTGACTTGCCCTGGCATCATCAAAGTCTACCAAATCTCTAGATGTTAACTCTTCTCGGAATCTCCCATGATTGGTGAAATCACTGCTGGTGAATAGTGTAAGAACACGTATTCTCCTGGTGAGGTTTGTCAGCCGCCTGCTGATGAAACCCTTCCCAACTGGTGAACAGTAGCCAGTCATAAGCGCTTCTCATGCTGGTGAACAGTGTCAGCATGAGTCTTTGTCAGCCGCCTGCTAATGGAACTTTTCCCAACTGGTGAACAGTAGCCAGTGGTAAGCGTTACTCATGCTGGTGAACAGTGTCAGCGTGAGTCTTGATCAGCTGTGACTTACAACTCAATATACCTAAACAGGACTTTACATTTAAGACCAGATCTATGTAGAGACAACTGACGCTGGTAGGACTTAGGATTTGATCCACCAAAACTATAATCTAAACAAGTAAGCTACTGGGAAAGGAAACCTTAGACAGATTTCCCAACAGGTATCGACCACCTTCGGGTGTAAAAATTTATTTGCTCGCTGCTTTTTGTGGTTATCAAATTAGCACCGTCGTTGGGGACTGTCAAATTTGTCTAGATAATAGTTTTTTATTAGATCTGATGGATTGAGGCTGTATTTTATTTGAACTTTTGCTTTATTTTCGTGTTAGTTTGGTTTTTGTTGTTCTATTTTTGTGTTTAGTGTGCGTGTGTTTTTCAGGGTTTTTGCGTATGTTTCGATCGATACAGCCCGTGTCGATTGACACAGCTGCAAATGTCTTGCGTGTCGATCGAAAGAGCCTCTGTCGATCGACACAGAGGCTAGTTTTCTGCAGTTCTTTTTTCAGGTTGTTGAACACGAGGGCTCGGGCCAAACCACTCGAAGCTTTTGATCCAGAGATCAAGGCCACAGTCCAGAAGAGAAAAAAACAAGAAAAAAGAAAGCACAACCATCAACATGGATCCACCACACCATAGAACCGAAGAAGACTTCTCAAACATGCCGCCATTGGAGGAGCCAAACACACAACTCACTCAAGGGAATGCTCTTCTCCTAGTTCAAGAAGTCAACCACATGAAGGAAGTCATCAAGCAACTCATGGATGAAACAGAAGCAGACAGGCTCGAGGCTGCAAGGAGAGAAAGAGAAAGGTGCCGCTAAGAGGACTCAGATGATGAGCGTCTGAATGCCATGGCAAGGAGGTACAGAATGCAATTGGCATCACTACCAATAACTTTGAACTCAAAATCGGCTTGATTCAGATTGTATAGTAGTGGAGGATTCGTACACCTATCTTTGAATGTTCGTGGAGGTGCGTGATATGATCAAGCAGAACGGAGTTAGCCAGGATGTGATCCGTTTGTGCTTGTTTCCATTCTCACTTCGGGATAAGACTTGGACATGGTTTACAATCCTGGATTGCAGAAGCATCCGCACTTGGGCAAATCTCCGAGCAGAGTTCCTCGCCGCATTCTTCCCACCATCAGTGATCAATCAGAAAAAGATGGAGATCTTGCAGTTCCACCAGAAGATGGACGAGTCTTTATTCAAGGCGTGGAGCTAGTTCAATGAATTGCTAAGGAGCTGTCCGGGCCATGGAGTTGACACCAAGGAGCAGGCTCACATTTTCTATAGAGGGATGAACGAAAGAACCCAAGAGTTCGTTGATAATGTAGCCAGAGGTTCTGTGATGAACTTATCACCTGAAAAGGCCCTCAAGTTGTTCAAGACCATGGCCTTGCACACTCAACAATGGTCTAATACAAGGAGGCCACAAGTTCGAGCAGTAGAAAGAAGGAAGATGACACCCTAAGAAAGAAGTGGAAAATATTAAGGGGGAGGTTGAAAAGTTAACTTCTAATCTTGTGTTTCTGTTGCACAGGTTGATCCCGTCGCCGACGTAAACTACATGAATCGAGGTGAATACCAAAATCAGTACCGACAAGGGGGATACCAACTCTACCACCAAAGAGCTCATCCTGAATTTTCCTATGCTCAGCCTGAAGGTGCTGAACACCCTCCACCAGACTTTGATGTGCATAATGGAGAAATTGTGGAGAAGAAGGAGAGCCTCGACGAGGTTTTGTAGAAGTTCATCAAAGCTTTCGACTACCGTGTTGGCAAGATTGAGCAGGAGGTGGCAGGGGTCAACACCAAGGTGGACAGACTTGGCAATCATATGTAGATTATTGAGACGCAGGTTGGTCAGATTGCCACCTCACTCAGTGCGCAACATCAACAAGGAAAGCTATCGAGCACCACCAAAATCAACCCCAAGAACCAAAAGGACTACAAGGCCGTAAAACTCAGATCTGGAACCAGCTACAAAGGTCCGAGCATGCCCCAGAACAAGTTTGGGGGAGAAAAGGAGGAGCAGCCCACGAGATTGCCCTCTATTTTGATCGACACCCCCAGTGTCGATTGACACAGAGGATAGAAGGATGCAGAAATGTCGAGCAATGAAGAAGATCCGATCAACAGGAATTCAGCGGGTGTGTCGATCTGTCGATCGAAATAGAGGACAGGTCGACATGCCTGCTGCCCAGTCGACATAGAAGCTTCCCCAGCACCAAACATCAAGTTCTAAAGCTGCCAGACCACCTCTGATGCCCTTTCCTCAATGTTTTGCCAAGCAAAAGGAGGATTCAAAGTTTTCGAGATTTGTTAAGAATCTGAAAAAGGTAAGTATTAACTTACAACTAATCAAAGCTTTAAGTGAAATCCCAGGTTACATGAAGTATCTCCTCAAGCTAATGAGCGAGAAAAATTTTTTTGTGGAGAACTCAACAGTCAGAATTCATGAGAAGTGCATCATGATCCTACAGAAGAAACATCCAGTCAAGAAAAGTGATCCAGGATGCTTCTCCATTCCAGTTGAGATCGGGGGGATTGCATTTCCAAAGGTGCTATGTGACACAGGAGCCAGCATCAATCTGATGCCCTTTTCCATCATCCAGCGCCTCAAGATTGGAGATTTGATACTGACCACCATCACACTGCAGATGGCAGACCGCTTTGTGTCTCGTCCGAAGGGTATACTTGAAGATGTACTCATTCGCGTGGGACATCTAATTTTTCCTACAAATCTCGTGGTTCTGGACATGAAGGAAGATGGCAGCACACCCCTTTATTTTGTTCTATTTTACTTTTCAATTTTTTGTTTTCCTTTGTTTAATTTCGAAAAAAATAGTGGAGGTACGTGCGGAGTTACACTTCGACCCGATGCATGAGTCGATAAGAAGGCTCTATATCGATTGACAGGTTCCCAGCCAATCGACACAGAGTGCCAGCAACCCCAATTCTTCGTTGCGATGAGCTGATTTCCCCGGTGGATAAAAACGTTGATGTCTGAGATCAACAGTCAGGTACAAGTTCTTCTCTTGTCTGATTTTCAAACTTTTTCTTACTCTCCGAGTTTGAAATAAGTTTGGGGGATGTGGACAAGAAATTCGAACTAATTTATCCTTTATTGCTTTCTTTTTATTGCTTTCTTTGATTTGTTTATTTTATTTAAATTTATGCCTAGAAAAAAATATGGATATAGTGATGAGGAAAATTGTTGAATAATTGAACCCATTTGAGCTTATTGCGAGTTGAAATTGATTAGGGATGAGTATGATTTGATTTCAATTGTGATTGATTGCCTATGAATGTAGAAAACTGCATGATAGGATTGATTTGAAACTTATACTTGCATGATGTTTGAGTGGATTGAATTGACTAAGGAAGAAATTGTTGAACCCAAGTGAGAATTTGAGCCTTTTTCGTTCGATGTGAGATTCGCATGTATGTTTTCGTTTCTCTAGAACTTGTTTATGTTCTGTTTTGAAATTGCATAGTGTGCACAAGGATAGAAAATGATTTTAGGCCATCTTTGCTAGCCCAATTCCTAAACACTGTCCCTTCATATATTGAAACTACCCCTAGTAAGTCCCATTGTGCCTAACTCCATTTTTTTGTCTTGTCTATGAGATTTTCATGGAGTTATAACGGTTTTTGTCTTGTCCATAAGATTTAAGGAAGAAAAAGGTGGTTATATATGTGAAGTGGATAAGAAAATTGTAGTACAGTGGTGAATAAAAGATGGAAGGTTGTATAGCTCAAAACAAAAGAATTAGAAGTCTTATATGCCCTTAGAAGAGAAAAAAATGTGTCTATGATTGCAAAAATTTTGGAAGGGTATAAGAGTTTCAAAAAGAGCTTGTGAAAAAAAGAGTTTAATTGTAATATTTGAGGAGAAGGGTAGATGTTGATAGATGGTGGTTTAGATTGATTGAGGTTGTACGACTTGATTGATTTTAGTCACTTGGCCATATTTCTCTACCTTTCACAAAAGCCTACATTACAACCTAATCAAAGTCCTTTCTGATTCTTGACATGTGTGCACATTTAAGTTGTGCAGATTCTAGAAATTTTGCTAGCCTATGATAGAAATTTCTTCATACATGTTGTGAGTGCTTTCATTGAAAACCAAACACTTGAGTGAATGAGCGAAACATTTCCTTTGTGAGTCTTCCGAAGTTGATGGATTTCTTATGTCTTTCAAAGTGCTTGTGTGATATGAATTTTTTATCCTTGATTGTGATGAATCTTGTGAGGCATTGCACTTTCAACTACAAGAGATTTCTTTTTTTTCTTTTCTTTGATTGAGGACAATCAAGTATTCAAGTTTGAGGGGTTTGATAAATTCATATTTGTACTCACTTATCCCTGTTTTAGTTTAATTACTTTAGGTTTTAGTTATTTATGTGCATGAGTCTATTTTAGAGGATTCTATGCTCTTGATGGAGAGTTTTGCAGGTATATTAGGCTAAAAAGAGGTCAAATGATGAAAAGAGCAGTGAAGAATAAAGTTATTGCTTCGATTGACACACGGGAAGTCGACCAAGTTGGAAGACGTGCCAAAAATCCGAAGCATAACCTCTGTGCCAATCAACATGGTACATGTCGATCGACACAGAGGTCGGATGTAGATCGATAGGCCGAAGGAATTGAAGGCTCGCCATGCTTGCGTGCATGTCGATCGGCACCACCGGTGTCGATCAACACGGAGGCTGGATAGGTGGGTCGAAATTGAAGACAATGAGAAGTCGACACACTTACCTGTGTATCAATCGACACACTCTGTGTCGATCGACACAGATGCCCGAGAAGGAAAATCTTCCTGTTTTGGTAATTTTTTGTTATTTTAGCTCAATACATAGTTTAGATGTTTTGGCTCTTATATAAATATAGGACTCATTAGGGCACGATTTTTTATGCATTTCTTACACTTAGAATATTTTGACATTAAAGTTTTTCCAAGATAGTGAAGGTTCCTCTTCGTTTGTTAAGGTATTTTAATAATATGTTTGCTTTATTTCAAGTCTTGTTTAGTGGCTAGAAACCCTAGCAGATTCTAGGGCTTGTGATAATCTTTTATGATGCATGTTTAAGTAAATCAACTCAATAACATGGTTTAATTCCTTGAGCTTAATTAATCGAATCTAGATTTAAAGAATGATCGAGAGATGAATTTAAATCTAGGTTTGTAGTTATCAATTGAAAGACCGAGAGGTGAAAATTGGTAATAGGAAGGAATTATTTATTATTTTCTGTCTCAAAAGGAATAACTAATAGGAATTAATTAGATAATTATCGAGATTGACTAATTTGTGTTCTTGAGACCCAGAGGAGATAGTTACATTTTAGTAATCTAGTATTTAATTGCCTAACCAAGGAGTTTAATCCATATGAATCTGAATTAATCCCCATTATTGAGTTGATGAATTTGCATGTTGATGATTAGATTATCTGCCGTAGGACTTGTACCTTTATATATTGTTTTTTAAAACCTTTAAATTCTTGCATTGTTATCTTTCAATTTTAAAACCAAATCTCTATTTTAAATTTCCTCAAACATCTATGTTCTAAAAACTATAGCTAGTACTCAAGGTATTTCATTGCACAGTCCATGTGGGATCGACCACCTTCGGGTGTAAAAATTTATTTGCTCGCTGCTTTCTGCGGTTATCAACAAGATTACTATAACTTTTCTAAATGTTCGAAAAATCTGAACCCCCTCGTCTTGGGAACAAATTCAAACTAAAAAAAATAGATTAACGGTTCTTTTTATTCAAATTTCGAATGAATTTGTGGGTTTGAGCGGGGTTATCCGAACTCCCGATAGTACGCCTTTACTGCCTTCTTAATATTTTCATTTTTTTCTCAAGCTAATATTCTGTTTGTGCAGAGCAAAGAAGATCGATCCTTACGGACTACGAGGCCAACCGAATTTGGAAGGCTTACAGGCACGATATTAGACACTTCGACCAACTTCTCAGGCACCAAACTCGAAGCATCGACGATCAGATGGAAAGATTAACACCTGAAGAGTTGTTGAGGTTTGAGCAAGGGAAGTAGAAGAAAAAGACGAACTGAGGCAAGAAGAATGAGGTGGTCCCGAAGAACAAGGATCCTCATGCCTCAAAGCCACAAGACAAGGGTGACGGAACTCAGAGGACGAGAGACTGAGCTACTAGTGGTTCTTCGAAGAATCCAACTGCCACCCAATCTACCTGAGCTAATAAGAGGGACCGAGCCCAAGAGCACTCCGTGGAAGATTTAGGAGATCTTCCTTTTTGATTGCCTGAAGAGGCTCCGAGTTATGGAAAGGGAGATTCTCGACCTTACGGGGTCCGAGATAGCTGGTATAGAAACTGGGCATCGATAGGACAAGGAGTCGACAATAACCAGAGGGGAAACTAAAGTTGAGCGTCTGTAGAATGAGAAGTCCATTGCCACCTTCCACAAATTCGCTGACATGCTCTTCGCAGGTCCACCCTGGCCGATGAGGTCCTCGACTCGGAGAGTTTTTTTTGAAAATACCCGAAATGGTCTCCTGGTAAGTTATGCCAACACTTTGACTTTGATCCTTTTCTTTATCATTTGACTGTATTTGAGTTAGTCTGATTCCGAATTGATGATTTCTTCTTATATCTACGGTTTTTTGTAGCATCGTGGAGGATTTCGACCGCTGTTTCCGGAGCCTTCATGACGAACGCAAAGACCTTGTCCTAACCGAGCAGAAACGAGACGGGATCCTCAACGAGCGGAACCAATTGGTATTCGAGCTATCGGTTTCCACTGCGGAATTAAAAAGTATGCAGGACTTAGTCGAGCAATTGACTAAGGACCGACGATCAGCAGTCAAAGAGCTGGCCCAGATTAGGGACCGCACTAACAAGCTCTTTGAGGAACTCTCAGTCGAGGTTCAAATGCATGTGGAGACCGAGCAAAAGTTGGAGGCCAAGGTCGCAGAGGCAAAAACTGCTTTGGAACTAGCTCGAACAATTGGTGAGGGTCTCAATATATCCCAGCTGCTGACAACTCCTTCCGGCTCGGACACTTTCAACATGATGGAGGAGTTGATCAGGAAAAAGGTGAGGTCGGCCATGAAGGAGAAGTTCGCGGAGCTCGATCTCAGATTTGTCTACTCAACTCCGGCTGCTTCCGAAGGATTCGAGGATGAAGAGGACGAAAACTAAGAGGATGAGTGAAGGGATTCGTGAACTGAATCACAAAGTCCATTTGCCAAGGATCGTTAATTGGAATATCAAAAATAAATTGCTATGCCTATGAACAATCCTAGCATGCTCCTATATTATTATGCATAAGAAGGTTATGCGGAATACCTGGATTGAAGAACGATGAAGAACGCGTGCGCGGAGATGCCCTTTGATCTTTCCCACGCACCAAGATTTAATTTCCTAACAGATTGAGGAAATTAATCTTAAGAAAATAAATGAATATTTTCGAAAATAATGAGGAGAGAGAAGAAGAAGAATCCTCCTGATCTGATCTTCTGATCTGTATCCCAACTCGATCTGAAAATCTGGTGAAGATTATCTATCAGATCCTTTGCCCGGTTGAGAAGCAGAATTTCCTCCTCGTATCTCAAACTCACTCGATCACTACAGCTCCCAATGCTCTGGTTTGCTGTATGCAACTTGTGATCTTATGAGTAGTAGGTGTATCTGAGTTCTGAGGTACTGAGGCCTATTTATAGGAAATTCTTGGCTTCTATTGGGCTTGAGTTATCATGGGCCAGACCAGGGACCAGAATGCAAATAGCAAATAAGGCCTATCAATTAATTAATTCCCATATTCAACCCAGAATATAATTAATTAATTAATATTGATTCATGCCACCAGAGAATCAATACTGTCCTACCTATTTGCTACCACGTTTGAGGAACGGGTTGCATTGGACTCGGTTTATCCCCACATTTAAGGTTACAGACATTCGTTAATTAATTTAAGCTCTGACAAGCTATTTAATTAATTAACATCTTTAATTCCTGAATCAACCCACTCAAACCTTTTCACTTATGCTTGAACTTAATCAGCCTGCAGGACTTTAGCATAACGAACCTTTTGAGCTGTTCAGGGAATGTCACCATCCTATACTGGATGTGGTTACCTAGTTCAGATACCAGACAGTCATACACAGATTGATGTCACCCAAGACTGCAGAAGAACAGGTTCAACTAGAACCTTTTCTACAACTCAAAGTGACATACAATATATGTATACTTCTGTATCCTCATATAGGTTTAAGATTCCATCGAGTCATAAAGATCTAGATTCTTTTAATGTCAGATAAAAGAATCGATCTCGACTTAGGTCCTCATCAATGTGTACCCCACACCAGCATACCAAGACATCCAAGATAAGATGCTTATCCGCATATGCTGCAGCCTACACCGACAGTTTATCCTGGAACTGTCTCAGCTGTGATGACTATTTATATCTCGCTAGGTCAAACGATCCATACGATCTTCCGTGATCTTCTACACACCGTATGATCTCCCTATCGACGAGATAAGAGGATAATTGTGTTTGCGACAAATGTTTGTTAATTCAGACAGGAGATGAACATACAACAATTATGATTCCCAGTATATTAACCAATAAACCTTGTACATAATATACCAATCATAATGCTTTCAGTATATAAATCCATCAATGAGACCTTCTCGAAGCATCTGGAGAATGATCTCGAGAGAGATGAGCAGAACCGGAACGCGCTGGAGGGTCTAAACCAGTCAAATCAAGAGCAGCCGAACCCTAACCCTTGAAATATTTTTTAAACTTGTACTGAAAGACTTGTTTAACTTTTTTTCTTCCGAACAATATGTAACTTTTCTTTTTTTACTTCTCTTGCAACGTGAATGGTTTTTCTGTGCACTTGTTCTTTTTTTTGATCAAACTGAACTCGGTTGAACCGGATACTCGAGCAAACATTGAGAATATAATTAATATTCAACTATTAACAACTTTAATTGACTCAAGAGTTGTACAAGATTTTCATCCGAACTCACTTTGAGTGAACATTTATTAATACTCAACTTCTAATAATTTGATTCGACTCAAGATCTATACATGACTTTGATTCAAACTATTTTACAACTCTTGTTTGAACATCAATATTTGAACTAGCTTGACTATCGACCGAACTATAAGTTCGAACTAGCATGAAATCTAAAAATAGTATTTTTTTCAAGTATTTGATAATTCATGTGTTCGGAACAGAATTTCCTTCGGGAGTTCGAAGTTGATAGGCACCCTTTCCAACTACTGAATTAATGATGTAGGGTCCTTCCTAGCTCGGTCTCAATTTATCTATTGTAGGAACTGAGTCTACAATAAGCGACGTGAATCGCCATTTATTTTTAACCCAGGATTCATTTTATGGATATCAAAATAAACACAATGACTAAAAGTAAATGCCCTATGCATGCTCCTATTTAATTTAATTAGTAGATTCAAAGGAATACCTCAACTCCTACGGATTGAATACGGCGGTAGATCATTGATGGTGATCCTATAGATCCGATCTTCTGATCTGTTCCCTTGCTTGATCCAGAAATCTGGCGAGGATGCGCTACCGGATCTACAGCCGCCCACTCTCTCTCAATCTCTCTAGGGTTTCTGATTTGAAACATCAAAACTTATGTGGAAAGAGAGAATTGATCTTTTTATATAGATCTGGAGAATGGTTTATTAGGGTTTAATAAACCCTAATGGGCTCTGAGCACTATTGGGCCAGACCAGACCAGGGATCAAATGCAAATAATAAAGTGGGCCTCCTATTAATTAATTCCATGTTCAACCCAGAACATAATTAATTAATAAACATTAATTCATGCCACCAGAGAATTAATGTTGACATACCCCCTTATTACCACGTTATTAGGAACAGGTTGCATTGACTTGGTTAATCCTCATATTTAAGGTTTTAGACATTCATTAATTAATTCAATATATGAAAATTAGTTCTAATTAATTAATCTCTTATTATTCCTGAGTAGTACCACTCAACCCTTATCGCTTATGCTTGAATCAATGATTCAGCTGGCAGGACTTAGCATAACGAACCTCGTGAGCTTCCCAGGCAATGTCACCATCCTGAAACAGATATGGTTATCTAAATCCAGCCTGAGTAAACCCCACACAAACTGCCATCACCCAAGATGCAGATATATGAGTACATGTAAGACTCTCCACCATAGCAAGTCAAAGTGATAGTCAACCCATGTGTGCCCCTCAACTTTCAATAGACTTTAGATCCGACCAAGTTACTGAGATCTTTACTCATTCATATGTCAAGTAGAATGGTTCATCTCACTGTTGATCCTATCAATACATTGAGATGTACCGGTCACACAAAGCAGTCAAGATAAACCACTTATGGACTTGTGTGTTGCAGCCTAAACTGACAGCCAAACCAGAAACTGTCTCAGCTGTGATAACTGTTTATATCTCGCTAGGTCGAACAATCTATACTATCTTCTGTGATCTCTTTCACACCGTATGATCTCCTTATCGACTAGATAATTGGATGTGTTTGTTCGCATCATATGATTGTTAATTCAGACAGGAGTTATTTATTACAAGTCATTAATGATTACCAGTATATCAAACATAGCGTTTCCCAATATACCAATCATAATGCTTTTATGTATACAATTCCAACACCTGCGTTATGTTCTTGAGTATTTTGGAAGACTTGCCGAAGTACCCAATCCCCTGTTCGAAAAGACCTTAGCTGAACTGACTTGTTTTAAAATTTTTCCACAATTCTCTAAACTCGAGTCATTGACCTAAAGCCTCCATTCTTCGTTCGTCGAGCAATTCTAGTGAGTCGAAGAGCTTTTCATTATTTTGCTCTTCATTGAATAGCTCGACTCTCGGACTTCCTTGAATGACTTCAATGGGGGATGCGAGATCAACTCCATAAGAGAGGGAAAAAGGGTTTCTCCCGTAGCAATTTTGTGTGTAGTTCGGTATGCCCATAGTACAATTGGATGTTCCTTGACCTAGGCCAATTTCTTAGCTGACAGTTCCCTTTTTAGGATGTTGATGATTTTTTTGTTAGATGACTCGGCCAGGGCATTGGCTTCGGGATATCTCGGGGTCGAGAATAGCAAACGAGCTCCAATTGTTTCGCAATAGACTTAAACTTTTTTGCTAGTGAACTGGTGCCCGTTGTCCGTAATAATTTCCGAGGTATTTCGAACCGGCAAATAATATTTTCCCATAGAAAGTTAATCATCTCGGTGTCTCATTCTCGGGAAAGTAGTTTAGCCTCGACCCACCTAGTGAAAGAATCTGTGGTGACTACCAAATATTCTTTCTGACCCTTGGCCTTCGATAGTTTTCCCACAATGTCGATTCCCCATCGAGAAAATGGCCAAGTAGGTATGTTCGAGTGAAAAGGTTCGGCATGCAAGTGTGTTAGTCCTGCGAACCTCTGGCAACTATCACACTTTTGAACTACTTCATTGGCATCCTTCTTCATGGTCGGCCAATAAAATCCAGCTGTGATGGTTTTATGGGTCAAACTCCTAGAGCCTGAATGATTTTCACAACTCCCGGAGTGAATTTTTGAAAGAACCAATGAGTTGTCTTCTTCGAACACACATTGTAATAGTGGTCCTTCGAATGATCTCTTATCAAGTTGGTCGTCCAAGAGGATGAACCGTGCGGCTCTTCGGATTAATCTGATGGTCTCGGCTTTTTATTGTGGTAGAGCTCCCTCTGATAGATACTTTATGATTGGAGTCATCCATGATTCTTGGGGGTTATTCACCGGGCGGACTTCCATTGGTTCGGACTCGCGGTCCATGTTGGCTGGCCAGAGTGCTACGGTGAGTGGGATAGTTCGGGTTTCCCATGAACTTGCAGCTGCGGCTAGATTTGCAAGGGCGTCAGCATGGAAGTTTTCTTCTTGGGGTACGTGCGAGACTTCCAGTTCTTTGAACTTTGATTCGAGCTCTTTTGCAAGTTCATGATATGCTAACATTCGAGCATCCCTTGCTTGGAGCTCGCCCCGAACTTGGTCGACGACGAGCTGAGAGTCATACTCAATTTTCAGTTTTTGGACTTTTAGATCCAATGCTAAATGCAGTCCGACAATTAATGTTATGTACTCCGCTATGTTGTTCGTCGTTCGAAATTAAAAATGTATTGCTCTTTCGATGACCCATCTTTCGGGGGATACAAGTAGTATCCCAGCTCCACTCCCCCTAGAATTACTGGAGCCATCTATAGCAAAGGTCCGTAATTCTATACTGTCCGAAGTGGGTTCGAGCTCAATCTCGGCCATGACTTGGAGTTCGGGTGTGTAGTCCGCGATAAAGTTAGCCGGGATTTGAGATTTTATAGTATTTCTTGGCTCGAATTGAAGTTCGTAGCCCTCAAGCTCGATAGCCCATTTCATCATTCGGCTAAATAAATCTGGTTTGGACAGATAATGCCAAATTAGAAATGACGAGACTACTTTGATTCAATGCGACTCAAAGTACGGTCTCAACTTTCTTGAAGCCATGACAAGGGCAAGGACGAGCTTTTCTAAGACCGTATACCTTGTCTCGGCATCGAGAAGTGTTCGGCTAACATAATATACAGGGTGTTGATTTTCATTTACTTCTCGAACAAGTACAATGCTTATAACTTTTTCCGAGACAACCATGTATAATTGCAGCTCATCTTCGGTTCGGCCTTCGCCTTGATTGGTGGACTTGTTAGATATTTTTTAAGGGAATTGCGTGCTTCATCGCATTCTCTTGTCTATTCGAACTTCTTTGCTTTTCTGAGCAAAGAAAATAATGAGTTCGTCCTGTCCGAATATCATGCGATGAATTTGTTAATGACCGCCAATTTCCCGATCATCCACTATACATCCTTTATCTTCTGGGGTGGTTGGATGTTTTGGATTGCTTTTATTTGGAGCGGATCGGCTGCAATCCATCTTCGACTGATCACATATCTGAGGAATTTCCGGACAAGACGCTGAAGAGACATTTTGCAAGGTTCAACCTCATGTTAAGCTTTTCAAAAATTTGGAATGTTTTGGCCAGATGCCGAAAGTGGTCTTCGAATTTGTCCGACTTTACCAAGATGTCGTCTATATATTCCTCCATGTTCAACCAATTTGTTGTTCGAACATACGGTTCATTAGTCTTTGGTAGGTCGAACCTGCGTTCTTGAGTCTGAACGGCATAACTTTGTAGCAATAGATTCCCTGGTTAGTCATGAAAGTTGTTTTCTCCTCGTCCGGGGATACATTTTGATTTGATTGTATCCCGAAAAGGCATCATGAAACTCATTATCCCAAACCTTATTGTGGCATCAACAAGCCGATCGATGTGGGAGAGTGGGAAAGGGTCTTTCGAACAAGCTTTATTCAAATCCGTGTAATCCACACAAACTCTATTTTTCCCATGTTTCTTCTTGACCACAACCACATTTGCGAGCCATTCGGGGTATTTTACTTCTCGAATGAATCCCACATTGAGAGGATTCATTTTGTTCAGGAGCAAACCTTCTCCTCTTTCGCCTCACGGACTTATACTTCAAATTGATGCATAGTCAATGAGAGATGATCGATGGATCGATGCCAGGCATGTCCGCATGAGAGAACGCGAAGTTCCCTCTATTTTGTGATAGGAAATATTACATCTCGAGTTTCTGCTCTTCGGATAACTTTTCTCCGACAAAGGTGGTTCAGGACTAATTTCTTGTGTCGATCTGGACTTTCGAGCTACCTTCAATCGGCTTAGCATCCATAATATGAACAGTTCGAAGAGTTACTTCATAGCAACTCCTCAAGGCAAGCTGGTCCCCTTTTATGGTTCGAACTTCCCAAGGGGTCGGGAATTTGATCATCTGATGATAAGAGGATGGTACGACCTTCATAGCATGAATCCATGGTCGACCGATCAGAACATTATATGCTGAAGGAGCATCGACCACTTGGAATCGGGTCGATAAGTTTAGTCCTTCGGTAAATATTGGTAATGTGATTTCTCCAAGATAATTTAATTTTTCCCCGCTGAACCCAACGAGTGTGATTGGTTCTTTGGTTATGTTCTTCTCAAATATTCCCATCCGTCGAAGTGTTATAAGGAATATGACGTTGGACGAGGCTCCAGTGTCAACGAGAATTCTCTTGACCTGGCAGTTTGCTATCATAAAGTGATAACAAGGGCGTCATCATGTTGATGACGGGCTTCGATTTCCTCCTCGGCACCGAAGCAGATTTTGAAGGGAGATGCTTTGATATGCTGGATCAGTTGATTCCTTATGTCTTGGCAATGTTTCTTTGCCGCACTTCGGGATGATCCAGTCATCGAGGAGCCCCCTGTGAGCACATTGATGACCCTTTGAATCTCCGGCTACTTCGGCTCCTCGTGCAGAGGTTGCTGATTAGCCCCTGTGGCTGGAGTTTGATTTTTGGGGGCTTGACATCGGCCCTGTGTCCTATTTCTCGTCTAAACTCTGCATTTGTTGGTAGGCTTCGGACATGTCAGGAGTCCTTCGACTAGAAGTCGATCAACTTCCCTTTTTAGATCTCGGCAGTCATAAGTCCGATGACCATAGTCTTGGTGAAAATCACAGTACACAGTTGTGTCCCGGAGTTCCGGACTTGCGTACATTTTCCTCAGACATCGGACTTCATTGCTGATCTTTTGCATTTCCCGATCAGCTGTTCGAAGTGACATCTTCTGCTCATCTAGGGACGTGTTCGATACCACCTTCATCCCCTACTTAGATGATTCGGCCTGAGCAGGGTAGGGTTGGTATCGGGTGTTGGCCCGTATCTCAAATATCTTGTTGGATTGGCTCGACTGGAGCTTGTTTTTATTTCTTCGGCCGAAGTTCTCCTCTTCGACCTCCTGTTAAATCTGAGCTTCGGCCCGTGCTAATACTTCAGCCATAGTCGAGCAAGGGTACTTGACCAATTTCCAGAAGAGATTGGAATTTCTTCTGAGGCCCTTCTTGAATGTCGATACTGTCGTTTCTTCAAGACAGTTCGGGATAGTTACCTTGATTGAATTGAATCGCTTCAGGAAGTCTTGAAGCGACTCGTTCTCTCCCTGGACGATGGAGTATACGTCATTCGATCTTTTTGGTTCTCTTCAGCTGCTTGAAAAATGCTGAACGAAAGATTCATGCAGTTCGACAAACAAAGAGATTGAGCTCGGGCAAAGATGCATGAACCATTGCATGACTGGCCCGTCCATGCATGCCCCGAAGCTTTTGCACATGCATGCCTCACGATGGTTATTAGGTTTCACCGCAGTCTGCATCTTCATTTTGTTAAGTGTTATAAACTCATCGGGATCTATCTTCCCTTCATATGCCTTTATTGCTGGCATTGTGAATCGAGAAGGCAGTTGTATGGCTGAAATCCTTCGAGTGAAGAGGGACTCGGCGTAACTCTCCAGTGGGATGTTCTTCGGCGGAGTTGGTGCCCCTGAAATCAAGGACATAAATTTCTGCATTTGCTCAAGTTGTTTCTCAAGCAATCGGATTTTCTCCCCCAACTCACTGTCTTTGGTCGGGACCCAACTACCGCTGGGTTCAGTTCGGACGTGGGAGGCTTCCTTTTCTCCCTCGGATTCGAGCAGGGGGTTCTGCTCTTAGAGCGAGTTTCGCTCTGTCCTTCGGTGCGTGCTAAGGCCAACTGCCGCCGAAGATTTTTGGCTTCACAGTGACCCTCCGATTCTCCTCCTACAAGTTGCAAAGTTCATCTTCTCGACATTTGAGTTCGGCCTCGAACTCGTCTGCACTTTGAAAAACTTCGCGCCCGATTGGTGGATTGTTGTTGCTGTTGTCGTTGTTGTTGTTGTTCTTATCCATGATTTTATCTTTCTTTCTTATTCGATCCTCCTTCTAGCGCCAATTGTTAATGCTCGAATTTGTGAGATTTGAAAAAATAAGAATAATTGATAAAATGTAAAGGAAATGATAAGCAAAACAAATGTAGAAACTATATTGCAAGTAGAACACAAATGCTTAGTACTTTTATTGTTGTATTTATTGTTGAATTCAATGTATCTTTGTACAATAAATGCAACCCTATTTAAAGGGAGTGAATAAAAATAAGTGACTCTAGATGAAAAGTCACAACACTTCGGTCGAATTGGTTTTGTCTTTAGATGGTTTGGCCCAGCAACCCGGCTTATGAAAATATCCGAGCTGGTCTGCTCGATCGATATGTATCTCGGTCAAGAGTAGTTCGGTCAAATGTCCGAACTCCCGAGAAGTTTTCCTTGAGTAAATATTCCGTGCTTTGGGCCTCCTTTAGTGAGCTTTCTTCTTTGATGGACTCCAAAATATGCCTGCTTATTTTTGGGCCACAACAGTCTTTATAGGGATGTCAATTTAGCCTGAGACCGACGGGTTGACCTGAATAACCCGAGCCAAACATTGGGTTAAGGTTGAAAATTTCTTAACCGATAAGAAATCGGGCTAAATGGTCCGAGATAAACGGGTTGCGGGTTAAATGGGCTGGATCCGCTGGGCTACGGGTTGGCTCGACGGGCTACTCCATTTTTAAAATAAAATATTAAATTAATATAATTAAATTATTAAATCTTGGAAAATTAAATATCAACTATTTTATACTAGACTTATTTTATATTTAAATTGAAGTGTTTAAGTAAATTTTATGTCACAGAAACATTATTTTAAATAAATAATTTAAAAGAATATTTAAGAAACTATTGATTACTAAAATATTAATTATTAGTTTAAATAAATTAAATTCTAAGAGTTATTTAGATTCATAAACTTATAAAATTATTTTGTAAAAATGTAATATCTTGTTACATAAATAATTATTACAATTTACTTTATGTCATAGCAAATTATTTAACATATATTGTAAGACCTCATCAATTTTTTTATAAAATATATATATATAGAGTAGTGATCATATGAGAATAATTTTTAGTATGAGAAATGAGAATAAATCTCAGCCTTTGGTTTTTTGATTTCAACGCTCATGATCTATTTCACTCCGTGTGCAGTTTTCCTCGATTATCCTGCAGTTTTGCAAAATTAAGGTTATTTTTGTAATTTTAGCTTTTTTTAAAAATTCGAAATAGTATCTCATTAGATTTTTTATTCATTTCTTCGCGCGATTTGATTTCTTCTTCTTTCTTCGTTCGATTTGATTTATATTTCTTATGTCGATCATATTTTTTTCTTTGTTTCTGAATTTCGCATTCGTGTTCGGTCTCGACTTTGTTTATTTTGCATGGATATAGTTTAAAAAATTTTGTTTTATTCAGATCGACGTTCATTTTTACTATTAGATTGTGCATCTTTAGTGTTAACTTTGTGCATTTTTGTATATTACAGGTTCATTTATTCCAAAGTGTGTTGATGAGATGAAGCATTTTAAAGGCAGAGTTTTTAGAACTGTTGATGTTGGTATTGAGTTTTATAGAGACTACGCTCGTGTTGCTGCTTTCAAGAAGAAGATGTTTAAATTTTTTTAATTCGTATTTATGTAAAAATGAAGTAAATCGGGCTTAAAATGCAGGTTGCTGTTTGTGTTTGAGTTTTTTTTACAGTTTTAGCCTTTAAAGGCTAAAACTGCAAGATATTGGGGCAAAAATGCCGCATTTTTCAATTTGCTGAGAATTAATCATGTTCGTCGATTTGATGAGATGGACGCGTGGGATCTATTCTTATTTCTCATAGTAACTCCTATTCTCAATTGATCACTACCCTGTATATATATATATTTATCTCCCTATATATATATATATATATATATATATATATAGAGGAGGAATCATATTAAAAAAATCCCCATGTGAGAAAAAAGAATGAATCATGTCCATCAGATCTAAAAAAATCAATGGTTGATATTGAATCAAACAACAACTAAAATGCAATTAAGCAACAAAATAATCAAGCAACAACTAAAGCACAATCAAGCAACATTGCAATCACGCAACGACCTGAATACAATCAAGTAATGCCGTGAATGCAATCAAGCATCTTTCTCACTTTCTCACGTTAAGAATTTTCTCACTGGATCCGCTCCCTATATATATATATATTGCAATATGATATATCAAGTCTTTTGTAATTAATATATTTAATATGATTATTTAATTTACCTAATGTCTTAATATACAACATTTTATGTTTAGTATTCAATTATAAAAATAATTATATATATATAATTATTTTTTTAATAAAAGAAATAAATATAAAAAATCGTAATTTTGTCAGCCTGATGGGCCAGCCCGCAAACCGAAGAGTTAGGGTTAGGGTTAAAAATTTCCAACCCAACAAAAGTTGCGGCCCGTTTAGCCCATACCGATTAACCCGCAGCCCTACAGGACTGACTCGAAACCTGACGGATTGACCCGTTTGACATCCCTAAGTCTTTATATATATATATATATATATATATAGGGGTGCATTCTAGGCTGAACTCATCTTTCTGAATGAACTATGAACTTTCATTGTTGTGTGTGTAATTGATCATTGTAGTGTATATGATACTGTAATGAGATATTATACATACAATAATGATCAATTACACACACAACAATGAAAAGTTCATAGTTCATTCACGACATTTAGTTGTGTTCAAATCCGAACTAAATGCTGTGAATGAACTATGAACTTTTCATTGTTGTGTGTTTAATTGATCATTGTAGTTTATATGATAGTTCATTATAGTACTTAATTATGATACTTCATTGTTGTGTGTGTAATTGATCATTGTAGTGTATATGATACTGTAATGAGATATTATACATACAATAATGATCAATTACACACACAACAATGAAAGTTTATAGTTCATTCAGAAAGATGAGTTCAGCCTAAAATACACCCCTATATATATATATAGTTATTGACATTTGAATGAGTATAAACAGCTGGCCTTTCTGCAATCTTAACTTTTAATAAAATAATTCTTAATTACAAGATTTCTTATTTAATAGATTGTGGTATTTATTTACAAAATAATTCGTTTCTAATAAAAGTAAGAAAAGCTCAATTACGGTGGAAAACTCAAATCACAAAGAAGCCTAAAAAAAAAAAACAAAATAAAATATAAAAGCCAGAACAGAACCCCAAAAACACACACGCACTTTCTCTCTCTCTCCCCCCTCTTTAATCTATCTCTTGTTTAAATCTTACTTTACTGCCTCACCTTCTCCAAGGGGAGTGAGAGAGAGAAAGAGAGTCCGAGGGGGGAGAGAGAGAGAGAGACTGCAGGGCACGTCGAGGGATATTATCGTGGAGCGCTTCGCTTTTATCTCTCGTTTTCAACTTCGATATTCGTTCGTGGACTGATTCTATCAATGTTGCCCATGGATTCGTACAATTTGAGAGGAACAAATTGCAGAAAGTGAAGGTGCAATTTGATTTTCTCATTTAGCATTGGACTCTACGTAATCCGATTGTGCCCTAGATTTTTGCGCCATTTGGATTGGGTATTCGTATATCTCACTCTGGCGGACCTCAGAGGAACCCTAGCATTCCTCCTCTCGCCGATCCCCTCTGGCCGCTTCGATTTCAAATCCAGGAAGAGAAAGCACCGATTCTTTTACAGCGGAGCGAGAATGCTGTGGATTATGAGATTTTCCGGATTTTTCTCTGCGGCCATGGTGATGATTGTGCTCTCTCCTTCCCTCCAGTCCTTCCCGCCGGCCGAGGCGATCCGGTCGTCGCACGTTGATTCCCTTCTCAGATTCTCCACGCCGACGCATTCCGGCGACAAATTCTCCTTCCGCCGTGCGCCGGTGTTCCGCAATGCCGATGACTGCCGCTCGCCCAAGTTTGAGAATTACACCGTCTGCGATCCGTCTCTCGTACACGTTGCGATTACTCTCGATGTTGAGTACCTGCGCGGCTCGGTTGCTGCTGTTCATTCGGTTCTTCAGCATTCTAAGTGCCCGGAGAGCGTGTTTTTCCATTTCCTGGTGCCGGAGATCGGTCTCGAAACGCTAGTCCGGTCCACTTTCCCTGAGCTGAAGTTCAAAGTGTATTATTTCGATCCGGAAAGAGTGCGGAATCTCATCTCAAGCTCCGTGAGGCAGGCGCTCGAACAGCCATTAAATTATGCTCGGAATTATCTAGCGGATCTGCTGGAGACCTGCGTTACGAGAGTGATCTACTTGGACTCGGATCTGGTTGTCGTCGACGATATATCAAAGTTGTGGAGCACGAAATTGGGGGCGAAAACGATCGGTGCGCCGGAATATTGCCACGCCAATTTTACAAAATACTTCACCGGGTTTTTCTGGTCGAACCCCCGGTTCTCTGGCGTATTCACCGGCCGGAACCCCTGCTACTTTAACACCGGCGTAATGGTGATGGATCTGGGAAAGTGGCGGCGCTTGGGGTACACGCGCCGCATTGAGCGTTGGATGGAGGTGCAGAAGACGAGCGCGAGCCGTATCTACGAGCTGGGCTCACTGCCGCCGTTCCTACTAGTGTTCGCCGGCCACGTGGCGCCGATCGAGCACAGTTGGAATCAGCACGGATTGGGCGGGGACAACGTGCGTGGGAGCTGCAGAGACCTTCACCCCGGTCCAGTGAGCCTGCTGCACTGGAGCGGCAGCGGCAAGCCTTGGCTCCGGCTCGACTCCAAGCAGCCATGCCCGCTCGACTCGTTGTGGGCTCCGTACGATTTGTATGGGCACTCTTCGTGAAAGAAAATTTTGTTCCGCCATTGTAACAGCTGCTCCCTCTCCCGCCGGTAAATTCCTTCTAAGAAAACCCTTTTTTCCCCTTTTCATTTACTACATTTTCCATTTTGTTTCCTTAATTCAATTATAATTTTGGGTTCAATTCAATCATTAATTCCTTTAACTATGCTTCTTTGTATCTTATTCCATTTTTCTCACTCTTGACAATAAATGGGAAAATTTAAAGGAGTTTATTCCTCCTTGCTGTGTGTTCTGTCTGGCGATGCTTCATTTTCTTTCCTCTGTTTTTGATTGAAAGATTACTAGGGTGGTTAAAAAAGTTTGAGTTTTGGACTTAGGAGTGAATTAAAGGTTCGAGATTGGCCAGGAATACAGCTCAGTTTAGAATAAATAATGTAGAACTCTCGATGTTGTCGGCCTACTTGCCTTTAGTTTTGTTGTTCCATGTCTACTTCGTAGCTGTACTTATTCTCTCAATGTAATAATTTATATTTTATTTCAATAATGAAACAATTTACATCATTCATAAACATGGGCATTAGTTAGAGAGCAGGATATGTAATGTAATGGTTGTGGACACAATAGGAATAGATCCATCCCACATGAACTCTGTTGCTGAGAGCACTAAGTAAACTATGATTCCATTACTGAATTATGCATTGAGGCGAGGTATGGTATGACTTTGTAGGATGCAAGTTTGTGCTTCATTTCTTTTGTGCATGTTTCCTCTTTCCCTATCCAAACATAAGCATAAAGGGCATGGTGAAAGGGTCCTCTTTTTCTTTGCTTGATTCCTTGATCAAAACATAGCATAAAGGGGGTAAGGAAAAAGGGGGCAGAATAAGGAAACAATATGTTTTAGTTTTCCAAATATATATCCATTTTATTCTTACCATATTACATTAAATATATCATGTGTGAGAATATTTGAGGTTTATATGTATCACCAAGTTACTCGAGAGGATTGGTGGTGCAATAATATTGATATTGATGATGGAATTTTTGTGAGAGGGTGGGTGGAAGGGTGAAGGTGGGGCGAAATTGTAAATAAGAAATAGTGGTAGGGCAATGGCAATGGCATTATCCATCCTTGAAAGAGGAGGTGTGCGGCACACATGGCATGTATGTTGGTGAGTGGTGAGAAATGAGAACTTTGCTCTCTCCACTTCCTGTGCTTTTTTTTAATTATTATTCCTTATTTAAATCCCACTTCCAAAGTGATTTGCACCGACCAATTATTAAATTTTTTTGTGTAATGGGGCCCCACGTTGGTCAAGTCAACTATTGAATAATTTTTGGGAATATCTATTTTCTTTGTTTCTCGAGTTCTTTTATAATCTGCCCAAAATAAATAAATCTCAATTAACCATATAAAAATACTTAAAAACACTACATTGCGTCAACTTATATCAATCACAAGTAGTCCGTTTCTCCGCGTTAATAAATCTTTTTAGCCCATTTTCTAAACAATACAAAATTACATTGTGAATTGATGTGTTATTTTGTAGTCACAACACCCATTCCATGTAATCCTTATAGGTATTCGTGTATAATCAATTTAATTTGCCCATCGTTATTACAAATGATATAGATAGTATCGATAATATCATTCTAAAACTTGTCAATTTCAATGTTGTCTTTGTTTAAAGAGAGAAAATGAAAGGCTGAAAATCAAAATAAAACAAGCAAGTGTCATTGTTGAAGTGTCGGATAGTATCGTTTGGAACAATAAAAAAAGCTTTATTTATTTATTTTAGCATTTTTAAGAGAAGCCGTTTATGTTTTTTCTTAGAAATAAAAATGAAACTGAAGTTGGTAAATCGTCATTGTCAGATGCTTTTTTCTTGAAGATTCAATATTTCTTAGTATAAACAGTAAAATCACATGAAATTCAAGTAGTAACCTTTGTGTACATTAATAACTAATTTACTTAATTATATTGATTTTGTATGATTATTGATTGAAAAAAAAAAGTAAAGGAACTCAATTTACCATTTTGATATATTTATATATGTAGTGTAGGCGGTAGCGTTGAAAGAGTATAAAAGATAACGTGAAAAAGAAGCTAGTATTATTTTATTCAATAAGATATTGATGATGGTAAGAATCGATAAGGGGTTCAATTTATATATTTTGATAAAAATATATAAGTAGTATACAATATATATATATATATATATATATATATATATATATATATAATGTAATGTGGAGAAAAAAAAAACTCTTTTAAACTTGAGTTCAAGTATATAATTTGTATTTGAATTATTACTTCGTTTTATGATTGTTGTATTATAAATTTGAGTATATAGATTACAAATGATCGACTTCTAATAAATTTTAGAACTAAATTACCCGTAATCGGCCTAGCCGTCTTGTGACCTAGCTCTAGGACTATTATATGACTAGACTATTCTTGACGGCATGCTTTTTGAAAGTAGACTAGATTAAGAAGCCACTTTTTGCCTAAATATATAATTCAATGCTACAACCTCAGTCTTAAATTTATCAAAACTGCCATCTAACAGCATCAAGAACAAAGGGTGTTCCTCATTTTTAAAAATTATTCATGGTTTTTTAAATTTATATTTTACTGGAAGATAATATTATTTTAGTAAAATAAAATAAATTGAAACTGTCAACTCTTTTGTCTCTCATTCCTCACCCTTTCCATTGCGAAACAAATGAAAAGATAGAAGAAACAAAAATAATCAAAGATATGATATTTTTAATTACACTATCACCGTTAATGCATAATCAAATACACGATATTATTTCGGATCTTAGAGGCACTATTGATCATGAATTCAATGATATGAAGGATATTATTATGAATTATGTCTAGTTTTAATAATCGAAAAGGGAATAAGAGTTATTTAGACCTTCCGAGTATTCTAATAGGAATACTTCAGTCCCTTTTTTATTATTTGATCCAATTCAACCTTTCAATGATTAAAATTAACTCAATTTAGCCCCTCAACTTTTTATATTACTATTATATACTCTAATTAAGATAATGATACAAATGTTTTATGATTATAGTTTATTTTATTCTTTTTTATTTTGTGTATTGATTTAATTATTTTACATCTATATTTAATATTTGTATAAATAAAATATTTAATATAATAAAAATAAAAAGTAAATCCAACATAATAAAAATTCCCAGTAATTTCCTCTCCTTTTAATTTATTAGATACACTGAATTTCTTATGCTAATTTTAATTATCAATCATAAAAAAATTAAAAATCACGAATATTATATACAAAATGAATATTATAAATATATTAAGATATTAATTGTGATAATATATTACATAGAAACAAATATTACAAAAAACTAACGGTAATATATTTCCTCAAATGCCTAATTACAACCCATGTAGAATTTTTTACACAAAAAATTGCAAGAATATGGGAATTCATGAAAACTTCAGTAGTGCAATCGAAGCAAAATGGAGATTAATCCACGAGTCCGCCTATAATCTAACTGTGTTGGGTACTTGAATTGCTAGCTCAATAAAAATATATTTTTTTTTGAAAAATAATAATAATAATAATATAAACTAAAAAATAATAGACATTGAGTTTACAATATAAGATAAGTATAATATAAAGTTTATAATACAAATATTAGTAAATATTACGATCTAATATAATTAATATATCATTAACTTTATTCTTTATGATTGATATTAACGAATTAAAATAAATAATACATATATTTTTTAATAAATTAAAAGCAGAGAACATTACTAGAATATCTTATTATATGAAATATTTTTATTTATACAAATAAAGAAATAGATGGAAAATAATTAAATTAATACACAATAAAAAAATTAAATAAGCCTAGAACCATAAAACATTTGTATTATTCTCTTAATTAGGGTAAAATAGTAATTTTAAACGTTGAGGGGTTAAATTACATTGGATTTAATAGTTGATGGGTTAAATTGGACCAAATAGTCAATGATGCGCTAAAGTGTTCTTGTGAGAATAGTCGGAGGGTCTAATGACCATTATCCCGATCGTAAAAAATACCATTAGTCATCAGACTAAAAGAACTGATCATGTACTCATTGTATAATATCTGAAGTTATAATAGTTTAGGATCTGATGAGAACTGGAAACTTAAATTATCTATAACTGGTCAAATACAACTGATAGCTATGAGCAAAGAGAGCACACTTAATGGTTAGAAAAATAAGTTGACCAGTTGTGAGAAAAGTACTAGTTTAGGAGGAATCAACAACTAAGGAAAAGAGAATGGACTGACAAGGATACGCTCAACTGGCCTGATTGTCAACTGCTTCTTGTCATTCAAGATATCTAATGCAAATGACAAAAGTTGTAGATTTATACATTACAGTACAAATGTTAACCTGCAAAAGTATGGAGTCTAATCACACTTTATGTTGGTCCCGAAATCAGAGTGCTAAACTGTGCAGCAGAAGGTTTGTGTATGTAGCGGAAGTATTAAATGAGAGTTGCACTGGTTTGCATAAACATAGTATAGTCAGTTTTGTGTGTAGAAGACTTAAGCTTAGGTCTCAATTTCAGTTAAGTCAGTTTCACAGCATATACACTTCAATACTTGGACAAGTATTGAAGGTTTCAAAGGTCAGTTTGTGAAACAGAAAAATAGAGCAAGTATGAAAGAAATCATTAAACAACACACATGATTTATAGTGATTCAGATCTTAATATCCTACATCCACTCTTCAGACCCAAGGTCTGGATAATTCACTAAGTAGATACAAGCCTCCTTACGATCTATACACAGTCCATCGGCATCTCCGTCCTCCAGTCAACTGTAGCACTCGCCCAAGAACTCCTTGCAGACTCAGTCTTCAGGTTGAAGTGGGGACGCACCCCGCTGCCTCCTTCCTGGTGGTTGGATGTTTACTTGTTCTTCCTAAAACTACGGTTGAATGTTTACTAATTCTTCCCAGAATTCAGGTGGTTGGCATACGCCCATGAGAATCAGAATCTCAGACTAGGAAACTGACTGCTATGAATATATCTCAGAAAGATATATTCACCAAAGAAAAGCTTCAACTTTACAGCTTCAACCTCGTGCTAGGAGAAGTTAGCACGGTATAATTTGAGTCAGAGACTCAAGTCTCGTGTAAGGAAACACGAAAACACAAGGAGTTTGCAGAGAGAGATCCTCTTTATCGTGTGAAGACTTTAGGATTCTTAGCTCAGAGTTCTCTCTGTAGGGATTTATCCGTGAACCGAATCACAAAATCCAAATAAGCCAGATCGATTTATGGTTTATTGTTCTCAATATCAATTCACAAAAACCTAGCATGCTCATATGAATCTAATGCGTGGATAAGAATAATTATCGTTATTCCGTATAGTCTGATCCGATCTTTCGCATTTGAATATCCAACTTTAATTCAACCACGCGATTCGATTAAATATGCGGAAGCAGAAATTAGAAATCTAATTTCTAGATTCAATCGAAAATGAAGAAAAAGAAGAACAAAGATTTCTGTTCTCCAGATCAGATCTTCAGGGCTGTATCCCAATGCTGTTCAGATCTGCTACTGGTGAGGATTCCACTGATTTGTAGAGTGTAGACCGGTGTCGAAATTCCTTCTCCTCCCCTCTCACTGGCGCCGCCCCTGCTCTCTCTCCCCCCTAGGGTTTCAACTGATTTGAATGTTATGAAGTGGCTAGGGTTTTAGAGAGAGCTGTCTATTTATAGACCTAGGGTTTTAACCCTAATGGGCTACTGGGCCTTTTTCAGCATATATAAATGGGCCAGACCTGGGACCTAATGCAAATAATAAAGTGGGCCTATAAATTAATTAATTCCCATGAACCCAGGACACAATTAATTAATATTAATTCTTTTTCACCACATAATTAATACTGACCTACCCCTTTATTACCACATTATGAGAACGGGCTGCATTAATTGAGAATCCCATATTTAAGGTTACCAGACATTCATTAATTAATCGGAGCTTCTGACAAGCTCTATCTACAATTAATTAATATCTTATTATTCCTGAGTAGTAGTACCACTCAATCCTTATCACTCGTGCCTGAACTTAATCAGCCTGCAGGACTTTGGCACGATGAATGCCATTGAGCTCCTCAGGGAATGTCCCCATCCTATTACTCGGATATGGTTACCTAAACCCAGTCTCAGGCGGTACTACACGAACTGCTGTTACCCAAGATACAGATATACGAGCACGTTACTTAGACTCTCCACCATGGCAAGTCAAAGCAACAGTCAATCCGTGCAAACCCCTGAACATTCGTTAGGGTTTGGACTCAATCAAGAACGAGATCTTGTATTCGCTGATGTCAGACAGTCGAATACATCTCACTGCGATCCATCAATACGCCACCCTTGCGTACCAACATGTCAAGTAACCAAGACAGACTACTTATTCCGACAATGCCGCAGCCATCCAGACAGATGTATCCTCATACGCTATCTCGGCTGTGATCAGTTTTATGTCTCACTAGGTCAAGTGATCATACTGTCTTCCGCGATCTACTACACGCCGTATGATCATCCCTATCTGTGAGACAAGAGGATACTATTGTTACATACATGTAAGTTTGTTTGACAGATAGGAGAAATAAACCGTTGTATACTCATTTTAATAAATGCTTTTAGTATACAAAACCCATCAATCTCCCACTTATACTCAAAGCATAACTAAGCTATTACAGAGTATACATTGCGTCTATCTAGCCTGCTATCTCGTTAACCACTGTCAGTGGTTGGCATCCACCTCAGACCCAGCTCACGAATATGTCTTTTGTAAACTTTGTGCAACAAGCTCTTTGTAAATGGATCAGCAAGGTTGTCCTTAGTGTCAATCTTCTTGATCAGCACATCGCCCCTCGATACGATCTCTCGTATGATATGGTACTTTCTCTCTATGTGTTTGCTTGCCCTGTGAGATCGCGGTTCCTTTGAGTTCGCCACTGCACCAGAGTTATCACAATAAATTGTGATGCTCTTTGGCAAACTCGGAATCATGCCCAACTCCAAAAGGTAGTTTCTGAGCCATACCCCCTCTTTTGAGGCTTCGGAGGTGGCGACATATTCCACCTCCATGGTGGAGTCAGCAATGCATTTCTGCTTTGAGCTCCTCCAAGATACAGCTCTACCTCCCAAGGTAAACACATATCCCGAGGTCAATTTCTTCTCATCCTAGTCCCCTTGGAAATCCGAGTCTGTATAATCCACAGGGCACAAATCCTCACTTTGATAAACTAGGCAGTAATTCCTAGTTCTCTTCAAATACTTGAGGATGTGCCTTACCGCAGTCCAATGTGCCTGTCCAGGGTTAGACTGATATCTTGCTACCATGCCAACGGCATAACAAATATCTGGCCTGGTGCACAACATCGCATAAATGAGGCAACCCACCGCTAAAGCGTATGGTACAAGACTCATCTCATCTTTCTCCTGCTGTGTCTCAGGACACTGCCCACTAGAAAGATGAACGCTATGTCTGAAAGGTAGCAAGCCTTTCTTGGCGAGTTGTATGCTGAACCGGGCTATCACAGTATCCACATAGGATGTTTGGGATAAGATCAACATCCTTCTCTTACGATCTCGTAAGACCTTAATCCCAAAGATGTAGCCAGCTTCTCCTAAATCCTTCATTTGGAACTGTTCGGATAACCAACACTTGATTTCCAATATCACTCCCTCGTTGTTTCCAAATAGGAGTATGTCATCAACGTATAGTGCAAGGAAAACCACGCTCCCACTGACACAAAGTCGGTAAACACAACTTTTGTTTTCCAACTGTGAAAACCCATAGGATTTAATCACATTGTTGAAACGTAAGTTCCACGACCTTGAAGCTTGCTTAAGTCCGTACAAGGACTTATTAAGCTTCCAGACAAGATGTTCTTCGCCTTTGCACACGTAGCCCTCAGGTTGCTGCATATAGATGTCCCTACCTTCTTCAAGGTAACCGTTTAGAAAAGTGGTTTTGACATCCATCTGCTAAATCTCGAGGTCCATATGCGCAGCTATGGCAAGGAGTATCCGGATGGATTTGAGCATGGCTACGGGTGAAAAGGTTTCGTCATAGTCAATGACCTCTTTCTGACTATAACCCTTTGCCACCAGCCTGGCTTTAAAAGCCATGATTTCTCCATCCGTCCCTTTCTTTCTCTTGTATACCCATTTGCACCCTATGGCCCTAAAGCTATCCGACAAATTAGTTTTCTGGTATACATCCATAGCAGTTATGGATTCAATTTCGGAATCTATGGCGACACGCCATTTATCAACATCCTTGTCTTGCACTGCCTCTTCGTAAGTCAGTGGGTCAGAGTCCTCATGTCCGTCTTCCGGGCTCAAGTCCGAAGACTCACCCACGAACATGTTCCTTTCCAGCTGGAAAATAACTCTCCCACTACGACGAGGCATCGGTGCCGTGTCAGCAGTAGGTGCAGTAACTTGTGGTTCTGCACCTTGCACTGAAGAACGTGTCTGTGGTGCTTGAACCTCTCACAGGTGCACCCATGTATGCACGTTCCCCTTCCCTTGGAATTGCATTCTCGTTTTCAATTTCTTGAAGAACGATATCACTCATTGACCTGTGGTTCCTTACATACTCGTCCTCCAATAATCTAGCATTGGTGCTAACAACGACTCTCTGACTCTCAGGACAGTAGAAGTAACCACCTTTCGTTTGCCTGCGATACCCTATAAACAACATTACCTTTGACCTGCTTTCTAACTTATCAGGTTCCTTCGACAGTACGTGTTGGTCCTGATATATCAGAGTCGTCGTGCTTAAACAAGAACACGAAATGCAGCGGAATGATTAATTGTCACTTACACTTATGTTTTCCCTTGAAGATTATTTAAACTCAGGTATAGATTAAGGTTTCTTCACAGTTATACACTAGCAATATGATTGCTAGGTTTAAAGTCTCGTGCGTAATAAAACAGTAAAAGAACACGATATTTATAGTGGTTCGATCCAAATAGATCTACGTCCACTCCTTAGCCGAAACGCTAAGAATTCACTAAGTAAGTATACAGAGTACAATGATTCGCCTTGGACGTTAAGTAGGCAGTGAACTTTCGGCCTGGCTACTTGACAACTATCCTCCGATATTCTGAACTTCTCAGGTGCAGGTCTGGCTGAGTCAAGGGCACACCCTCGTAAAACTTGCCTTTCCTACTTTGGAAGTTTTATAGTTACTTCCTAACTTTTCTTCAGATGTGGCTAAACGCCCGTCTTAGTTTAGACCTTTTCAGGTGTTCGACTGTTGGATTCTTTCAGTAAAGAAAGGTATCCCAATGATTGAAGAATCTTGAATGCAGTCAAGAATCTCTTCAATGGAGTGTCAGTAATTCAATGGGGACACTCTGGTAGTTGAAAGGCTTTGAATATGTTTCGAATATTTGCTATTCAACCGACTGCTCTTGTGCTTTTCGCTTTTGTCTTAGGAATCTCTTGAAAGTGAGTTAGAGTATTGAATGAGCAACGCCTTCTCACTCTTCTGGACTTGTCTTTATGTACTCGAAGATTCAAACTTTGAATCTTTGTATCCGTTAGACACACGGTCTCTTTGTCCGAGAGTGGCTCGTTTATCAGCTTGCTTTCTGGCTTTGTACAGTACTTTTTGACCTGCTTCTGAAAAGTCATGTCCTTGCTTGTACGATTGTCAGAACGTTGGTATAGCGATCATTGCTAGCTGTCTTTCTTTGCTAAGCTCATTTGGAACGATCTGCTAGGCTTTCATTTGCAATCTGCTAGATAGATATCGGACTGCTGAATTCCCAGCAGTTGCTCTTTTTATTTCTGATTCATTCGACTCCGGATTGTTAATCCTTTAGCAATCTGCTATGTGCTAGCGAATGCTGACTCCTCAGCATTCTGCTATCTTTTTATCTTCTAGCAAGTGTTAGTCTTCTCTAGCAATCTGCTAGAGATACTTCGGTGTCAGCAGAGAGAACTCCTAGCAAACTAGTCTATTACAACTCAATGCTTGACCTATACAGGACATTACAAGATATGCTAGACTATACTAGAATTCAGCAATTGATCGACCAATCTAGTAAGGTTTGATGCAACAAAACCTTTTACAATGTGATCCTAAGGGAGATTCAGGAATAATTTCCCAACAATTTCCCCCTTTTTGGTGCGATCAAAGCTTACTATCGCGTTGCTGAATCTAAGAGGAAGAATGTCTGTGTTTACAAGAACCTATGCTAATCTAGCAATCTAACACAGAGTTTATCCATCTTAGTTCGAGCAGAGTTGGTTGTAATGTAATTCCCCCTCAATAAATGCTGGAAAATATTTCTCGTTCAATCATATAAGTAAATGCTGCAAAGGTAATATGTTGGAAATTCTAGCACCCGAATAAATCCGCAGGCATTTTACTTTACCAACCTTAATGTGATTGAAAAAATTTAGATGTGTTGAGTACACTGATAGTGTAACTCAACTAGGACACGTTGTAAAAGTCAGATATTGACAATGAGAGATTGTCTAAGTCTGATCAATTTTCATTCATATGTTGTGTTCGTTACAAGTAAAATGAAAATGATAGACTAGGAAAAATAAAGATGAGAAGAAATGGGATACCAGAGAGACATCATCAAGAGTCTGGAGCAGGCTTCTTTAGCTTGTCAAATTCGTCGAATTTGTTGGATGCTAGTTGCACGAATTTATCCAAAAATTCTTTGCTTGTTTTGCGTTCAGCGGCCTCCATCTCAAGTTCCTTAGCAATTCTCTCATTCTCTTCTTCAAGCATCTTGATTTTTAGCTCCATTTCTCTCTGTCTTAGCTCTTCCAGAGCTTTTCTCTTCTCTTCTTTAGCAGCAACACGAGCTTCTTCTGCTTTCTTCCTCTCAGCAGCCTCAGCTATCCTCCTTGTTTCCCCCTCTTTGATTGCATCCAAAAAGGTGGAAAAGAAAGTATGAAACTTGTGTTCGACGTGCTGCTTGTGTTCTGCTACATCTTCCTTTACTTCTTTAACATCGGTCTTCACAGAAGTAATATTGGTCTTGACAGAAGCTACATCAGTCTTGACCTCGACAATTTCTCTCCTTATGTCCGTAGCTTCCATCACCATTCTCTCAGACATGGTGGACACAACATTTTGGACAGCCATTTGAACTACTGAATTCAGATAGGATGGAAAGTGGAGAGAGCTAACCGGAGTAGCAAAGAAGGATGAAGTAGTAGGAACAATGATTGCTTGACTCCTAGCAGTGGAAGTGGAGATTTCTTCCATTTCAACTTCTGTGCTTACTGTATCAGCAGTATCAACTCTGTCGGTAGTAGCTAGCAGATATACTGCTTCCTCGATTTCTTTCAGATACGCTGCTTCAGCAGCTGCAATTTTAGCTTCCATGCTTCTGCTAGTGAATGAGCCAACATATATGCCCGCAACTCCTCCTCTCTGTTTCGGTACTTGATCATTTCAAGCTTTTGAGCATTGTGCTCTTCTTCCTCACGAATAGCCGCTAACCGAGCCTGCAATCTTTCTTCTTTGATTCTGGCAAGTTCATCTTGGCACTTCTTATATTCAGCAGATACTCTGGCTTGACGCTTTGATAATTTAATGTGGCCATCAGATAGGCCATTAGGAGCGAATGTTGATTTTGGGAAGGAATGAGGAGAGGATGTTCTTCGGTGAGCCTTGATGATCTGAAGTCTTGCAATGATGGCCTTATCATGATATTGCTTGGTACAAGGGGATTGATCCATCCATTCGTTTGCCCATAGCTCCTCAAGCTTCCAGAAGTTCAGACCTTTCCAAGCCATCATTATCTCTCTTTCTTCCATGCAAAGTTCTCGTGAAATATAGTCATATTTCTTCCATCGCCTTAACTCGCGTCCCAATCTCTCTCCTTCTTCAGTTTCTTCCTCCAGTACTCCAGTAAAAACTTCTTTTATATCTTCTTCTACCATCAAATTCACGAATTTTTCAATTTCTTTTCCAAAGAGCTCAAAGTCAGATTTTACCTGTCCCTCATTGAACGACAATCAAAGTTGATCACTGCATTCTGTGGAGATTTTCTTTAATGTTTTTGCATCATATACATCCTTAGATTCTCCGTCGGTATCAGTTTCAGAGAAGCATGTGGGGAGAGAGCCTTCATCTTCTTGGAAAGGATTGTTAGTGACAGGGTCTTCCTCAGGATATGCTTCCTCTATCATAGCAGATGAGCTAACCTCAACAGTCTTCGGAGAACTAATTATTTGCTCAGCATCTAAGTGCCTATCCATGTGAGTGAACTGCTCAGCATGTGAATCCTCAACACTTCCTGCTGTATCATCGACTTGCTCCTTTGCTCCAGAAGGACCGGCTTCCGAATTTCCCAGTAGTCATCTGGGTGATCTTCTGAGTGGTATCTCCTCATCTGAACTACAGTACAGCTCGTCAATAGGATCATCGATTTGAATATCTGTGCCTAGGAGCGGAGGAGGCTCACTGAATTCGCCAGCTTGAAGTGCTTCCTCTAACTCCTTATTTATCATGGCATCTTGTTCTGATATGATTGCTCCTTCAGCATCAACTGGGGGAATAGAAACGGTGATTCGTCCATCCTTTATACCTTTCCCTTTCTTTGCGGCATTTTCTTCTGTAAATGCCTCTGCTAGCATTTGAGCAGCTTTCTTCGGAGCCATATTTTCCTCAGCAGCTTGTTTGACTTGTTCAAACCTTTGATCCCTTGCTTCGAATGTCAACTCATTAAGAACTTCTTGTATTCTCTTCTTTCGATCTCCTTTTTCTTAGTATCACGCTTTCTCTTGGCTTGCCTTACGCCTTTTAGACGTTCATCTAAACATCTAGAGGACAGAGGAGTGTTGTCCAGATCCTCTTCAGCAGTGACAACAGTCTTCTTCTCTGTTGTGGCTTTTGCTGATTCCTGTTCCTCTGTACTTAGGATTAGCTTCCTTCTTGTTCTCGTACGTGCGTTCTTTTCTGGGACGGTGATGTCAGACCTCTTCTTCGTCAGAAATTTAAGTGCCAAGGCACCTAGGACAAGAGGAGGTTGTTGTGCTTCTTTTGCGGCCATGATCTCGTTGATCTGATCCGCTGGTAGATCTCCCAAATTGACAATCTCCTCAAGATTTCGAAAGCAATGTTCTGTTTCGGCATTCTTCTTCAGCAAGGCAACTTCTTCAGCAGACATAGGGATGGCAGGTTGCAGCACTTGACATCCCAGACTTCTTTCATCTGATTCCTCAGGAGATGTAGGTTTATCCTTATCCACGTTTGATTTTCCAGTCAGTCTACGAGGTCTCTTGAAACTTAAAGGTTTGGCCTCCTTCCTTGTTACTGGAATGTAATCCGTGGGTAGAAGTTTCACACCTCGATCAACTCCTTTGTTTGTAAACAGCATCTCAAGGTATTTACTGATCTTCAACCCAAAGTTGACATTAGATGAAAAAGTCCCATCTATGGCCATGTGATCATTATTCCGAGCATGTTCAGCCCATCGCTCGAAGAAGAATTCAGCCCAATTGCCTTTGATATTGTCGTTCAATGCCATCATAACAGCATACTTATTGGCAG
Source organism: Plectranthus barbatus (assembly GCA_026898455.1). Lineage (NCBI taxonomy): Eukaryota > Viridiplantae > Streptophyta > Magnoliopsida > Lamiales > Lamiaceae > Plectranthus > Plectranthus barbatus. The sequence goes on from JAPKLW010000015.1 coordinate 1,339,554, forward strand.
ATAGTTCCGAGTAAGATCCAGCATCACATTGGAGCATCTTAATCACTATCTTTGCAAGGGTCTTGTAATCATCTGTCAGTGTATTAATAGGGGTTGCAACCATGAATGTAATAATCTGCCCCTTTTTGTCCTTCAATTCTCCAGGCTTTTTCCACAGATTCCAACGCCTTTCCATCTCAGCAATATCATTCACCTTATACTGAGAGATTCTTTCCCCATAATTCCTAAGCCCAAAGGTCCTTGAAAGGAGTTCAGCACTTACTTCTATAATGTTCCCATAAACAGAGGTTTTAAATGATTTTTCTTCATTATTCATCACCGCCCTTGCATAAAATTCAGAAACCATATGGGGATGGAAGTGGTCAGGTTCAGCAGAAATGTATTCTACCAGAAGTTCAGAATCAAGGATCTTCATGATCCATTCTGGGATGTGAGTGGCGGCAAGAGGCATATAGAGAATTATGTCCTTCATGATTTGGGCCAGACGCCTCTGCTCCGTTGAATGACCAAACAATTCCTTCTTCCGGGCCATAACTACTAGTTGAGCATAAGGGATTGATTCATCGATATCCTCCTTCTTTACTATCCCAGTGAAACCGGGTGCATGTCGCACATGCAGTGGTGAACCTGTAATGGGTGGAAATGTGAAGGTGGGTGGTTGCAATAGGGACGTAGAACCGCTGGGTTCTGGATTTTCAGTGGACGGAGAGTTGGAATTCGAAGCATTTGTATCCATGGTCGAGAATGGCGGATTTTTGGATGGGAATTTTTTTCGAGAGGGATTTGGAGAAGATATGCGAATTTCAGAGAATTAGGGATTGAAGAGATATAGATTGGTTCAAAGGATGAAGAGAAATCGACGGTAGAGATTACCCCCTTTTTAAGTTCAATCGATGGCTGAGGTTAAGTTGTCACATTGTGTGAGTACGCATGTTTCCATGAACTTGAGTACCGATGACGTGGCATGTTCTAATTTGTTGCCGCCGTCTGTGCGCAATAAATGCATCTCTCTTGAGATTCAAAATCTCGCGCGTCTGAGTGATAAGATTCAGCAGCCAAATATCTTCTGTCGCATTTTAGCTTTCCCTTCTTCTCTCTTCAATAGCAACTTCCTTCTTCTGAAAACATGGACCTTGCTTCAACTCTCTTCGTGCCTAGGAACCGTATCCTTTACGATTCTGGCCTCTATTCTGAGTACGAGTCAAACTATAGAGTGGCGGAGGCAGTAATGGCCGGTCTCCACTTTAATGGCCTTGGAAAGTTTGCATGCGTCACTCCTCACTCTTTCCAGAGAGATCACTTGCGACAATTCATCCCGTCCTGCGATTCAGAGGGAGACTCCATGTATGGTGTCTTCAGGAATCAACTGGTGAAGTGGACGCCCGACTCTTTTGCTGCCAACTTCGGTCTTCCGCGGGGTTCGATTTTTGTGATGGACTATCGCGATGAGGAGATCGCTCTAGAGTGGACATCATGGGGGAAGTGGAGGGATTCTCCTCTGTTCGAGTTTTCTCCCACCCCTTCGGCATATGACCTTCAGACGCCATACAAGGTCATTTTCCAAATTATCTCCGGTATGATCATCGGGGAGGATCCTGACGATATGACCTTCACCCGGGAGATATGGCAGGCTATGATGGCGTTTGATGATAAGGCGAAGGTAGATTGGGCAGCCTTCATCTTTCAAGGAGTGCGACGATGTGTCCAGAACTTCCCAAATCAGCCTCTCCCCTATGGGATGCCATTGAGTTGGCTGCTAGAGCAGAGGTTCGCAGATCTCGCTCTTGGTACCTCAAACCTTAGGGGAACTGATTTCTACCCATTTAGGCCTTTGCCTCCTTTCTGAATTTGTTGTAACCTTCCTCTCCAATGTAAATAGTTTTTGTACTTGAATATATATGAAATGACAAGCTCTTCACTTCAAATGGCTCGTAATCATATTTTTGATCTTTTGACAAACCAACATTATTTCATCTAAATACTTGTGCAAAGTATCGATAATGGTTTCGAATAATGTTAAATTTGAGTGAAATTCTATTTGACCGTATTGACTTGCTGAGCAGATCTCTGTCTCCACTTCTGCTAGAGTCCTAGCAGATTGATCACCTTGCATAAACATCAATTCTGCTGAATACATTGCATAATCCATGTCCCAATCTCTAGCAGAATTTGTTGTACTGTGGATATGAGATCCAACGGTTGGGGATCTTCTGTCAGAAGAGTAGATCGACGGCTTATGACTAGCATGACCTTTTATATATCCTCCCATTCTCCGAGAAGGATTTGAAAGTGCCTGATGTGACACCTTTTCACTTGACGCAGCCGACTGCGTGCATTAAATGCACCTTATCGGGTCTTGTCAATTTCAAATTGAGTCTCCTGACTTTGAATTATGATGTAGCAAATATCCGTCAGCAAATAACCATTAAGCACTTCGGCTAAGCTGATTTGACCTTCATGACGATTCATCTATGTGCGTCATTTCGTATTCCGAGATATGAATCATCATGACCTTTCACAAGACTTCCAACCAGTCATAAGTGCTAGGTAGTGTCTCTTTTCTCTATAAATAGCCTTCTTGCGATGAGTCTTAACATCACAAGTGCTCTGATCTGCATATCCCTTCACAACTTCCTTTTCTAATCCTTAAAAAAAAAATGGATTCTCCTGGTCAATCCTTAGAAATACGTGGCAACCAGATTCTCAATGAGTCTGGTTTTTATCATAATGAGAGTCCTGCTGTAGCTGAGATGGTCATGACGAAGGTGAACGGTTGCGGGATGACGAAATTTGTCACCGCTACCCCACGCCTTTACCATGGAGATCTTCTCCGAGAGTTCATCGAGGATTGTATCATCGAGGAAGGTGGCATTTATGGAACCTTCCGCGGCAAGCTTGTTTACTGGTCGCCTGATGTCTTTGCTCTTCATTTCAACCTTCCCAAGGATCCAATCTCGGTGTTGGATTACCGAACAACGGAGGTGGCCCAGAGTGGACGTCGTGGCAGAAATGGCAACGCTCTCCTGATTTCGAGTTTGCCCCTAACGCTTCAGCATCTGGCTTGCAAGATCCATAGTGGGTGATGTTCCGCATCGCCCATAACATGTTGTTGGGAGAACGTCTCGACAACCTCTCCTTCTCGAGGGAAGTATGGCAGGCCATGATGGCCATCGATGATGAGGTCGAAGTTGACTGGGCGGGTTATATCTTCGAAGGCATTCGAGACTGCGTTCAGCTATATCCTTCGGTGCCTCTGCTGAATGGAATGCAGCTCAGCTGGCTGCTGGAGCAGAGCTTTCCTCGGATAGCAGAAGGCCAGTCTAACCTTCTGGAGTCTGACTTCTTCCCGTTCAAGCCTCGTTCCCCCTAGAAAAGAATTATGTTGTTTGTTGTTTTTTGCTATCCCCAATCCCTTTTGTAAAACAATTTCAATGAATGGAATGATGTTTCTCTTCTTGATATATGTGTATCTTTAATAGAATGATCTCCAACTTTGACATTTGCTGTATGATCAACCATCGTTTGCTTAGTATCCTCTTTACTAGCAATTCTTGTTATAGAGTACTTTCCTTAGCTGACAAATTCAGCATCCAAGAAGTCCAATAAATTCAGAAAGAATGAAAATAGCATTTCATTCATCCGTAGCATTATCCAACTCCATGAGACCCAATTTAATGCATAACTCCTTGAATCTGGATTCTGCTAGAGGCTTCGTGAAAATATCTGCTATCTGATCTTCAGTGCATATATAACGAACATCAATGCTCTTCTTCTCCTGATGAACTCTTATGAAGTGGTGACGGATGTCAATGTGCTTAGTCCTTGAATGATGGACTGGGTTCTTCGTGATGCACATCGCACTGTTGTTGTCACAATAGGTCGGCACACATTCATGAGATATTCCATAGTCCTGCAATTGTTGCCTTATCCATAGAATTTGTGAGCAACAACTAGTAGCAGCGACATATTCTGCTTCGGTGGTTGACATTGCTACCGAATGCTGTTTCTTGCTGAACCAGCTTATCAACTTATGTCCAAGAAATTGACATGTCCCACTCGTGCTTTTTTTATCGAATTTGCATCCTACGAAATCTAAATCTGAATATCCACTAAGTGCTAAGCTATCGGATCTTGGATACCAAATTCCTAATCCTTCGGTGCACTTCAAGTACCTCACAATCCTCTTCGCAGTATCAAGATGAGTTTTGTTGGGATTGGCTTGATATCTCGCACATAATCCAACGACATATGATATTTCTGGTCTGCTTGCCGTGAGGTATAGCAACAAGTCAATTATACCCCTGTAGAGAGTGGGATTCACTTGATCTCCTTCCTTCTCAAGAGCGGCAATGCAAGTGGTGCTGATCGGGATTCTCAAGCTCTTATTCTTCTCTGGACAGTACTTCGCAATCAAGTCGCGAGTATACTTCTTCTAATGGATGAAAATTCCTTCGCTGGACTGCTGGACTTGCAATCCGAGAAAATATGACATCTTTCCCATCATACTCATTTGAAAGTTGCTGGTCATGAGCTTGGAGAATTTATCACATAACTCTTGGTTCTTTGATCCTAAAATAATATCATCGACGTATATTTGCACCAGCAGAATATTTTCTCCGTCTTCAATTCGAAAGAGAGTCTGATCAATCCTCCCTTTCTTAAATCCATTGGCAAGTAGGAACTTGGATATAGTTCCATACCATGCTCTTGGTGCTTGCTTCAACCCGTACAGAGCTTTCCTGAGTCTATAGACTTGATTTCCTTGCTCAAAGCCTGGTGGTTGTTCAACATAGACTTCCTCCTTGAGCTCACCATTTAGAAAGGCACTCTTTACATCCATTTGCATCACATCAAATTTGTGATATGCAGCATATGCCAGAAATAGTCTGATTGCCTCAAGTCTTGCTACTGGAGCAAACGTCTCATCATAGTCTATGCCTTCGCATTGTCTATATCCTTTGGCCACGAGTCAAGCTTTGTTTCTTACTACTAGGCCTGTCTCGTCCTTCTTGTTTTTGAACACCTATTTTGTGCCAATAACACTTTGATGTTCTGGCCTGTCCACTAGCTCCCACACATTGTTTCGTGTGAATTCAGCAAGCTCCTCTTGCATAGCATTCACCCAATCTGGATCTAGTAAGGCTTCTTCAACTTTCTTGGGATCTTCATGAGAGATATAGCATGCTAGCATAGCATTCCCTTGTCTTGTCAAAATAGGATCATTGACATTTCCTAGAACATCTTCAAGAGGATAGGCGCGCAACCATGTTGGTCTGACTGGTCTGGCAACATTTCCTTCCCCTGCGCGATCATCGTCTCGCACAATGTTCTCCGCAGCACCCTCTTGGTGCTCAACATCTGGATTGTTAGCAGCGCGTTTGTCAGCAACTGGAATTTCTGCTATAGGATTCTCAGGAACGGGAGCCTCTTCAGTAGGTGGAATCTCAACAGCACCTCTACCAAGACCTTCATTCGCAGCTATGCTTTCCCCAATTGGAGTAGACTTTGATGTCTCCTCCTCTTCGTCATCAAGCAGTTCCAAGATATCTGGTCCATCAATGAGATGATTAGGTGTGGCCTCAGCATGATCATTAGCATCACTGGCCTGGTCAGTAGTCTGGTCTCCTGCTGAGTGCGTCAGGTTTGGATTGCAATCATTCATAGACTTAGTCGAATCAATACGCATATTTTCGAAAGAATTTAAGAACGTTTGATCATTGACATCATTAGTCTCATGATTGCTATCCTCTTTCTCTTTAACAGCTCTGCGCACTAAAGTAGACTCATAAAAAATAACATTGCATGTTATTTCCACAATACCAATAGTCTTATTTAATACTCGATAACCTTTGTGAGTGGGGTGACCATATCCAAGAAGTACACCCTCATCTGACTTAGGTGAGAAAGTATTAAGTTTTGACTTTCCATTATTATGAATATAACATGTAGAACCGAATGCACGAAGATGAGTTATAGAAGGCTTACGACCGTTGTACACTTCATAGGGAGTCTTGTTAAATATGCTAGTGACCGCACTCCTATTCTGTGTATAGCAAGCCGTCATCACCACTTCACCCCAATACGTAGCAGGTAGCTTGGAGTCTGCTAGCATTGAACGAACGACCTCCTTCAACGTCTGATTCCTTCTTTCAGCTAGCCTATTCTACTGAGGAGTCCTAGCAGTAGATCTTTCGTGTGCAATACCAGCTTCAGCACAGAAATCCATTAGTACTCCCTTGCAGAATTATGTTCCATTATCAGAGCGAATCCTCTTCACAGTAACTTCCTTGCTGTTTTGTTCCTTGAGGATTAGCTCCGGTAGAATGAGCATCTTTGGTCTTTAATAGACGTACCCACGTATACCTGGAAAAGTCATCAACCACCACAAGTGTATATAGTTGTTTACTTACAGTGGATGGGTTGACAGGGCCGAAAAGATCCATATGAAGTAGCTCTAGGATCCTTTGTGACGTCCCCTTCTCAGGATTGGTCTTGAATGAAGATCTGGTCTGCTTTCCTTGTTGACACGCTTTGCACACTCCTTCTTTGCGAAGAGTTTCAGTGGGCAGACCTACAAAAAGCTTATTCTTGGCAAGGTAATTAATAGTTTTAAAGTTTAAGTGATTAAACCTCTTGTGCCACAACCATGTTGTCTCTTCTTTATTCAAGGCTAGGAAGCAAGAATGTTGTTGGCCACTCTGCCAATCAAAAATATATAGGCCACCCTTGCGGATGCCTCTGAGCTTCACTTCACCTGTAATGGCGTCAGAAATAGAGCAACCAGTATTGACAAAGGATACAATGTACCCGTTCTCGCATAGTTGACTTATGTTGAGTAAATTGTGTTTCAGGTTGGAGACGAGTGCCACGTTGATGATTCTCAATCCATTGCGTTCAATGCACCCTCTCCCAACAACTTCCCCTTCACTGTTGTCTCCGAACTTGACTTTGGGACCATTGTATAGTCTTCGTTCCCTGTCATGTGTGCGGAGCAACTGCTGTCCAGGACCCACTCGTTTGATATGCTCATAGACATAGCCCTTGGATCCTATCCCTGCAAGTCAATCATGTTGATTTAGGTACCCGTTTAGCGTTGGGTCCTGCAGGATTAGCATGGACCAAAGTTCCTTTCGGAACCCACATCTTAGTGATCCTCAAGACTTTCTTCTTGATTTCACTTTTTTCCATTTCCTCAACCTTTGGCTTAACATTCTTGACATATTCGTATCTTGGTGTAGTGGTGTGCTTAGCCTTCCTTGCCCTTTGGAATATGAATGAATTGGGCTCAGACCTTACATAGGTGTTCCTCCTATGTAGCGTGTTCTGCTGAAATATTGGCATTACATTATTGTAATGATCTTGCCTTCTCTGGTGAAAAGCAGGATTTGCTGTCCTAGCGTTGGGAACAGAACGCTCAGCATACCTTGGTCTTGCTGAATATGGTTTAGTATACGCTCTCGGATTTTGCTGAGGTCCAGCAGATACGTATTTAGTATTCGTTCTATTGTTCCTCTGCTGAGGCTTAGCAGATTCATGCACAGCATTCAACTTTAGGTTCCTCTGCTGAGGTCCAGTAGTTGTATGTTTAGCAGACTCTGACTTAGGCCTCTGCTGAGGTCTAGCAGACGAATATTTAGCAGTCTCTGCGGAAGACCTCTGCTGAGATCCTACAGACGTATTATGTGGATGTCCATTCTTATGCTTATCAATTGGCTTAGCATTGGATGATTCATCAACGACTATTCCTTTTCCCTTTTCAGCAGTGATGGTTCCAGCAGATACAAACAAGATTGGATTCTACTTAGAGGAAATAGCATCAGATTTTGGAATCCTTTTCGAGAATTCACATCCAAGCCCAGACTTATCGTTATGATGTCTTTGTCGGCTTACAATGGCATTGAGAGCTGCCTTGCTGGATGTATACATACAAATGCAGTCCTCTCTAGGTGTACTCTTCAAAGCAAGATTTTCTTTTTCTAAATTTTGAAAATTTTCTAATAGTTGAAAGAAATCCGCTTTTAATTTTAAGAGTTCCTCACTTTCTAACCTTAGTCTTTCGACTTCCTCGGTTAATGTTTGTACATCTGATTGAAGTGAGGTATTTTCACCAATAATAGCATTTTTGATCTCATACATTTTAGAGAATTCAATTGACAGCTTTGTCAGGTAATCTTCCTCAGAATCCAAAAAAGATTCTTCCGATTCATCCATGACAGTAATGCTAGAAGTGTTGGTAATTAGTACCTCATTTTCTTCAGTGGCTAGGGCTGATTCACTACTTTGCTCAGCATCGGTATCAGCATCAGCAAACTGATCGTCGACAATAGTTGCCATTAGTACGAACAGAGCTTCCTCGTTATCTTCTTCTTCTGAGGAATAGTAATATTCCTCGTCATTCTCCGGAATGTCAGAAGCCTCCGTCCTAGTCAGCAACGCCCTGGTAACTGCTTTGACAGCACGTCTTTCAAATCTTTGCTTTAGGTGCTCTCTCTCTTCTTTGCTGACTTTCGGACATTCATGCTTTAAATGGTCTGGAGAACCACATTCAAAGCACGTTCTCGGCTTTCGCTCTGCTGAGCGGGTAGAAGATGATTGTTGAATTTCTTTAGCTTCTTTCTCAGCTTTAGCTTCTACCATCAACTTCTGAAGCTTTTCCATCTGCTCTTCCAGCTCGCTGATCTTTAGAACAACAGGTTGAGAGCCTGAGGTTGAGACAACCTCCTTTGCTGGTGATGCTGAAGTAGGTCTTTCTTGCTTATAGAAGGGCTTCTTCATCTTAAACTTGCTAAAGTCCTTCTTAGTTAAGTACGCTAAGTCCTCAGAGTTGGCATCGAAGGTTGATGAAGCTTGTGCAACGTCCGCTTCATTCCTTTTTGACTGCTGAATAATAAACTCATGAGATTTGAGTTGAGCAAATACCTCCGAAGTAGACATGTTGTTGAGGTCCTTTTCACTCAAGCTTGTCATCTTTGCGAACCAATCGTCCCTTGGATATAGTTTGGAGATAATCTTGTTGTTCATCTCCCCGTTTCCATATTCTTTCCCCAGATTGCGAAGTTCCCCTATGATGGTGTTGAATCGTTCTTCCATATCTTGTATGGATTCACCTGCGATCATAGAGAATGATTCATATTTATCAACCGCTACCTGTAGCTTGTTGCGCTTCATCTGGTCTGTCTCTCGGGATGATTCGCAGACATACTCCCACATCTCTTTAGCAGTGTCAAAATCAAGCGATTTGTCAGCCATCAACTTTGGTAGAGAGTAATGGATCAACTTCTTTGCCACGTGTTCTAACGGAGCTCTCTTTTTATCCTCTGTTGTATATTCTTCATAGGGCTTTAGAACCATTTGAGGTCTTGGTTCTTCTTTTGCAGCAGCAGCTCCTACAAAGGTGTTAGGTTTTATAATTTTAATTGGACCTCTTTCAAGTACATCAACCATTTCAGGATGAATGCTCTGAAGTTGTATGAGGGCGAGCTTCTTCCATGACTTGAAGTTTTCCTTCGTGTACTTCCCAAGTGAGTGATTCAACATTTTGTTCACTTCTTAAGTAGTTTCCTGAGCTTAGACAAACAAAACATAGAAAAATAGGTAACAGTGCAAGGAAAAGATAGATCTGGTCTTAAGCGACTCAGAAGCAGTCGATTTTTCAACCTCCTGCTCTGATACCACTTGTTGTTCCTGATATATCAGAGCCGTCGTGCTTAAACAAGAACACGAAATGCAGCAGAATGATTAATTGTCACTTACACTTATGTTTTCCCTTGAAGATTATTTAAACTCAGGTATAGATTAAGGTTTCTTCACAGTCATACACTAGCAATATGATTGCAAGGTTTAAAGTCTCGTGCGTAATAAAACAGTAAAAGAACACGATGTTTATAGTGGTTCGATCCAAATAGATCTACGTCCACTCCTTAGCCGAAACGCTAAGAATATACTAAGTAAGTATATAGAGTACAAGGATTCGCCTTGGATGTTAAGTAGGCAGTGAACTTTCGGCCTGGCTACTTGACAGCTATCCTCCGATATTCTGAACTTCTCAGGTGTAGGTCTGGCTGAGTCAAGGGCACACCTTCGTAAAACTTGCCTTTCCTACTTTGGAAGTTTTATAGTTACTTCCTAACTTTTCTTCAGATGTGGCTAAATGCCCGTCTTAGTCTAGACCTTTTCAGGTGTTCGACTGTTGGATTCTTTCAGTAAAGAAAGGTATCCCAATGATTGAAGAATCTTGAATGCAGTCAAGAATCTCTTCAATGGAGTGTCAGTAATTCAATGGGGACACTCTGGTAGTTGAAAGACATTGAATATAATTCGAATATTTGCTTTTCAACTGACTGCTCTTGTGCTTTTCGCTTTCGTCTTAGGAATCTCTTGAAAGTGAGTTAGAGTATTGAATGAGCAACGCCTTCTCTCTCTTCTGGACTTGTCTTTATATAGTCTCTTTGTCCGATAGTGGCTCGTTTATCAGCTTGCTTTCTGGCTTCGTACAGTACTTTTTGACATGCTTCTGAAAAGTCATGTCCTTGCTTGTACGATTGTCAGAACGTTGGTATAGCGATCGTTGCTAGCTGTCTTTCTTTGCTAAGCTCCTTTGGAACGATCTGCTAGGCTTTCATTTGCAATCTGCTAGATAGATATCGGACTGCTGAATTCCCAGCAGTTGCTCTTTTTATTTCTGATTCCTTCGACTCCGGATTATTCATCCTTTAGCAATCTGCTATGTGCTAGCGAATGCTGACTCCTCAGCATTCTGCTATCTTTTTATCTTCTAGCAAATGTTAGTCTTCTCTAGCAATCTGCTAGAGATACTTCGGTGTCAGCAGAGAGAACTCCTAGCAAACTAGTCTATTACAACTCAATGCTTGACCTATACAGGACATTACAAGATATGCTAGACTATACTAGAATTCAGCAATTGATCGACCAATCTAGTAAGGTTTGATGCAACAAAACCTTTTACAATGTGATCCTAAGGGAGATTCAGGAATAATTTCCCAACAGTACGTGTCCCGGACAACCCCATACTCTAAACTTGCACAAACTTGGTTTGCGACCAAGAAAGAGCTCAGAAGGTGTCTTAGGAACTGATTTAGAAGGTACCACATTTAATACGTAAGTGGCTGTTTCCAATGCGTAGCCCCAAAACGAAATTAGTAAGTTTGCATAACTCATCATTGATCTTACCATCTCTAGAAGAGTCCTATTCCTTCTATAGGCCACACCATTTTGCTGGGGAGTACCCGGTGCAGTCCACTGGGATGTAATCCCATTATCTGACAAATACTGCAGGAACTCGTTATCGAGGTATTCGCCACCGCGGTCAGATCGCAGTGACTTGATAGTTTTCCCGACCTTCTTTTCTACCTCAGCCTTGAACTCTTTGAATTTTTCAAAACATTCAGTCTTGTAGAGAAGCAGGTAAACGTATCCGTACCTTGAGTAATCATCAATGAAAGTGACGAAGTACTCGTACCCTCCACGAGCCTGTGTGGACATCGGTCCACATAAGTCAGAATGGATCAATTCCAACACTTCCTCTGCTCGAGACTGACTAGCCTTAAAAGGCCTAGTTGACATCTTGCCCTCGATGCAGGATTCACAGACTTGATAAGGTACAGCCCGGACTAAGTCCAATGTACCGTCATCTTGCAGTCGTTGAATCTGCTTCAAGCTGATGTGACACGGTCTTAAGTGCCAGAGATATGTAAGATCCTCATCAGAAGAAGTAAGTTTTCTCTTTCTAGGATTATCAATTTCGGATGAATTACATGCAATACTTGCGGAAGACTTATGATTACACTTAATAACATAGAGAGAATTATTCAGCATCCCACAACAGATAACACCGTTATTACCAATGATAGAAACACTACTATAAAAAATAACTGAATATCCATCAACATAAAGTTTGGAAATTGAAATAAGGTTCCGCCGAAAATCCGGCACGTACAAAACATCTCTCAAAGTTCAAATAGAATCATCAAAGTACAAGGTGAAATCTCCAATGGCAGCTGCACTCACTTGTGCTGCGTTCCCCATCGAGATGGTAACCTCGTCATTCTTCAACACCCTCCTCGGTGTGAACCCCTACAAAACGTAACAAACATGATCAGTAGCTCTAGTATCCACTACCCACGAATGAGTAGAAACCGATGCTAAACATGTTTCCATTACAAATGAAAATGACGTACCTTGTCCTTTAGCATGGACAATCCACCTTTCCGCATCCAGCACACCTGTTCTTCTTTGTAGTGACCTTGACTCTCTTCACCTTCTTTGACTTGCTTTCACTGCCTGCTTTCCTGAGCTTGCTTTCAGCACCATCATCTCCAACCTTAGAGGTTGTCGAACTAGTACTAGAAACAGTCAGAACAGGTTTCCGTGCTCGCATGGAAGATTTCTCCACTACAAGGTCCTCAAGTAGCTCATGCAGAGCATACTCTCCCCTTGCAGCAACAACTACCTTAAAGTCATAATAAGATTCCGGAAGAGAATTCAGGATGATATCAATCTCGCCTTGTGCACTGATATTACCACCACGCACAGTGAACTGTCTCATGAGCTCAATCATAGACATCATGTGCGATGTCACCGAACTATCTTCAACCATCTTCTTGCAAACAAGATCGTGCACAAGTCTATAGTTAATAGTCCGCTCCACATTGCCATAAGCAGTCAAGAGATCTTTCCAGATCTCTCCAGCCCTATTGAAGTTCCCATACTGGTGCTTTAATTCTCTAGATAGGTCAACCGTGATAAGCCAGTAGGCGAAATCATCAGCATCCTCCCATCTTTCATAAAACTCAAGCTCAAGTTCACAAACTCCATCATAGCCAGGCACAAGTGGATCCATGAAAAGAACATGTGCTTGATTTTCAGATAAAGGACGTGTTTGATGCAAAAACTCCATTCAGGGAAGTTCGGACCGGTTAAAGGATTGAGAGCAAGAATATGATGAACAGTAGACATAGACATATCTGAAACAATAAAGAATCTTAAATAAGAACATACATGCAGAACTTCGAAAACAAATGCATTGAAAACCTTTTCATAAATCAAATACATATATTTTCCACTAATTGCCCAGGAGTTCCCACCGTAAGCTACACTCGTAGATGTTTACGATGTCACCCTCAACCAGAACTGCGGGTTTTAAGCCCCAATTCTTTAACTTCACTACCATGTCAGGAACCTTTCGACACTAGAAATTAATAATTATTGAAAACCTTAGACCAAGCCATCTTTCAAGGACAGGGAAGCAGCAACTGCATTATATCCTAAGATGCTTCTAAGCGATTAACCACAAATTTAACTCTGGCCAAAAGAGACAGTTTAGCATGGCACATAACCATACCGCACAGCCCTTAAAGCTTTTGTTATCTATAATTTAAATCAATCCTAGAATACTTATGAAAGAGATCTACGCAAGCTACACTCGTAGACGTTTACGCAAAACCCTCCCACTATGCACATGATTTAAATTGTTTGTTTAGAAATCCCAACAACTGTACCCATGCACCTCCAAGAACTAGCAAGCTACACTCGTAGACGTTTACTAGAGCGAGAGATACACTTACAACCTAGGACCGCTTTGTGGAGGTCTATTGATTTTAATTAAAAAATCTGCTTAGTATTTTTCTTTCAAAAGGTTTCTTATATGCGCACATATAATTCCTTTGCCATTATATTTTCCAAGTTTTTTGCATGTAATTAAACAAGCCCAAAAATTCCCAAAATATATTCCGACAAGAAATTAATCACAAAAGCATGCTTGGAAAAACTGTAAATAATAAAAGCAGTAAATCATGCTTTTCCTATTATCGATACATGCTTAATTGCACACATAATAAATCACATATCATACGTGGACAATTAAGGCAAACAAAAATACTTTGTGGCCCCACAAAATAGGAAATAAAATCCTATCTATTACAATTTGAAATTTGAATTTATTTGGATAAATCCAAATCTTTTCAAATCTTCCAGGGCCTCCAAATCTTCAACCACCAAATTTTTTGGGATTTAGGGTTTTGTGATTTGATGATTGGCCCCAAACCCTAATGCAAACCTAAGGTTTACACAGGATTGCACCAGCCACCAAATTGCAAACCACCACGACGGGACAGCAGCCGCCGCCAGCACCGCCGCCCGCCGCTACCAATGCACGCCACCGGCCGCCGCTGCCAATGCCCGCCACCGCCGTCGCAGCCCAGCGCCGCCAGCCCTGCCACCCACCGCCGGCCGCCCGCGACGCGTGCCATCGCCCGCACCGCCACGGCCCGCAGCCGCATGCACGCGGCCTCCTGCCGCCTCCGTGCGCCGCCCTCTTTCGGCTCCATCTTCGTTAGTCGTCCTGACCCATCCAATTACAAATTTGAATTAAATTACAAAAACTATTCTATTACAATTTTTCCTATCAAATCTAATCACAGATTTTCTCGTGATTTTACAAAACAGATTTAACCCTACACGGATAAACCACCACAGGCTGAATCAAACGGGTTGCCACGAGGAACAAAAACCATCCACAACAAAATAAAATTCATACATGCATAAATGAATTTATTATGAACAACAGAGCCATAAATCAGAAATCTGGCTCTAATACCAATTGTAGGGATTTATCCGTGAACCGAATCACAAAATCCAAATAAGCCGGATCGATTTATGGTTTATTTTTCACAATATCAATTCACAAAACCCTAGCATGCTCCTATGAATTTAATGCGTGGATAAGAATAACTACCGTTATTCCCTAGGGTCTGATCCAATCTTTTGCGTTTGAATATCCAAATTTAATTCAACCACGCGATTCGATTAAATTTGTGGAAACAGAAATTAGAAATCTAATTTCTAGATTCAATCGAAAATAAAAAAAGAAGAACAAAGATTTCTGTTCTCCAGATCAAATCTTCAGGGCTGTATCCCAATGCTGTTCAGATCTGCTACTGGTGAGGATTCCACAGATCTGTAGAGTGTAGACCGGAGTCGAAATTCCTTCTCCTCCCCTCTCACTGGCGCCGCCCCTGCTCTCTCTCTCCCTAGGGTTTTAACTTATTTGAATGTTATGAAGTGGCTAGGGTTTCAGAGAGAGAGAGCTGTCTATTTATAGACCTAGGGTTTTAACCCTAATGGGCTACTGGGCCTTTTTCAGCATATATAAATGGGCCAGACCTGGGACCTAATGCGAATAATAAAGTGGGCCTATAAATTAATTAATTCCCATGTCCACAACCCAAGACACAATTAATTAATTAATATTAATTCTTTTTCACCACAGAATTAATATTGACCTACCCCTTTATTACCACGTTATGAGAACGGGCTGCATTAATTGAGAATCCCCATATTTAAGGTTACCAGACATTCATTAATTAATCGGAGCTTCTGACAAGCTCTATCTACAATTAATTAATATCTTATTATCCTTGAGTAGTACCACTCAATCCTTATCACTCATGCCTGAACTTAATCAGCTTGCAGGACTTTGGCACGATGAATGTCATTGAGCTCCTCAGGGAATGTCCCCATCCTATTACTCGGATATGGTTACCTAAACTTAGTCTCAGGCAGTACTACACGAACTGCTGTTACCCAAGATATAGATATACGAGCACATTACTTAGGCTCTCCACCATGGCAAGTCAAAGCAAAAGTCAATCCGTGCAAACCCCTGAACCTTCGTTAGGGTTTGGACTCAATCAAGAACGAGATCTTATATTCGCTGATGTCGGACAGTCGAATACATCTCACTGCGGTCCATCAATACGCCACCCTTGCGTACCAGCATATCAAGTAACCAAGACAGACTACTTATTCCGACAATGTCGTAGCCATCCGGACAGACGTATCCTCATACGCTGTCTCGGCTGTGATCAGGTTTATGTCTCACTAGGTCAAGTGATCATACTGTCTTCTGCGATCTACTACATGCCGTATGATCGTCCCTATCAGTGAGATAAGTGGATACCATTGTTACATACATGTAAGTTTGTTTGACAGATAGGAGAAATAAACCGTTGTATACTCATTGTAATAAATGCTTTCAGTATACAAAACCCATCACTCTCAACCTTGTATGTTTATGCGTTTATCATTAACCGTTGAAGGTTGTAGTGCAGACCCTTTTATAGAGGATTTTCTCAAGGCATTTTGAATTTCTACCCATTAGACACATAAATCCAAACGTTATACTCAAGGAAGATATTGTCCAATCATAGCCCATGCCTTAGGTCTGCGACCTGCTCTACTATGCTGCGTCAGTGTACCATACACTAACTTTATGTCAGACTAAGTTCTTAGTTTGAGGAACCCAGGTTTGGATAACCTCGTACTGACTTACACTTGAGCATATTTAAATGCCTAAGTCTGACTGAGCTTCGATATATTTCGAATAGCTAGATCTTTAAAGGTAGAGACTCTCGTACTGACTTTCAAAAGTCAGTACAACTTAGCCCTCATACTAACTTCCTTAGGTCAGTATGGTAAACCCTCATACTGACTGTCCACTGTCAGTAATCAGTATGGAAAACACCCTCATACTGATTTCTCCGGATCAGTATGGAAAACCCTCATACTGACTTCTTCTTAGTCAGTATAGGGAAGCCATCATACTGACTTCTCTTCGAGCAAAAGTTCCCTTAGATCTAGGAAAATGGCGTTAGAGCCCAACCCTCAAGACATAAACTCACCACTATTTTTTGGTGCAGTCAAAGAGGGGGAAAAGAAGTATGGGAGGTGCAAAAGACATCAAAAACTGCAGCGTGAAAGGTTGTAGAAGGAACAGAAGAAATCAGAAGATCTCTTCTACCGTTGTTGTCTCCTCCTACAAGTCACACACCTCACGCTTGCCAACAGTGACATGCCAGCAACTGTGCATAGTCACTAAAAATACTTCTTCGCTACGTCTCTTATCTGATGAGAAGAGACTAGTGAATGAAGAGGAAGCCGGGAGGTGGGAAGAGAAATCCGTGATCTTTGATTCCCACAAAGTGCTCTGCAGCACTACCTCCCAGTTCGTTGCTGGTAGTCGACTTGAGGGAATCCTTGGAAAGCTGGTCAGAATATCTAACCAGATTCCCTCATTGCCTAGGCACCAGTAGCAGCCAGTTTGAAGAACATCATGAAGACCGGAAACAACCTAGTATAGACTTGAAAATAGTTTTTTAATAGGTATATTTTTGTTATTTTATCCCTGTACTTGTAATGAAAATTATTAAAGGGTAAACTTGCATGTTGATGAAAATCTCTTTTTTTCCAACAAAGGTATTCGTTCTTCATATGCTGAACTTACACTATCCAGTGTAATCAGCAGGCTTTTGACTCTCCCCTACTTAAGATTTAACTGCTCTAAATTGAACTGAAAAATCAATCGAGCAATATCTCTCTGAATCTATAAGGAGAAGATCTTAAGCTGTACAAAACAGAGAGTCGGAACTCTGTTCTAATCTTCAGCCGGACTGCCTTTAATTTACAGAAAACTGAGAGCTTAGACTCAATTTTATTCAGCATCACTCTTCTTCGACAAGGATCTCGTCGATCTCCAATAGACCAAATTTCTGTAGAGCTCCTTGAATCTGGTCTCTGGGAGAGGTTTGGTGAAGATGTCAATCAATTGATCTTCAATTTAGATGTACTTCACGGAAACATCCTTCTTCTCGACATGATCTCTAATGAAGTGATGTCTTATGTCGATGTGCTTGGTTCGGGAGTGATGAACTGAGTTCTTTGTGATCCATATTGCACTGCTGTTATCACAATAGATTGGCACACAACCAGTTTCGACATCATAGTCAAGCAGTTATTGCTTGATCCAAAGCACTTTAGCACAACAGCTTGCTGCAGCAACATACTCAGCTTCAGTTGTAGATGTGACAACTGAGTGTTGCTTCTTGCTGAACCAACTTACAAGCTTGTGACCTAGGAACTGACATGTTCCGCTTGTGCTCTTCCTATCGATTCTGCATCCTCTAAAATTTGTGTCTGAATAAGCATCAAGACTAAGCTTATCAGATTTTGGGTACCAAATACCTAGTGACTCTGTCCCTTTGAGGTATTTGACTATTCTTCTGACAGCCTCCATGTGAGATTTCTTTGGATTGGCTTGAAACCTCGCACATACTCCAACTGAGTAGGAGATATCTGGCCTACTGGCAGTTAAATATAGAAGTGACCCTATAATTCCTCTGTATGCTATTGGGTTGACTGCTTCACCTTCTTCATCAAGATTGATCTGAGCACTTGGGTTCATCGGAATCCTCAAGGGCTTGGTCTTCTCCGGGCAAAACTTGCTTATCCTGTCCTTGGTATACTTCTTTTGATTGATGAAGATTCCTCCTTCGGACTGAATGACTTGAAGACCCAAAAAATAAGTCAGTTTGCCCATCATGCTCATCTAAAAGTTGCTCTGCATTAGTTTGGAAAACTTCTCACACATCTTCAAGTTTCTGCATTTGAATAATGTCATCGACGTAGATGTGCACCTGAAGGATGTCTGACCCATCCATAATTCTGAACAACGTTGTGTTGATTTTGCCCTTCTGGAAACCATTCTTGAGGAGAAACTGAGATAGTGTCTTATACCAAGCTCTGGGTGCCTGTTTCAGCCCACAAAGAGCCTTCATCAGTTTGTAAACTTGATTTCCTTCTTCAACGCCTGGGGGCTGTTCTACATATACTTCTTTTTTGAGCTCCCCATTCAGAAAGGCACTCGTTACATCCATCTGGAAAACTGTGAAGTTGTTGTGGGCTGCATAAGCAAGGAATACACGAATAGCTTCAAGTCTGGCCACTGGAGCAAAAGTTTTATCAAAGTCAATTCCTTCACATTGAGCATATCCTTTTGCTACTAGTCTTGCTTTGTTCCTCACTATATTCCCAGTTTCATCTCTCTTGTTCTTGAAGACCCATTTGGTGCCGATAACTGACTGATGAGTTGGACGATCCACCAGGTACCAAACTTCATTTCTCTTGAACTCAGAAGCTCCTCTTGCATAGCGTTGATCCAGTCAGTTGATTTCAGAGCATCTCCAATATTTATAGGCTATGATTCTAGAGATATAAACAAGTAAGCAAAGAGCTCCCTTGTCTCGTGCGAACTGTATTGGTGACACTGTCCAGCTTGACTTCTTCTGGATGGTTTCTCAACCATTTCGACTTCTAGAGCTGAGTGACTTCAACAGGTTGGACAAAATTTTTAGGATATGTAGTACCGTCTGCTCCCGGTACTGGAACTTGAACCAAGTCATTTTGACTTGAGTCTTCTTCCCCAGTGTTGACTTCCATATCCTGAGCTCCTTGGTCTTCTTGATGTACCGTGGGTTGGATATCTTCAGGATGAGTACCTTGATCTTCTGGAGGGTCAGTTTGAACAGGGTACTCTGTTCCGGTTTGGCCTTCAAATTGAGCTCTGTTTTGATATCCTGAACTTCCCCCTGGATTGATGATTGAGTTTATCGACAAGGAACCAAATTCCTTAGCTAGGTCGATTGCATCACCAACATCCTCATCTAAGTTACTTGTGTGATTCACCATTGATTTGGTCTAAGAAACTTGATTTGGATCTTCTTTGTCAGCATTGAGTTTCTCACATTCATTTTTGACCACAGAATCACCAAATTCTAAATCTTTCAAAGTCCTGCGCACTAAGATAGACTCATAAAAAATAATAGAGCATGTTAATTCCACAAGTCTGGTTGTCTTATTGAGTACTCTGTAGCCCATGTATGAAGGATGTCCATATCCGAAGACCACTTCTTTATCATCTTTGGGACTAAAAGTATTCAGTTTCGACTTTCCATTATTATGGATGTAACATGAAGAACCAAAAGCACGAAGATGAGATATAGAAGGCTTACAACCATTGAAGATTTCATAAGGGGTTTTGCAATGGCGACTGTTGATTGCGCTCGTGTCCTGAGTTAGCACGCCATCATCAATGCTTCTCCCCAGTATCCTTCTTTTAAGTCAGCTTCAGCGAGCATAGTCCTGACTGCCTCCTTGAGGGTTCTGTTTCTTCATTCGGCAAGACCATTCTGCTGAGGTGTCCTTGGAGCTGACTTCTCATGAGCAATGCCAGCATCAGCATAGAAGTCCATCAGTGGACCGTTGCAAAACTCAGTCCCGTTGTCAGATCTGATTATTTTGACAGTGACTCCTTTGCTGTTTTGCACTTGAAGTATGAGCTCTGGAAGTTGAAGCTTCACTTCATCCTTGCTCTTCAACAACCTTACCCAAGTATATCTCTAGTAGTCATCAACCACAACAAGAGTGAATCTTTTTCCTCCAATGGTAGGCGGTTTGACTGGTCCAAATAGATCCATATGAAGTAGCTCGAGGATCCTATATGCGCTTGCTGTGATGGTTGGATTCTTGAATGATGCTCTGGTTTGCTTTCCCATCTTGCACGCTCTACAGACACCTTCTTCCTTCTTGAAACAGACTTGTGGTAGGACTTCCACAAGCTTGTGTTTTGCAAGATGTCTGATTAATAGGAAATTCAGATGGCTAAGTCTCTTATGCCATAGCCAGTTGACTTCTTCTTGGGATAAGCTTGTTGCGATAAGGCACGTGCCAGGCTTTCCGCTCTCCCAATCCACATAGTAGAGACTTCCATACTTCACACCTTTTAGTATAGTCTCCTTAGAGGTTTTATCATTGATCCAGCATTCTTTTTCGGCAAAAGTCACCTCATATCCAGATTGGATAAGCTGACTCACACTCACCAGATTGTAGTTGAGGTTGGTGACTAAGGATACGTTGTTGATGATGATTCCATTGCTTTCCAAGCATTCTTTGCCGATTACTCTCCCTTTTGAGTCATCTCCAAAATTGACAAGTGGTCCTCTTGACATTCTCAGTTTTGAAAGGAGATTGCTGTTACCGGTCATGTGAGCTGAACATCCACTATCCAAAATCCATGTTCTTTTCTTCTTTTTGAGTTGACCTTGGTGACCTTGTACCTGCAAAACAAATAAGGTTAGACAAAAGGTACTCGTGTTTCTGCGGGTCCTGCAGGGTTAGTGTTATGGATCAATCTTTTGGGAAACCATACTAGCTTCACCTTATATCTGGGTGTCACAATTTCTTCTCCCTTTCTCTTCCTCTTTAAGTAATTCATGTAGTTTCTATGCATGTTTGAAGAAAAAGAGTGAGAGTGTGAAACCTGATCAAAAACTAAGTTTCTTGAAACTCAGTTTCTAGGAACTGACTTCCTTAAAATTGAGTTTTGCTTGAGTTCTCAGAAACTTGGCCCGGAGTGTGGAGTCTTCCTAGTCCGAAAGATAAGGTGGCTGGATTGGGACCTCGTATAAATATTCTTTCTATATGGATAAATTCTCCTCTCATGCGAATTATATGTTGGGAATGTCGTGGTGAGTTTTGAAACTGACTGTCCCTTTCTATCCTGATTAGCCTCTAAGGAGTCTTTGTCAATGCTGACTACTCCTTTGCCTAACAGCTTGACTTCTAAACTAGAATTCTTCCAAAAGTGATGGTTTGAGACATTCCTAGTTTCGGATGTAGAAGCCTAATTGCTCAAGTTATTTTCTGTAAAGCCTAGACCTGACTTATCAGAAGAATGTCTTTGTATGCTTAGAGCTTTTGAAACTTTGCTAGTACTAGAATAAAGTGAACAAATAAGTTTTTATCACCCGCAATTTTTCAGTTTATGAGATGCGCATTCTTCAAAAATAGATTTAAATGATTCATGTAATGTAGAATGCTCTTCTCTAAGTTTAGCTAGATCTTCACTTACTGACTTTGATCCTTGGATCTCCTCAGTCAGTTTTTAAACTTTCAGTTTCAGTGAAACATTTTCACATGCCAAGACATTTTTTAACTCATAAAACTTAGCAAATTCTCTATTTAAAGCTTCAAGAGTAACATCCTCTGAATATGAGCAATAGGATTCAAAATTATCTTCTATACATGCTATAGGAATAGAAACTGAGTTAGGAAAGTGTACCGGAGTAGTAGACTTTGTTTCAGTTTCTTCCTCTTCTCCAAGTTTTGCCATCAACACCAGGAAGGCTTCCTCCACTGCATCATCGTCTGATGTGTAGTAGCCATCGTCATTATCTGAGATGTCTTGCACCTCAGTTCTGGAAAACATGGCCTTTGCAACTGCTCTGGAGGATTTCTTCTCGAACACCCTCTTCAAGCGCTCCCTTTCCTCCTTGGAAACTAGTGGGCACTCATACTTGAGGTGATCTGGAGAGTTGCACTCAAAGCAAGCTTTGGGAGGTCTCTCGCTGAACTTTAGTTCGCTGGGTTGCGAACCTTCCTTCTTGGCTTTATTTTTCTCAAGAAGTCTTGTCAACTTCCTCATCTGCTCCTCAAGCTCTTCAATTGAGTTCTCTTCCTACTTCTTCTGGTTGGAAGGTGTGGGTGCTGACTTTAATGTAGAAGTCTGTCCGGAAGATCTGTCAGCTTGGTAAGGCTTTTGAGGGCTTCTCTTGAACTTCCTTTTTGCGAAAAAGGCAGCATCTCCTTCTGGATGTGTGCAGATGCTTTGCACTGGTTCATTCCTGTTCTCCATTTGTATGTCCCATTCATGGGCTTGGAGCTGGGCGAACACATCCTTGGTCATCATCTTGGAGAGATCTTTCTCCTTCAAGCTGGTAGCTTTAACGAACCAGTCCTCCTTGGGCATCTTGGAGAGGATTTTTGCATTCATATCTGCAATCTCATATGTTCTCCCCAAGTTCTTCAGCTCACAGATAATAGCATTGAATCTAGCTTACATTAATTTAACACTTTCACCAGGAAGCATTTGAAAAGATTCATATTTATCTACACAATTTTGAAGCTTGTTTCGCTTCATCTGAGCTGTTTCTTGGTTGAGGGTGCAAAGAAATTCCCACATCTTTTTAGCGTTGTTGTGCTCGAGTGCTTCAACAACCAGTGGCTTCGGTAAGGATTGAAAGATGAGCTCTATGGCCACTGAATCCAGCTGAGCTTAAACACACAAAACAGAAACCAAGTGCAGAAAACATAACCAAGTGCAGAAAAAAGAGATCTGGTCCTAAGTGACTCAACATAACCGTAGTCTGTAAGAACCTTGGCGCGTGATACCACTTGTTGGTCTTGAAAACAGAGGGCTAAACTGTGCAGCGGAAGGTTTGAGTATGCAGCGGAAGTATTAAATGACAGTTGCACTGGTTTGCATAACAGAGTATAGTCAGTTTTGTGTGTAGAAGACTTAAGCTTAGGTCTCAGTTTCAGTTAAGTCAGTTTCACAACATATACACTTCAATACTTGGACAAGTATTGAAGGTTTCAAAGGTCAGTTTGTGAAACAGAAAAACAGAGCAAGTATGAAAGAAAGCAGTAAACAAGACACAAGATTTATAGTGGTTTGAATCTCAATATCCTACATCCACTCTTCAGACCCAAGGTCTGGATATTTCACTAAGTAGATACAAGCCTCTTTACGATCTATACACAGTCCGTCGGCACCTCCGTCCTTTGGTCAGCTGTGGCACTTGCCTAGGAATTCCTTGCAGACTTAGTCTTTAGGTTGAAGTGGGGACACACCCCGCAGCCTCCTTCCTGATGGTTGGATATTTACTCGTTCTTCCCAGATCTAAGGTTGGATGTTTACTTGTCCTTCACAGAACTCAAGTGGTTAACATACGCCCGTGAGAATCAGAATCCCAGACTAGGAAACTAACTACTATGAATATATCTCAGAAATATATATTCACCAAAGAAGAGCTTCAGCCTCGTGCTAGGAGAAGTTAGCACGATATAACTTGAGTCGGAGACTCAAGTCTCGTGCAAGGAAACACGAAAACTTAAGGAGTTTGTAGAGATAGATTATCTTTGTCGTGTGAAGACTTTAGGATTCTTAGCTCAGAGTTCTCTCAACATTGTATGTTTATGCATTTATCATTAACCGTTGAAGGTTGAGGTGCAAACCCTGTTGGGAATTAAGTTGTAATTCTCCATTAGATCAAAATTGTAAAAGGTTTTGTTGAATCAAAGCCTTAGTAGTTTGGTCGATCATTGTTGAAGTCTTGCATAGTCTAGCAACTCACGTGTAATGTCCTGTTTAGGAAAAATATCGAGTTGCAATAGATTAGATTGCTAGAAGTATTCGCATCAGGTGGTAGTTGCTAGAGAAGTCAGCAGACAAGAATGACTTCTAAGGAAGAAAGTAGTCATGTGCTAAGAAGAATGATTGCAAAGTGCTAGCAATCATATGCTGAAAAGAAGAGACTGATAGGAGCATTTGCTTAGCAGTCAGCAGAATGAAGATAGCAGAATGCTGAAGGAGTCAGCATTCACTGCTACGGAAGAGATTGCCAGAATATATAGTCATCAAGAACCAAGACTCAAGTGCTGAGTAAGAAATTGCTGAGGATTTAGCTGATTGGCTACGAAGACAGATTGCTAGATGTACTTAGCAATCAAAAGAGCCAAATGACTTAGCAGAAGGTTTCCAGCATTCTCCGATAGAATGCTAAGTAAAGAAACCTAGCAAACACTTGCTAAAGATGCCTGTTCTGACAGAAGGTACAACAAAGGACAAAAGCCTTACCCGAAGTAGGTAAAAAGGTATTGTACGACGCCGGAAAGGAAGAAAAAGCAACTCTTTTGGATGGAGAAAATCAATGTGTCTAACGGGTCTGGAGATTCAAAGTTTGAATCTCCAGATATAAAAGAGAAGTCCAACAGAGAGAAGACGACTACTGCTCATACTCGCCATTCAAACACTTGAACAACTGAAAAAGCGAACAGAGATTCCTTTGACAAAAGCGAACAAAGCAAAAGAGAGAGTAGTCAGTTGAGAGCTCTCTTAAAGAGAAGTATTCAAAGCTCTCAACAACCATAGTGTCCCCCATTGAGTATCTGACACTATCTTGAAGAGATTCCTTGACTTTGTTCAAGAATCCAATCATTGGGATACCTTCCATCCTAGGAAGCATTCAACAGTCACATCTCTAAAAAGGGATTGACTCCGATGGGCTGTTGCCAAAACCAGACAAAGTTTAGGAGAGAACTATAAAACCTCCATTACAGCGAAGGACAAGTTTTACGAAGGTGCGCCATTGACTTGGCTGTAGCTGCTGACAGAAGAGATCGAAGTAACGTAGGATAGCTTTGTAGTGGCCGGCTTGAAAGCTCACCGCCTGCTACAAGTGTTCGGCGATTCCTTGTACTTCAAATATCTTTTTAGTGAAATTCTCAGTGATACGACTGAGGAGTAGACGTAGATCTTTAAGATCGAACCATGATAAGTTAGGATTTTCACCAACTTATCTGGTTGTTCTTTGACTAAATGTGTGGTGTAAAGATCGTTTTTGTACTTGTTTTCATGCATGAATTGGCTTTTGTACCCGTAATGTTGTGTTTGATGAATCATGCAGGTTTTTTAGTCATAAACAGAGAAGAGTTGGATTTCTAATTTCAGGTCCACGTCGATCGACGAGGATGTCTCATCGATCGACGAGGAGATTGAAGAAGGAGCAATCTACGAAGGAAGAAAAGAGAAGATCGACGGAGGCAGCAACCACGTCGATCGACGAGGGTACTTCACTAGAGTTGATCGACGCCAATCTCCCACGATCGACGCGAGTTCGGGATTCCTAGTCTGCATATATTTTGAAGATAAAGCCATATCTACACTTAGATATTGTATGATACATTCTCCACTATTATATAAAGCCATGTAAATTCGTTTTTCAAGAGAGAGAGACATTAGAATACTTACAAGATTTTAGTATTGAAGATTGATTAGAGATTCCCAAGGTTTTTGAAGTTTATGTTTGAAGACAGAGTCCTGTGGGATTATTTTCGGATTCCGATTTTTATGCAATTCAGGTTTTATTTTTCTATGATGAATATTACTCTGAATATGTGTAACTAATCTTTTCCTCAGATTCTAGGGTTTCGAATTATCAATGTATGCATGTTTTGATTAATTGAATTATTTTCCCTTTCCCTTCGTAGTTTGTGAAATCTGGGTTTAATTCATAATCTTGAGTTTGTTGGCCACATCTTAGGATTAACTAGTTGATTACTTGAGACGTAACTGTACTAGTTTTCAATCGAAAGAGATTTTCACAATATAATCTGATTTCTTGTCGTAACTGAAAGAGATTGATTGTAGGGATAAATCTGTAGATCTTTGGAGTTAATTAATTTATCTTGAGACCGAGCGGAGATAGGTAATTGATTAATCTACTTTCGAATTGTCCAACAAAGAAGTTCGTAATACTTTTCTGATGTTTCACTACGAAGAGGAATTAAATTTGGGAAATAATCAATTTTCTCATTCATGTCATACTTGATAAGGAGATATTCCTAGAATATGTATTTCTCATAACTGTTTTCAACCAAAGTATTTTAATTTACTGTTTACTTTTTACTTACAAGGATTATGATTTGCAAAACAATCAAAACCCAAAACTTTACTTTTCCTAACCAGTATTTTAAGAACGCCTGCTTTAGTATTTAGGATTTTTCGTCGTTTCATTCTCCGTGGGATCGATAATTTTATTTGCCGCTATATTATTAGCTTTGCTAAGTGGCTTGTTAAATAATTTAGCGATCAAACCACTATAAATCTTGTGTGTTCATTACTATTTTATTGCTTTCTGTTCATTGATTTAAAACCTAGGAACCTCAAGTTGCTAGTGTATACCTCTGAAACAAGCGTATCTCCAACCTCGAGCTAAACATTTTGAAAAGAACTTAAGTGCAAAATAATCATTAATCTTCTGTTGCATTCGTGTGTTAGTTATTTGCTATTCACCATGACGACTCTGATCTGGGACCATCAGACCCTTTATAGAGGATTTCCTTAAGGCATTTTGAATTTCTGCCCGTTAGACACATAAATCCAGACGTTAGACTCATGGAATATATTGTCCAACCGTAGCCCATGCCTTAGGTCAGTGTACCATACACTAACTTCATGTCAGACTAAGTTCTCAGTTTGAGGAACCCAGGTTTGGATAACCTCGTACTGACTTACACTTGGCATATTTAAATGCCTAAGTCTGACTGAGCTTCGATATCTTTCGAATAGCTAGATCTTTAAAAGTAGAGGCTCTCGTACTGACTTTCAAAAGTCTGTACAACTTAGCCCTCATACTGACTTCCCAAGGTCAGTATGGTAAACCCTCATACTGATTGTCCACAGTCGGTATGGAAAATGCCCTCATACTGATTTCTCCGGATCAGTGTGGAAAACCCTCATACTGACTTCTCCTTAGTCAGTACGGGGAAGCCCTCATACTGACTTCTCCTTGTTAGTATGGTAGTCCTTAAACTGAGTGCTCCATCTCAGTTTCAGGTTAAGGCTAAACTTGGTGAAAGCCAAGTTTCAGGCGTGTAAGTAGTCATTTCTCGAGCATTCTCCTTTGCTCGGTAGCCTAAGTTCTATTACAACTCAATTTGATCCTATACAAGGATTACAGATTAGAACTCTAGACTCTGAAAAACTGACTAAGATGACTTATAATCTTTGACCAACCAAAACCCAAAAGTAAGGAAGGATTTGTCTAACAAAAATCCTAACACTTTTCACCAGGGCTAGTATTCAAATAAAGCCTATAAATACTCCATTAAGCAAAAGAGAAAAGGTTATTGGTCTGATTGCTAATTATACTACAACAACCTCTAAATCTCTCTTTAAGACTCTCTTAAGATTTTTATGCTTTTAAAGCACGAGACCACCAGAGGCCGATCGACTAATCATCAACATAGGCTCCGAGACGACACATAGTCGTAAGATCAGACCAATGTTTGTGAAGAGAATAGAAGGATAAAGCCTTCATACCCTGTAGTTGAAATTGTGGAAATTCCATCTAGTAAAACAAAAGTTCAATATGTATTCAAGTATTATAGGTAGCTAATTGTAGAAGGAAGGACCTAGCTCGTGGAGTGTGGTAAAGCTCTACAGACTGTCGTATTTGTGATTGAGGCGTGGAGGCTCAGTCAGAGAAGATTGAAAGTTTTAAATCGTATTAAATTACCTTAAGCAACTAAGGATAGTGATTATGTTCTTAGTGAATAAATAGTGGATGTAGGGACAATTGACTCCTGAACCACTATAAATTTTGTCTCCTACTTCTTTCAGTTATACGCTTGTCAGTGAATGCCTTGTCCACCGATCCACAAGCTAACTTGCCTAGTCGTTGCTCGTCCCTCACTTCATGGATCCTCGGAGTGTGGGCACACCATGCAGCCTCCTCGTCATTGGAATGCGGTGTTTAGAGTTTCCCCGATACTATTAGCTTGCGGAGAGTCAAAGTACTAGATGTACTTGACTGTAGTAATATTTCTTGGAGAGAAAGATTACCAAATAATAACTCAAGAACTTCTAAGTTATGAGTCTCCTGTTCATAGCAGTGACACATGGAATAGCTTAGAAAGCCTCGAACGGTCGTGTAGACAATTTAGCAAAGTTTTATCTATTTAAAAAATCGTAAGATTTGCTCATGTTTGGTTTTTTTTGTAACCTTCTTCTATTGAAATCCTCCAGTATTTAAAGGTGGGAAAGTCGAAGGTTTGAATCTTAGAGCCGTTAAAGACAAATTGGATCTTGTTCAATCAGAAAGTCTCTATTCTCTACAACGATCAGCGAGTAGGTAGGTGCTTTTAAAGAATTCCTGAACCTGCTCCGCTTTTTCTAACATGGACTGTGATTGTTCTCCTTTTGTCAGAACGACAGTCTGTCAGTTTGAGGAATATTGGACTGGTCAGTCCGAGGAATCTTAGACTGAAGTCTAAGTTCGAGTTTGCAGACATTACGGAATCTCCAATCCTTAAAGTCTGTACTTGTCAGTATGTTCCTCAGACGATTCTCTTTGTCTCTATGCGCTGGAATTGGAGCTAGAATTCTATACTGAAGCCGTCATACTTGCAAGTCCATGCTGGTGACATCATCAATTAGTTTAGGCTTGGTCCTTAGACTTATAAGTTTGGTACTAGACTGGTGAGTCCGAGACTGCTGAGATCTTGATCAGTTATTATCAACTTGGGAGAAATGCCCATGCAATCAATAAATTTCTTGAATAACCATGAGAATGAATCTGCATCTTCATAGATAATAATCCGCTACAAATGTCACCGACTTTCCATGATTGTCGAGGGGGCAAAAATCATGCAATACCTAAATAAAATAAATAATTTAAAGAAATAATAACATTACAATAAACAACAAAATAATAGAATATTATAATGATTTAAATGATATAGTTTAATGATCTATATTAAAATAAGTGATGATACTAAGATAGTAAAGAATGCTAAATAATAAAAATAAATAAATAACTTGTTGGTTGAATATGTGGTGTCAAATGCAACCATTTCATCATATGCACGGAAATTTTTCGTTAAGACATCATCACACCAGAATAACCACTGTAGTCTTTCCTCATTATCCACTTCAAATTCATATATAAACGACGTGTAAATCTCTTTTTTCCTGCTCATCTCATTGAATAACATTTGTGCATCAGACCGCTTATTAAAAGCTTTCATGTTTCGAGTAAAATTCCTTACCTCTACCAATGAATTACAAATGCAAAGGGTCTAGCTTGCGGTTAACTCTCGTGAAATGTTTGTGTGCTACAACTACCATATCATTATTGTGTTGCTCATCCAATTTAGCAACCACATAACCAATGTCTGAGACATACTTGAAAACTATTCTTGTTTTGCATTCATATCTTTTTGACCTATGTCTCCGCTTGTTGATATATCCATTGCGTGTATTATTAATACCATAATGTTCTATGTGCTTTTTTTCCTCTTTGCTACATACTACGTAGCACCATGTAATGACGTTGTTGACATTCTTGCTACCGAAAATCTTGATTTTATATTCAGCTCGTATATGTTCTTCATTATATTTATGTTCAGGATAAAAAAAAATCATCAATTACGCATAAAAAATGTTTCCAAATATCGACATTTTTTTTTCAATCAAATGATGCATTCTTAACTTGAATAAGATGCATTTTCATTCTAAAGCATATGCATCTTTGTATTCATATTGAGTGCATTTTTTGAATTGATTTTATGCTGCAGTTTTATGCCCAAAATATTGCATTTTTACATCAAATGTATGCATTTATGTTTTATGAACTGCACAAAATAAAATTATTGAATATATATTTTTCACATTTTTGTCCTGGAATGCTAGATGGTAACACAAATAATGCATCGAAATTGGGACGAATTTAATTTGATCACATACGTTGATTTTGATCTTTAATGATCCAGATTTATTCTTATTTAACAGTTGGAAAGGTTTTAACACCTAATCACTATCCTATATATATATATAAAAGTGGTGGTCTTATAAGAATTTTTTTTAGTATGAGAAATGAGAATAAATCCCAGCCCTTTATCTTTGCATATCAACGCTCAAGATTTAAAAATTCTCGTGTTCATTTTTTATAGTATATTGTGCATTATTCGATTTTAAGGATAACTTTGTAAAATGTAATACTTTTTCTCTATCCTCTAATTAAAATTCTAAAAACTTTAAATAATCATAACTCACTCAATTTAAATTCTTTTTTCATGTATCATATATCAAATTAAAGATAATTTAATTATCTTTCAAACAAAATACTTATTGCATAAATTTAGAGGATGGAAACCTTAACGAAAAAATAGTGATTCTATACATAAATCATGTAACAACACATTTATTTTCGTAAAATGCATGAAAATATACCTAAAATGCATGAAATCTTACTTAAAATGTACAATATGATGCATAAAATGCATTATATTCCTTCAGAAAATGCATAATCTGCATTTTCTATATAGATATAATGATCAATTTTAAGATAAAATTAACAAATTTTAAGATAAAATCAAGTGAGAATATAATTTTTTATTTTATGCAATACAATAATATTAGAATGCATATTTGATTAAATATATATATATATATATATATATATAGGGTAGTGATCAGGTGAGAATAGGAGTTACTATGAGAAATAAGAATAAATCTCGCGCGTCCATCTCATCAAATCGACGAACAGGATTCATTCTCAGCATATTGAAAAACGCGGCATTTTTGCCCCAATATCGTGCAGTTTTAGTCTTTAAAGGCTAAAACTGTAAAAATACTCAAACACAAACAGCAATCTGCATTTTAAGCCCGATTTACTTCATTTTTAGTCCGATTTACTTCATTTTTAGCCCAATTTACTTCATTTTTACATAAATACGAATTAAAAAAAATTAAAAATCTTCTTCTTCCAAGCAACAACACGAGCGTAGTCTCTATAAAACTCAATACCAACATCAACAGTTCTTAAAACTATGCCCTTAAAATGCTTCATCTTATGAACACACTTTGGAATAAATGAACATGTAAGATACAAAAATGCACAAAGTTAACACTAAAGATGCACAATATAATAGAAAAAATGAACATCAATCTGAATAAAACAAATTTTTTAAAACTATATTCATGCATAATTAACAACATCGGGACCGAACACGAATGCGAAATCCAGAAACAAAGAAAAAAAATCTGATCGACAAAAGAAATATAAATCAATTCGAACAAAGAAGGAATAAATGAACATGTAAGATACAAAAATGCACAAAGTTAACACTAAAGATGCACAATATAATAGAAAAAATGAACGTCGATCTGAATAAAACAAATTTTTTAAAACTATATTCATGCATAATTAACAACGTCGAGACCGAATACGAATGCGAAATCCAGAAACAAAGAAAAAAAATTTGATCGACAAAAGAAATATAAATCAATTCGAACAAAGAAGGAAGAAGAAATCAAATTTCGCGAAGAAAGGAATAAAAAATCTAATGAGATACTATTTCAGATTAAAAAAAAGCTAAAATTACAAAAATAACCTTAATTTTGCAAAACTGCAGGATAATCGAGGAAAACTGCACACGGAGTAAAATAGATCATGAGCGTTGAAATCACAAAATCAAAGGCTAAG
>JAPKLW010000015.1:1372917-1507976 GCA_026898455.1 Plectranthus barbatus
CTCTATATATATATATATATATATAGAGGAGGGATCATGTAAAAAAATCCCCATGTGAGAAAAAAGAATGAATCATGTCCATCAGATCTAAAAAAAATCAATGGTTGATATTGAATCAAGCAACAACTAAAATGTAATCAAGCAACAAAATAATCAAGCAACAACTATAACACAATCAAGCAACATTGCAATCAAGCAACGACCTGAATACAATCAAGCAATGTCGTGAATGCAATCAAGCATCTTTCTCACTTTCTCACGTTAAGAATTTTCTCACTGGATCCGCTCCCTATATATATATATATATATATAATAAACATATTTTAAGATAAGTTACATCAACATAAATTTTATTTATGTAACATAGTGAGATTGAATTATTTTGTTGTTTATTTCGATGTATGAATGATCGACACGACTCAGAAAAAATTCAAAATTTACACATTAACTTTTAATATGAACTTTGATTATTTTGATGATGCACAAATAAGATTATGATTCTTTTGAGTAGACAAGGTAATAATGTTCAAATAAATTAAGAATATATATATTTCAATTTTGAAAATCAGATAATCTTCATTATTTATAATAATATTTCAATATCAGATTAGATATGGATATCCAGATTTTGATACATACTATATTTCTTTATTAGAGAGATTTTTTTTTTCGTAATGAGATATAATGCATGTTTCCTTAGATAAAATGCATGATTGCTAAGATAAAATGCACAATATTGAACATAAAATGTTGTAAGTAGAGATATAGAGCATTTTATTTTGCAATGTAATGTGAATGCAAGATATTGCCCTTAAAATGAATAAAATCGTAGTTAAAATGCAGGCTTTAAAATTATCATTCATTGTATATAATTACTATATTGTCCTTTAATACATGATATTCAAGATAAAATGCCGTGTTTTTTAGTTAAATTTGGTGCATTGATCTGAAGATATGAAGGACCGAGATTTATTCTCATTTCTAATACTGAAGTCCATTCTCACCTGATCACTACTCCATATATATATATATATATATATATATATATAGATATATAAAACTCCAACCTTTTATTATTACTATAATGATGATGACACACATAAAAGTCTATCAAAGAGATTGATGAAATTGATAGAGGAAGAGGTTTGAAAACATGGCAATAAATTATGTGTTAAGAAATGTGAGTTATTGTTGCAAATGAACTCATAAGTTTAAGTAGTTCCAAATTTAAATTTAAGTTCAGTTAAAAACTTTAAGGTCTGTACAAGGATAGAGTTAGCTTACTACATAAACATCTGCCATACAATTATTCCTTTTTTGAATTTACTAGCTTTGAATATTCATATATATTTTTAATGTACAAGTATTTGACATTATGAAAATGAACTTCAATTATTCAACAAAGTTAAAAAAATATTTTTATAATCTAATATAACACATTTTGTTTTCCACTAAAAAACAAGTTTCCTTTTTCCAAAACTTAAAATAAGACAACTCCCTACAAGCACAAGTAAAAATAGTGAACAATTAAAATATTATATTTTTTTTATAGTTATTAGAAGAAAAAAAAACAATATGTTATGTGTGTTTGGTAGCAGAACACCTTTTTTAGTGTACTCTTTCCTATGTTTCACACGTAGATCACACACTCTAGAATGAATAATAGGCATTTGGCTTGTATTTCGACGTATCAAATATCTGTATGATTTGGTAATTCCACAAATGTTATGGGGATTTCATTGGTTAATGCATGACAATATTTTCATTATATTTGGTGGACACTGTTTTTTTTTGGGGGTGGTCATTATCTGAAAAGAAATTTTTTAAAAAATCTACAGACATGACCTTTCTAACCCAAACCATTCCAGAAGTCATAGCTTATAACACTACAAAAAATTGGCGATTTAGCGATGGATTTTGTCCGTCACAAAAAAAAATTATGACCGAAAAATTGAATCCATCGCAAGTTTATTCCGTAACTAAATCGCGACTTTTTTTTTTTGGCAAATCCGTTGTAAATTTGCGTTTTTTTAAGTGTTATCTTGGGTTGGTTATGAGTTAAGAAAAATTGGAAATCTCGAAGTGTTGGTTTCAACATATAAACACATTATAAATTGGGCAAACAGAAATGTATGACGTCAAGACATCTCCACTAACTTTTTGTGTTGTGTTCTTTATGGATAGAGTGAGTGAAATAGTTATCAAAAGTTATGTTTACTTTCAAGGTTAGTTGGAATTTTCTTGACCATAGAGGTTTTATCTTGGAGGTGGCCTTTTACACCCTCAAAATCTTTCCATGTGCCTCAACACTGGATGCTACTAGCTCATTTTGGTTTACTTTTTTTTTTTATTACATTCTATAATATTGTAATTTTTGTTTTAACTTCACAGCGATCACAAAATTGTGATGTTATATATTAGTTGAATACATAACGTGATTCCTTCCTAAATATTAATTTTTCATACAAAACCTAAACTTATGAGATAGGAGGATGATCAAGATTTTTATAAGAAATTAAGGCTGAATCAAGTTAGTATCAAGCAAACCTAATCTGACGAACTCAAACCGAAATGCCTGTTGCTGGTTTGATTATGTTTTCATTATTTTCCAAACTGGGGAGTTGTTTTGGTTTAGCATATATTCAATATACTTGTCATGAAGTCAACCCATTACACCCAACCTACAGACTTGTGGTGCAAGGAACTACTAAACTTAGATTACAATTGATACTACAATAAGAAAACAATGAAAGCAATTAAATCCCATTCTTGCGCCAAGCAAACCCCACTACTTCAGCTGTATATGTTTTGTGTGCCGGACATCTGATGAAGGGCTGTGTAGAGAAACGTATCTCGTATTTTACTCAATGAAAATAGGTTACAAAGATTGTACTTATAGG
Organism: Plectranthus barbatus; assembly: GCA_026898455.1. NCBI lineage: Eukaryota > Viridiplantae > Streptophyta > Magnoliopsida > Lamiales > Lamiaceae > Plectranthus > Plectranthus barbatus. The sequence continues at coordinate 1,375,818 of JAPKLW010000015.1, forward strand.
AGAGAAAACAAATCTAAACTAAGAATATACAAAGATATACAAAAGATATAGAAAAGATATAAGATATCTTAACACCCCCCGCAAGCGAAGACGAAGATAGTCTAAGCTTGGTTCGAAAATCTTCAAAGAGAGCACGTGATAAACTTTTTGTGAATATGTCAGCGATTTGATCTTCAGACGGGACAAACCGAGTAATGAGCTGTTTGGAATCAACCAGTTCGCGGACAAAATGATAGTCAATGTCTATATGCTTGGACCGTTTGTGAGCGACCGGATTCTGAGTAAGGAAGAGGGCACTGGAGTTGTCCGAATAGACAACCGGAGGCGAGGGAACATCGACGTGAAGATCACATAGAATGTTAGAGACCGAACGAATTTCCAAAGCTGTGTTTGCTATGGCGCGATATTCCGACTCGCAACTTGACCTTGAAACAGTAAGTTGCTTCTTTGCGCTCCAGGATATGAGGTTAGGACCCAAGAAAATGGAGTAACCGTAGGTGGATCGCCGAGTGTCAGTGCAACGAGCCCAGTCAGCATCAGAATAACCAACAAGCGAGGTCGAGCCTTTGGTGAATGATAAGCCATAATCCACCGTGCCCTTAACATATCGTAGCATCCTCTTAACCGCAACAAAATGATCAATGGTAGGCTGTTGCTGGAACTGGCTGAGCGTATTAACCGCATAAGCGAGGTCGGGACGTGTGATCGTCAGGTACTGGAGTGCACCGATAATGGAACGATAGAGAGTGGGGTCCTCAAAAGGAGCTCCGTCTTTGGAGAGAGTTAAGCCCAGAGCCAGTGGAGTTGGAGCTGGTTTCGCATGAAGCATATCTGAGCGTTTTAAAATGTCGATAGCATACTTGGTCTGACAGAGAAATAACCGATCAGAAGGGTAGTAAGCCTCCAAACCAAGAAAATAGCCAAGTCGACCTAAGTCCTTTGTTGAGAACTCGGAGTTAAGTCGACGCATAAGTTGAGAAAGCGCGGATGGTGTGTTTCCCGTAATAATGATGTCGTCGACATAAACCAGAAGATAAATAAGAACCGAGCCTTTGCGAAATACGAACAGAGACGGTCGGAAGAGCTGCAGCAAAAACCAAGATTGAGAAGAAAAGTTCGGAAATGTTGGTACCAGGCGAGGGGTGCTTGGCAAAGACCATATATAGCCTTCTGAAGGCGGCACACATAAGATGGGCGCGTGGAGTCGATAAAACCCGAAGGTTGCTCCATGAAAACCAACGCAGATAGGGTGCCGTGTAAGAAGGCGTTCTTGACATCCAGTTGATGAAGCGGCCAAGAGTTCATCACTGCAAGAGATAAGATAATACGAATAATCGAGGCTTTGACAACCAGACTAAACATGTGAGTAAAATCAAAACCAGGAACTTGACTAAAACCCTGAGCAACTAAACGAGCTTTATAACGATCAACCGAACCATCAGCCAGTAGTTTAGTACGATATACCCATTTAGATCCCACAATATTTGTATTAGGCGGCTTAGGAACCAAAACCCAATACGTTAAGGGGACAGACGAGTGGAATAGTAAAGTGAGGCCCATTTCAGTGATATGGCGATGTTTTCTTTCGGCACGACCATTTTGAGAAGGTGTATAAGGACATGAAATGAGATGATGAATACCTGAAGTTCGGAGAAGGGTTTGAACACGATGATTGGTGAACTCTATGCCCCCGTCACTTTGAAACTTTCGGATCTTACAGTCGAATTGGGTCTCGACAAATGCCTTGAAACACACAAAAACATCATGGAAATCCAATTTTGCGCAGATGGGATAGAACCAAGAAAATCTTGAATAATCATCAATAAAGACCACATAGTAACCAAAACCTCCATTTGAAATAACCGGGGCAGGACCCCATAAATCACAATGAATAAGTTCAAGAACACGAGTAGCGCGTTTATTGGAAATAGAGAAAGGTAAATGACTATTCTTAGCTAATTGACAAGAAGAGCATAAACCAGAAACTGAACGGGAAGGAGAAATGGATAACAACTGTGAACTTCGTAATAACTGAATAATGGCGGGTGCAGAGTGTCCAAGTCGGGCATGCCAGAGATCAAGCAAAGCCACCGGGAGCCTTGGTCGAGCAGAGGCAATGAGAGCCGAGATGGAAGACTTGAGCACATAAAGGTCATTCCTACGTGTGCCTGCGGCGAGGGTTTGACCCGTGGTTCGGTGCTTGATCAGGAACTGAGAATTAGCAAACAACACATTGACCGGATGATCGTGTGTTAGACGACTGACAGATAGCAAATTTTTTGTAATAGATGGAACAACCAAAACATTAGTCAAAGAGATATCATTAACCAAAAGAAGAGAGCCAGTATGAGTTATTCGAAGATGAGCACCATTACCGACTGTCACATGATCCGAACCAGAATAAGGGGTCACATCATCCAAGGCAGACGAATCAGATGAAATATGAGCCGACGCACCAGTGTCCATGTACCAGTCAGACGTCGATGTCGGTGCAACGGAGAAATTTGCGGAGAATGCCTCAGCAAGGTTTGCTGTCGGTTTGGAATTCCGAGAAAAGTTGCGATCAAACTGATGAGGGCAATCAAAGGCGTCATGGCCAGTATCCCGGTAGAAGTAACACCATGGCTTTTTACGTTGGCGAGGATTATTCCATCCTCGATTTGTTGAAGATGATTTATTTCCACCAGACTCGCGACTCGCTGGAGCAGCATGAAAAGCAGCCGGTTGCGGAAGCAAAGCAGAGGAGCGAACAAAAAGCTCGTGGCTCTGAGCACGGGCCAACAACGTATCAAAGTCAGGAAGAGGATCCTGCGTGAGTTGCGCGGCTGTGAAAGTCGCGAATTCAGAACCTAAGCCACGGATAAACCAATGTGACTTGTCAGAGGGATCGAGCGAACATCCAATAGCAGCCAATTGATCGCAAAGAGATTTGTAACGGCGACCATAGTCCACAACGGAGGAGTCGTCACGTTTGAGGGAAAGCAAATCATCCTTCAGGCTCAGTTCACTGGCCTTCGAACGACTGCTATACGCGCCTGAGAGCGCAGTCCATACTTCGCGCGAGGACTTGCATCCGATGATAACCGCCATTGATTCTTCAGTCAGCGTAGAAACTAGAAATAATTTGATGACCTGGTCACGTGAGTACCACTTTGAGTAGTCAAGGTTGAGAGTCAGAACACCGGCAGCGTTGGGAAGAAGATGCAGCGGTGCAGTGGATGATCCATCGACGAAAGGCTGGAAACGCTGAGTAATAAGCAATGGTTCAATCTGTGCATGCCATAACATATAATTTGCCGCTGCGAGTTTAATATTAACCATGTGGATCATGGTGGAGAGAGGTAGAGATGGAAGGTCGTCATCATCTGTGCGAGCCACCATCGAAGGAGGTGAACGTCGGGCAGGAAGAAAAGAAGACGAAAACTAGGGTTTGAGGCAAATATTAGGCTGATACCATGTAGAGAAACGTATCTCGTATTTCACTCAATGAAAATAGGTTACAAAGATTGTACTTATAGGAGAGAAAACAAATCTAAACTAAGAATATACAAAGATATAGAAAAGATATAAGATATCTTAACAGGCTGGAATCAGAAACAAGCCATGGAAGTCCTCAGTATAAAGCCAGCCTCCTCATCAACAGAATGACCCTGGAACTTCTTAACTCTCAACGGTTGTGTTAAAACATGGTTCAGTCATGGCTTGAGGATATGAGAGTGAGAAGTCAGAGACAAGAGTGAGAAGGAGACTGTAATTGGCTGAAATTGTTATTGTATTTTATGTGTGTCGTATGCTTGTACAAACTCCCTTTTAAAGGGTAAAGGAAAAACTATACAAGGAAATAGAAATAAAGAATTAATCCTAATTGTATGATTGATGCTAAATTTCAGGAATTGATCTTTTCCTTTCCAACACTCCCCCTCAAGTTAAGTGACGGGATTTCTGATACTTAACTTGCCAAGAACTTCTGCAAAACTTCTTGAATCTACAACTTTAGTTAAGATGTCAGCCAGCTGATCTTTAGAATGGACAAATGGCATCGCCACAATTCCTCGTTCAATCTTCTCCTTTATGAAGTGTCTATCCACTTCTATATGTTTTTTTGGGTCATGTTGTACAGGATTTTCAGAGATGCTTATGGCGGCCTTATTGTCACAAAACATTCTACATGTCTTTCATGAATAGAGATAAAGCTCCATAAGTAGTTTTCTTAACCAACACTTCAGTAAGCCCACTTTTGATCCCTCTAAATTCTGCTTCTGCACTTGAGAGAGCAACTACTTTCTGCTTTTTACTTCTCCATGAGGCAAGATTTTCTCCGACAAAGGTAAAATACCCAACAGTAGATTGTATGTCAACTGGATTTCCTGCCCAATCAACGTCTGTATAAGCTTGTATTTCTAAGTGTTCCGCCCTTTTGAAAAACAAACCATAGTTAAAGGTTCCTTTTGAAAAACTAACAACACCAACGACGTATGCAATATCGGGTCGAGTATGAGAGAGGTAGATAAGTTTTCCTACCAAACGCTGATACAACCCTTGATCTACTAATTATGTTTCCTCTATAATTCGAAGCTTGTGATTTACCACAATAGGTGTATCTACGGGCTTACAATTCAGCATTCCTGTTTCAGCAAGAAGATCCAAAATATAATTCTTTTGATTAATAAAGATCCCTCTCCTTGATTTGAGTACTTCTATTCCAAGAAAGTACTTTAGATTTCCCAAGTCCTTCATCTCAAACTCATTAGAAAGATTTTTCTTCAAGTTCTCGATCTCTTCTGAGTCATCACCTGTCAAAATCATATCATCAACATAGATGGTTAGGCTTCTCCAAACTTACTCGAGAAGTCATGAGGTGCTTCCATGTAAACTTCTTGATTTAATTCTCCATGAAGGAATGCGTTTGTTACATCAAGCTGATGTAATATCCAATCTTTATTGGCAGCAATAGATAAAAAGACTAACAGTGTTCATTTTTGCCACCGGTGAGAATGTTTCAGCATAGTCTATCTCATATGTCTGAGTGTACCCTTTTGCAACAAGTCGGGCCTTGTATCTTTCAATAGACCCATCGGATCTTCTTTTAATTGTGAACACCCATCTACATCCTATAGGTTTCTTCCCTTCTGGCAGCTAGCGTTTTTCCCATGTGTGATTCCGGGCTAGCAAATCTATCTCTTTTTGCATCGTCGCCTTCGATTGTGGCCTGTTTGTCACCATGGCTGCTTTAGCCACATCCTGCACGCCCACTCCGACCGCCGATTTGCCTTTTACCTGTGAGATTTTGTGGTTGTCTTCCCACCAATCTGGGTATCCCACCAATTGAAAGCACGTTTCTCTGGTGTGCTTTTTCATACCATAGTAGGTGAATTGAAGGTTTGACATGTTGGCTTTTGCTCGTAGTGATGGATTCCCAAAGCGAGTGCGAGCGCCTTTCTATGTTGGCAGTCGGTCAGGTCGGAGGTTGGTGTTGCGAGTGGTGAATCCTACCGCTATTTCTCCCGATGATGCTGAATTCGGGTTGGCCGAGTTGGTTGCCGGCTGTAGGATTTGCAGTCGGGTTTCCTCTCGTCTCACATAGAGATGGCTAACTCGACTGAGGGAATCGAGCTTTCCTTGAGAATGTCCCACCAGATTCCATCAAATTTGATGTCTAATCTAGAGAGGAATTGGTATAATCGTCTTTGAGCAATCAATTGACGATATTGTCGAAACCCTTTCTCACAACAGTCAAGGGGATTTGGTTCTCTACGGTCGATATTGAGCCATATGGCTTGCACTCGTTCCAGTATTCTTCCAGAGAAAGGTTTCCTTGGTTCACTTTGTTTGTCTTGATTTCCAAATCATAAATTTGGAAAGGGTCTGCACCAGTGCCGTAAGTGATAGCCAGATTATCCCATACTTCCTTGGCGGTCTGATGTTGTGCAAAACTTGTAACAAGCTTGTTTTCCATATTTTATATGAGCCAGGAAAAAACAGAGAGATTTGTTTCCTCCCATTGGAAGTAGTTTGGATCTTGTTTGATTGGTGGTGGTGGGTTTCCAGTTATACTGCTGAATTTACCTCTGCTTCCTATTGCAACTCTCATTAGCCGAGCCCAAAGAGGATAATTGTTGCAATCTAGTTTGAATCTGAGCATGTCATTATCAGAACAATAATGATCTAGTTCTGAGTTCCTAGAATCATCACCTGCTCTGATACCATGTTAAAACATGGTTCAATCATGGCTTAAGGATATGAGAGTAAGAAGGCAGAGACGAGAGTGAGAAGGAGACTGTAATTGGCTGAAATTGTTATTGTATTTTCTGAGTGTCGTATGCTTGTACAAACTCCCTTTTAAAGGGTAAAGGAACAAATATAAAAGGAAATGGAAATCAAGAATTGATCCTAATTGTATGATTGATGATAAATTTTAGGAATTGATCTTTTCCTTTCCAACAGATTGGGAGTGTAGGATAAATTGCCACTTAAATATATTATTCCTCATGATATAGCAATGAGCTACCATTATGATCTAGTAATGCCAAGCAGTGATACTTGTGATAGGAATCTTGAAGAGAACTGAGTGACCACTCATTAGTGCACAAAAGGAATTCCTTTCTTAGAGAATTAGGTTGGAAACTTATTTCCTTTTGGCAACATATTTATATACAAATATATTGCGAATTACGTATATGGATTAATTAAGTGATCTTAGGCAATTCGACCTTGTCATGACCCAACCATATAATAAATATTTATTAATGTAATAAATATTTATTACATTCTATAATATTGTCCATCCACATAGGGATGAACAATCAAGAAGGATAATGCAAGTCCTAGATATTATGTAAGAGTTGTGGCACTATAACGAGGTTTAAATCGGGAATAAGCCCGCTGTTAATCAAAGTGCTTGTAACACTTCTTTCGAGGTGATTGAAAGAATAGTACCATCTGAAATGCCACATGGGAAGAAATGTCGACCACTGATAAATTCATTATTTCGCTAACTTATTAATTACTCCCTCTGTCCCAAGGGAATTGTCCCCTTGGGATATGGCACAATAACCAATGTAGTGGAATGTGGTAGAGATAGATAAAATTATTATTTTATTAGTTAGTGTGTAATAATTTTTCATTTTAGGTAAGGGGACAATTCGTGTGGGACGGACGAAAAAGGAAAGAGGGACAATTCGTGTGGGACGGAGGGAGTAGTTTCTAGCTCATTTAGTGTTCAAGTTGCGTGATTTTCATATTTATTTGTGCATCGTAGTGTTTTGGTGATTGTGTGTGTTTGATGGTGATTTTTCACAGGAAAAGAGCTAAAATTCTGATCAAGGAAGAAAACAGGCGAAAATGCTCTGTTTCGACCGACACAAGGCTTGTGTCGGTCGACACAGGCAGTCGAAGTGAGCTGGCATCAACTTCGGAAGGTGTCGATGCAGGAGCTCCATGTAGACAGGCGCGAGCTATGTGTCGGTAGACGTGGAAGGTCGAGACCAATGTGGCATGTCGAAACAAAGGTTGTCAAGGAGGAGCACGCGTCGACCTACGTGGCACGTGTGTCGGTCGACGCAGAAATTTTAATTGTGGAAATTTGTGATTTTTGGGCATATTCTTCCTTGTTCAATTTTATACCTTGTGGGGATTATTACTACACATATATAAACACTTGTACTCGAGCTTTTAGGGTGAGACAATTAGTATTCAGAGTTTAAATTATTTTCTAAGGCAGAATAGAGTTGATATGATTTTTGGAGCTTGAAGACAGTTGATGGAATTGTTGTTGTGTTACATCGAGACTCCATTTTGATCAATGCAAGTTTATTGCTGGTTTTATCTTTTCATGATGTTTACTATTATGAATATGTTGAACTAATCTTTTAATCAGATTCTAGGGTTTAAAAATCTATATGTACTGCATGCTTATGGATTAATTTAATCTAATGTCTTTCCTTGTTCAATTTGTGAAATTTTGTACTTTGATTTAAACCTGGATTTGTTGGCCACTCATTTAGGTTATTAGTTAATTAATTTGAAATATAAAAGGTGATAATTACTTAACTGGAAAAAGATTTCACAATATAATCAATTGTTCTTGTCTTAAAAAGAGGGAATTAAGTTATAGGATCTAATCTGTTGATTTTTGGAGTTATTGAATTATTTCTTGAGACTGAAAGGGTAAAGGAATTTGGATATTTTACTTTATAAATTGTTCAATCAAGAAGTTTACAATATTTTTTTGATTTCCATCGTTCAAGGAATTAAATTTTTATTTGATGAATTTATCTGTTGCATGTCAGGAAGGATAGTAATAAAAATTCCTAGAATCTAAATCTTTGCATTTGATTTAAATCACGTTTAATCGTTCTACCTGGTTTTCTTTTAAACTATTTGAAGATTGCTTTCTATTCAGTTTTTAAAATTAATGTTACCAAACCTTTTCAAATTTGATTTCCTCAAACAATTCCCTAAGAAACTATAATTCAGTACTTAGGGTTGTTCGTTATTTCAATACTCGTGGGACCGATAATTTTTATTTTCTCTATATTGTTAGCTCTGCTAAGTCGTTAATATTTTTAGTAATCAAATTTTGGTGCCGTTGCTGGGGAATGAATAACTAATCTTGATATTGAATTTGTTATCAGAATATTGATTTGAGCTTTGTTATGACCCAAAAATGAGCAAGCCCATTTGGGAGTCCAATAAGACAAAAAGCCCCAAAAGAAGAGGTGTGAAGCAAATAATTCAAGACAAGAATGCTCTAAGTGAAGACAATTTCCGAGCTCGATCTCATAATTAACCGAGCTCCTTATTTGCCGAGCTACCCTTTGAACAGGCTTCTCAATTAAAGAGCTTCACCTCGCGGAACATTATGTCGAGTACGGAAGACTGGTTCGTTCGAGCTGATAGCTCGAACTATGTATTTGGTGAGATATCACCTGAGATCACTCAATACAGAGGATGCGGCCATTCAAAATGTCGGTTCGCTCGAAGTGTTGCATCTACTAGCCAAAAGTCGTCTAGCTCGATTGGTTTCCTATAAATAGGGTCTTCATTTATTGTAAAAGACACATTGAATTCAGCAATTAATACAGCATTTAAAGCAATACAAGTATTTCAGCTCTACAATTACAGTTTGTTTTTACTCTTTTTATTACGCATTTATTGCTCCATAGCATTTCAATTTAGTATTCTTATAAAAAAGTAATCTCCAAATAATTGAGCATCAACAATTGGCGCTAGAAGGAGGGCCTACTAAGAAAGAAAGATTGAATAGAACATGGAAGGTAACAACAGTAATAACAATGATCAGCTCGGACGCGGAGTGTTCCAAAGTGTAGCCGAGTTCGAGGCCGAACTCAAAAGGCAAGAAGAGAACCTCCGAAACCTCCAAGAGGAAAACCATCGAATAACCTTGGAGGCCGAGAACCTGAGACGACAGCTGGCCCTGGTAAACAATGATGGCCAGAGCAACGCACAATCCGAGGAGAGAATTCCTCGGACAGAATGTGGGGAAGCAAGCTCCCGAGCTCCCACGGAACAAGAAAGCAGTTGGGTTCCCTCCGATGACAGTAGCTCGGAGGGCAAAATCCGCTTACTCGAGAAACAGCTCGAGCAAATGCAGAAATACATGGCCCTAATCCCTGGAGCCCCGGCTCCTCCAACTAACATACCACTTGAAAGTTATGCAGACTCTCCCTTCACTCGAAGGATTTCATCTGTCCAGCTTTCATCCCGTTTTACAATGCCAACCATCAAGGCATATGACGGAAAAACCGACCCGGATGAGTTCATCACTCTGTATAAAATGAAGATGCAGACGACTGTTATTCCCGAACAGCAACGAGAAGCTTGCATGTGTAGAAGCTTCGGAGCATGCATGGAGGGTCCGGCCATGCAATGGTATATGCATTTGAAATCGGGCTCAATATCATCATTTGCTGAGCTGCACGAATCTTTCGTACAACATTTCTCGAGCAGCCGAAGAACTCCACGAAGGTCGGACGACCTATATTCAATCATCCAAAAAGAGAATGAGTCCCTTCAAGACTTCTTGAAGAGATTCAATTCGGTAAAAGTAACTATACCTAACTGCCTAGAAGAAACGGCAGTATCAGCGTTCAAGAAGGGGCTTCGCCGAAACTCTGGCCTATTCTGGAAACTTGTAAAGTATCCTTGCTCGAGCATGGCCGAAGTATTAGCTCGAGCCGAAGAACAAATCCGGCAAGAAATTGAAGAAGAAAATTTCGGCCAGAGAAACAAGAACAAACAGTCAACCGGCCATGTTGAAAGGAAGCAAGAAACACGTACGAACAGTCGATACCAGCCCTACCCTGCTCGAGCAGAGTCATCTAAACAGGGGATGAAGGTAGTATCGGCAGCCCCCCAGACCGAGCAAAAGATATCTCCCCGAACAGCAATTCGGGAGATGTGTAAGATAGGTAATTTGGTCAAATGGCCAAGAAAAATGCAAGCTCGTCCTGAGCTTCGCGATACTTCGCTTTACTGCGAATTCCACCAGGACCATGGTCATCAAACTGATGACTGCCGGGATCTGAAAAGAGAGATAGATCGGCTCCTAGCCGAAGGGTTATTAACTTGCCCGAAGACCTCGAACAAAAGAAATGTCTGGACAAGGAATAAGAAAAACCCTGGGGGAGTTCGGGAAAATCAAACTCCAGCAACAGGAGCAAACAACCAACCTCTCCCTGAGGAACCGAAGCAACCCGAAGTTTAGAGGGTTATCAACGTCCTTACCGGAGGCTCGTCCATGGCAGGATCTTCGCGAAATGCCGCAAAAAGGCATTGCAGGGAATTAAGAAATCAATCTGTGCATCAGATTGAAATCTCCCCATATGAGATATGCTTTGGAGCCGAGGACGAAGCAGGAGCTCGGCATCCCCACGACGACGCCCTCGTCATTTCACTGATGATAGCAAATTGTCAAGTCAAGAGAATTCTCGTTGACACCGGGGCATCCTCCAATATAATTTTTCTCCGAACTCTCCGAAATATGGGGATTTTGGATAAAAATATTATAGAAAATCCAATCACCTTGGTTGGATTCAGCGGTGAGAAGCTAAACTCCCTTGGCGAAGTCGACCTTCCAGTTTTCGCCGAAGGGGTAAACTTGGCAACACGTTTTCAAGTGGTAGATGCCCCCTCGGCATATAATGTGTTAATCGGCCGACCTTGGATTCATACAATGAAGGCCGTCCCCTCATCTTACCACCAAATGATCAAGTTCCCAACACCATGGGGGGTTCAATCTATCCGAGGAGACCAATTAGCATCGAGGAGCTGCTATGAGGTAACACTTCGGACTGTGCATATGATGGAGTCCGAACCGGTGGAAAATAGCTCGGAAGTTAGCATAGATTCCCAAAACACAGCTCGAACAACCTTTGTCGGGGAAAGGTTGTTCGAAACTCAAAATACCGAGCTGCGGGAGCTACTAACTCAAAATCGAACAAATTTTGCATTCTCCCACGAAGATATGCCTGGAATTGATCCCTCGGTCATATGTCATCGACTTCAAGTCGATCCAAGTCATAGGCCAGTAAGACAAAAAAGGAGACGATTTGCTCCGGAAAGAAATGAAGCCATTGCCGAAGAAGTTCGGAACTTATTAAAAGTTGGTTTTATCCGGGAAGTAAAATACCCCGAGTGGCTTGCAAACGTGGTCGTGGTGAAGAAAAAGAATGGGTAAAATCGAGTATGAGTGGATTATACCGACCTGAATAAGGCATGCCCGAAAGATCATTTCCCACTTCCACACATCGACCGACTCGTCGATGCGACTGCTGGGTTCAGTATCATGAGCTTTATGGATGCCTTCTCGGGTTACAACCAAATTAAGATGTATCCGCCGGACGAAGAGAAGACAACCTTCATGACTAATCAAGGAATTTATTGTTACAAAGTCATGCCGTTCGGCTTGAAAAATGCAGGGTCGACCTATCAGCAACTAATGAACCGGATGTTCGAGCAAAAAATTGGCCGAACCATGGAGGTCTATATTGACGATATTCTGGTAAAGTCGAATAGTTTCGAGGAGCATCTGCAGCATTTGGCCGAAACCTTTGAAATTTTACAGAAATTCAATATGAGGTTGAATCCAGCCAAATGCACGTTCGGAGTCACCTCGGGGAAATTTCTCGGCTATATAGTAAGTCGAAGAGGAATCGAGGCCGACCCAGTACAAATTCGAGCTATCCAAAATATCCAACCCCCCAAGAGCGTTAAGGATATACAGAGGATGATCGGAAAACTTGCAGCAATAAGCAGATTTATAGCAAGATATTCCGACAGAACCAGCTCGTTCTTGTCTCTCCTTAAAAAATCAAAGAAGTTCGAATGGACGAGAGAATGTGACGATGCACTCACCTTGCTAAAGCAATATTTAACAACGCCACCAGTAATGAATAAAGCCGAGCCCAATGAGGAATTACAACTGTACATGGCCGTCTCGGAAAAAGCTGTCAGTGCAGTGTTAATACGAGAAGTAGATGGAAATCAACACCCGATCTACTACGTGAGCCGAACTCTATTGGATACAGAAACAAGATATTCGGCCCTCGAGAAACTCGTCTTGGCACTTGTAATGGCATCGAGGAAGTTAAGACCCTACTTCGAATCACACCCAATAAAAGTGGTGTCTTCATTTCCTATCAGGCACGTTCTATCCAAACCTAATCTGTCTGGGCGAATGATGAAGTGGGCAATTGAGCTCGGGGGCTATGGCCTTAAGTTCGAACCACGAAGTACCATCAAGTCACAAATCTTGGCAGACTTCATCGCGGATTACACTCCCGAGCTCCAACTAGTTGCCGAGGTTGAGCTCGGTCCAATATCAGAGAGTTTAGAATTCTGGACCCTATGTATTGACGGATCCAGTAATTCTAGGGGGAGTGGAGCAGGGATATTACTCGTATCCCCTGAAAGATGGGTTATTGAAAGAGCCATCCACTTTGAATTCCGGACTACAAACAACATAGCCGAATATGAGGCACTCATCGCCGGTCTCCAACTTGCCCTCGACCTAAAAGTAAAGAGGCTAAAAATCGAATCAGACTCGCAGTTGGTGGTAAATCAAGTCCGAGGTGAATTCCAAGCAAGAGATGCCAGAATGCAAGCCTATCACGAGATAGCTAAGGGGCTCGAGTCAAAATTCGAGGAGGTAGAGGTCTCCCACATACCTCGGGAAGAAAATTCGCACGCAGATGCTCTAGCTAACTTAGCAGCAGCGTAGGTTACAGAGGAACTTGAACTATCCCATTAACCGTGGCACTTTGGCCAGCAACTCGATACCGGGAGTACGAGCCAATGGATATTTGTCCAGTCAACAACGAACAAAATTCATGGATGAATCCAATTGTGGAATATCTAACTACCGGAGCTCTACCAGGATCTAAGACCGAGGCCACCTGGCTAGCTCGAAAAGCAGCTCGTTTCACCTTAATAGATCAGCAACTCTACTGAAGATCTTTCCAAGGACCTCTACTAAAATGCGTATCCGAGGAAGACAGTATCCCTATTTTAACCGAGGTGCATTCCGGTAGTTGCGGGAATCACTCAGGATCCAGAAGCTTAACCCACAAAACCATAACGGCAGGATTCTATTGGCCCACACTTAAAAAGGATGCCGAGGAAGTAGTTCGAAAATGTGATAGTTGCCAAAGATTTGCTAATTCAACACACTTACATGCGGAGCCACTTCACTCGAACACTCCAGCATGGCCATTCTGCCGATGGGGAATTGACATAGTGGGAAAACTACCTAAAGCTCCAGGGCAAAAAGAATATCTCGTGGTGGCCACCGACTCATTCACTAAATGGGTCGAGGCCGAGCCATTATCGAGAGAGCGAGATACTGAAATGATAAACTTTGTGTGGAAAAATATAGTATGTCGTTTTGGACTACCTCGGGAAATAATCACAGATAATGGACGACAGTTTACAAGCAAAAAATTCAAGGAATATTGCGAAACCCTTGGAGCTCGTCTACTATTTTCTACACCGAGGTACCCGGAGGCAAACGGATTGGCTGAATCTTCTAACAAAACCATCATCAACATCTTGAAAAGAAAGCTAACAGCAAGAAAATCAGCATGGGTCGAGGAGCTCCCAGCAGTCTTATGGGCATATCGAACTACATTCAAGACTGCTACGGGCGAAACTCCATTCTCATTGGCATACGAGGTCGATGCAGTATCACCAGTCGAGGTTATCCAGAGAAGCCCACGAGTCGAGCTGTTTGATGAAGAACAGGATCAGAAAAAGCTCTTCGAATCTCTAGAATTGTTGGACGAGCAAAGAATGGAAACATCTAGCCAAATTATGAAGAACCAAAGAAGAGTGGAAAGATTCTACAATAAATCAGTTCGACTAAGAGCATTCCGGGTAGGAGATTGGGTTTTAAGACAAGTTTTCCAAAATACACAAGAGCTCAATTCAGGAAAATTTGGGCCGAACTGGGAAGGACCTTATATAGTCAGCTCGATTGTTGGAAATGGAGCCTATCGACTAAAAACTCCCGAAGGAAAAGATATTCCGAATGCATGGAACGTCAAATATTTGAAAAAGTATTACTTCTGATGGTCTTCGAAGGATTGGCTCGAACTCAAAAAAGCATTCTAGCAAAACAGATTATAATTTGTATCTCTAGTTCGAGCTTGTCAAGTTATTGTAAAATCAATTTGAGTCTCGTCCGATTGATTCGAGCCTCAATATATCAATAAATAAAGTTTTTCTTTCGCAAATTGTGTCATCGAGCCACTCTCAAGTTTTATTCTTTTATGTATTTCGAGCTTCTCAAGATTAATTGTTTGTTCAAGCAAAGTATATAATAACAATTAAGAGAAAAGGAAGGATGATTCATTAAAAGGAATGGTATCCTTACAAAAAAAAAGAGAAGTACAAATTCAGTTGGATTTTTTGGAATTCGGATTGGAGTCAGTTTGGTCGAGATCCGGGTTCGGCTGATTTTCAGGGTTTGTCTGCTCGTCAGGACGAAGGTTGTTCTCCAATTGTTTTGAGAAGGATTCGTCATCTTCATTTTGATCTTCTTCCTCCTCGTCCTCGGAGACAACTGGGGTCGAATAGATAAACCCCACATCGAGCTCTGGGTGCTGGACAGAAATAGCAGATCTGATCTTCCTTCGGATGAGATCTTCCATCATTTTAAATGTCGATACACCAGCAGGAGTTGAAAGCAGCCGAGTAAAGTTCAGGCCTTCACCCGAATCTCGAACTGAGACGAGCTCGCCCTTGACCCGATCCAGTTCCGATCTCAGTTGGACTTCAACCTCTTTCCTGGCCTGCACCTCGGCCTGGAGGTCCTCGGAGAGTTTGCCGGTGCGGTCCCTAAATTGGGCCAGCTCTTCGGCGGCCGACTGTTGGTCCCTGGTCAATTTCTCGACCAAGTCCTGTGAAGCTTTAAGCTCCGCAGTGGCAACCGACAGCTCGGTAACTAGATGATCTCTCTCTTTGAGGACCTCGTCCCTGTTCTTCTCAGACTTGACGAGGTCTTTGCGTTCGGCTTGCAGAGTTCGGAAGCATTCATTGTAATCTTCCGCCATGCCACAAAGACCCTGAGATAAGCATGTAAAATAAACAGGAACGAGTGAAGAGTTGAAGAATATGAACTAATAAACGAACCACGGATCAGAGGAACTTACCATCAAGCACATCTGGGCATTATCAAAAAACCGAATTCGAGCCGGGGACTTAGTTGGCCATGGAGGACCCTTGAAAAGCGTATCGGCGAAGGTATGGAATGTCTCGATCACTTTCATCCGAGCCTCTGTATAGGCCAGGGTCTCCAGGTCAGTTTCGGTCTCTTTCCCCGGCCGATGCACCAGGGTTATCTCGCCCTCTCCGGTGGTTAGATCATAGATATCTTTTTCGTGCGGGACAACATTCTGTTTGTCCTTGTTTGTTCGCCGGATGGGAGGACGACCCTCCGGGATCTCGGTAGACTCCTTGCCCCTTCCTCTCTTTCGAGTATCAGAAATGGGAACTTGCCCGGGGGGAGTAGTCTTGGCACCAGATGGGCCATCGCCCGAAGTATGCACCTTGACTATGGCCGAGCTCGGACCTTGTCCTTTGGGGACTTGAGTCTTCTTCTTTCTCCCTTTCTTCTTACTTTGTTGTTCCTCCTGGAATTTGATCAGCTCATCAGGGGTGAGGCGCTCCATCAGATCGTCAATGCCTTCTATACTCAAGGTTCGATGTCGACGGAGAGTTTCAAAATCCCGAACCAGATGGTTAAAAGCTCTCCGAATTCGGTTCGAGCAGAACTCTGGGATATTCTCTCGTCTATGCCCTGCAAAAATTAAAAACAGAGGAATAATGAGTAAAAAGAAGTAGAACTCGAGCTCGAAAAAAGAATGCAAAACACGTACTATTCGGAGTACGGAGCACCCCACTCAACCCGGGGAAATCATTGGGAATTTGGACGAAGAAGAATTCTTGGATCCACTTTTTTGAATTCGACTTCGTCCCCGTAATCATAGGGGATGGATGGTGTGAACGCTTCAAAAAATAATAATACGACTCTCTGTTCATAGTGATTAAATTGTATAAATCGTTCCATTCGGTTAAGGTCGGCTCTTCCAACCCAACATCTCGGAAAAGCAGATATGTGCCGAGCATGTGGCACCATGCAATGGGGGAGAGCTGTATAGGAGCCAAGTTGTAGTATTCTAAAATACTTACGAAAAAAGGATGAAGAGGAAGACGGATACCGAACTCAAAAAATCGAGCTGAAAAAGCCATGAAGCCAAGTGGCAGACGATGGGCTCGTTGGTCGGAGTCGGGAGCTATTGCATTTAACCTATTTGATAAACCATGAAGGGTGAAAAGCCCATCAAGTTTTATACGGTCGAGGTCTGATGGAATTAGTTTCAAAGTACCGACAATATCTCGGTCATATAACGGAGGAAAAATACCCGGGGATAAACCAGAGGAACATTCTAAGGAAAGGTCAAAAGAGGAATGTTGATCTTCTACCTCGACATTTTTAGGAATATTTTCTATCCTATTCGAAGGCCCGGGGGCTTCGAGATTCGATTCGGGTTCAATTTCGGTACCAGGATTCTCCGCCAAAATATCTTCAACTAACTTACTGCTAACCTCGGATTCAGAACTATAATACGAGCTAGTACTGCTATCGCTCGAGCTATTGCTAGAACTCATTCTTTACAAAAATAAAAGGAGAAGTTCGAAGTTTACAGTTATATACTAACCCCGAGGTCGAGCAGTGAAAAGTTCGGCTGAAGTTCTGTTCCGAGGTAAAAGTACGAGGTGCGAAAGGTAAAAGTAAAAATTGAGAACGACGGAGCTCATGCTATTTATAGAGAAATTATCCTAGAAACTCGTGCATGACCTTCGAGCTCCGCCAGTAAGCGTGTGACAGCTGTCAAAAATTCAAATTTCAAAATTTGTCCGATCCCGCCTCGAGGAAGCTCAACTGTTTTTAAGCGGTAAAAATATATAGTTAGAACTAAATATGTTCGAACTCAAAGAGGTTAAATTCCAAGCTCGATCTCGGAAAGCTCAAATTTCGAGCTCTTTAAAAAAAAGGAGAAAAAGAAAAGAAATCAGGCGTTGACGCCCTTGGCCGGGTCAGCCATCAAATTTCGAAGAACTGAGGATATCGAAGTCAATAGAACTTCTATCCATAAAAGTTCCTCGAAGGCTATGGATCCGAATCAATTAACCCAGTAAACAGCCAGGGTCTAATTCGGCATAGCATACCCATGGGTCCGAGGTCGCTCCTCGATTGACTCGTGAGAAATCACTTGTCATTTTGAAAAGCTGCAAGGGGCATCCTTTGTAGAACATGTCGGGTTTAGCCAACCGCGGACTAGGGATAATCATAAGTCGAACCACGAGCTTTGCAGATACGCCCGAAATAAAAATAATATCCCTAAAATTCGTCGAGCTGAGTCTCATGATACGGGAAAATATCCCTAAAATTCGTCGAGCTAAGTCTCACGATACGGGAAAAATTCTATCTCCTGAACATCCTCGAAATATGAATTCGAGGTAGGGAAAATCTATTCTTTTTGTGATTTTGTGCAGGAAAAGGAATCATTGAGATTAACTACTTCGGCTTCGCCGAACTCCAAGTAGTTCGGACGAAAGTCGGGGGGCTGTTGTTATGACCCAAAAATGAGCAAGCCCATTTGGGAGTCCAATAAGACAAAATGCCCAAAAAGAAGAGGTGTGAAGCAAATAATTCAAGACAAGAATGCTCTAAGTGAAGACAATTTCCGAGCTCGATCTCATAATTAACCGAGCTCCTTATTTGCCGAGCTACCCTTTGAACAGGCTTCTCAATTAAAGAGCTTCACCTCGCGGAACATTATGTCGAGTACGGAAGACTGGTTCGTTCGAGCTGATAGCTCGAACTATGTATTTGGTGAGATATCACCTGAGCTCACTCAATACAGAGGATGCGGCCATTCAAAACGTCGGTTCGCTCGAAGTGTTGCATCTACTAGCCAAAAGTCGTCTAGCTCGATTGGTTTCCTATAAATAGGGTCTTCATTTATTGTAAAAGACACATTGAATTCAGCAATTAATACAGCATTTAAAGCAATACAAGTATTTCAGCTCTACAATTACAGTTTGTTTTTACTCTTTTTATTACGCATTTATTGCTCCATAGCATTTCAATTTAGTATTCTTATAAAAAAGTAATCTCCAAATAATTGAGCATCAACAAGCTTTATTATTCTTGCTTTTAATTTTTAGTTCGAGTAAAAAAAATGGTTTTGTTTTGACCGACGTGACTACGTGTCGGTCGAAGTGAATTTTAAATCCGCGTCGGTCGACGCAGCTTTAATCTTGGTCGACGCAGACTTTAAAAATAAAAAATAAAAAATTGATATATTTTTATTTCTTTGGTTATTTATTTCCTGCATTATTTGTTTCCATTTAAAATTATTTCCTTTGTTTAATTACAACATATTTGAGTTGTTTCCTTTAGTATTTATTTTCTTTTTAGTTATTTCCTGTTTAATCACTTCCTTTCTCTTTTTGTTCAGTTAGTTTGTGACCACAAGGACAAGAGGGAAGAAATTGATAGCCTACGATCCTGAGATCGGAGCCACTTGCAGAAGAAATAACAGTAGAAAGATTCGAGGAAGAGGCGAAAGTAGTGAAGAAAAGAATATGGAGGTGAACAATCAAGATAATGTGCCATAGAACAATTAGAATAATCTACCAGCTCTTACTCCTGAAGAGCAGACTGAGCTTGTCCGTGAGATGCATGCCATGAGGGAACAGATCTGGCTACTGAATGCAAGGAACAACCAAAATCAGCGACCTAAGCCAAACCCTGCGGATCAACCAGAAGAAGAAGAGGAAGAAGAGGAGCAGGAGAGGTTTTATGAGGGTGAGGAAGAGAATGCCATTCAGAACCGGTACCGCCCCAAATTTCGTGAGATAGATTTGTGAATTAGCATCAATGCCAATAACTTCGAGCTTAAGTCGGGGTTGGTGCAGATGGTACAACAGAGTCAGTTTGGGGGCCGAGCTACTGAGGACCCCTACTCACATTTGGACAAGCTCATAATGCTCTATAATACTGTGAAGATCAATGGAGTTAGTTAAGGAGCCATCCGGATGCGACTTTTTGCATTCTCTCTGCGGGACAAGGCGCAATCTTGGTTCGTTGTTCTCGATAAAATCCAAATTGGCACTTGGGCTGAATTGTGGAATGATTCTTGGCCAATTTCCTTCCACCTAGCATCATCAGGCAGAGGAGGAAGGATATTACCAGATTCGCTCAGAGGCATGATGAGAATTTCTATGAGGCATGGGAGCGATACAAAGAGTTACTGAGAGCCTGTCCCGACCATGGTTTATGTCTTAAGGAGCAGGCGGAGACCTTTTATGAAGGTTTGAATGACAGAACAGTGGAGCTAGTTGATGGCACACTTGGAGACAGTGTTATGACAAAGAGTGCTAGAAGAGCCATGGAATTCTTCTAGAAGATGGCAAACAATACTCATAGGTGGACTGCTGTTCGACAAAGGCCTATCAAATTTGTGGAGCAGGTTACTGATGAAGTTGACATAAAGGCTGAAGTCAAGAAGCTTCGAGAGGATTTTGCTGCACTTAAAGTTGGACAGACTGTTGCTGCTGCTGAGCATGTCCAAGCTCAGGGAGAGGAAGACTGCATGGATGTGAATTTTGTCCAACGAGGTGGTTTCCAAAACAACTACAGAGGAGGCTATCAACAAAACAGTCAGGCCTACAACCCCAATGCTGTAAGAAACCATCTTGGTTTCTCTTACTCAAATCCTCAAGGAGCAGAACAACCACCGACTAACTTTGCATTTCAAGGTGGAGCAGTTGTTGAGAAGAAGCCGAATCTTGAAGAAATCTTGGCTAAGTTCATGGAAGGCTCTACTAATAAAGTGAGAAAGCTTGAGCAAGAAGTTTCTGGAGTTAGCACCAAAGTGGATAGAGTGGAGAAGCATATGTAGATCATTAAGAAACAGGTTAGCCAGATTGCTAATGCCCTTAGAGCTCAGCACAAGCCCGACCATCTTCCGAGCAATACTCAGGTCAATCTGAAAAATCAAAAGAACGAAGTCAATGTCATCACTCTCAGAGGTGGAAATCATACCAGGGGTAAAAACATCCAGAGACAGATCAACCGGAGGGAGACAGGACAGAACAAGGTGCAGAACCCACTGGAGATGCCTCTTTTTTGACCGACACAAGACTCACGTCGGTCGACGTGGAGGGCTTAGGTGAGACTGCTGCACAGCAGCCTGCATCAACTGATGCGCGTCAACCGATGCAGGCCCATCTCGGTTGACACAGACTTCTTCCCCGCCTATTAAACGGCCCACGATGCCATTTCCACAGTACTTGGCCAAATCCAAGATGAATGAGAGGTACGCACGTTTCATGGAGAACATGAAGAAAGTGCACATCAATATTCCACTGGTTGAGGCCCTACGAGAGATGCCCGATTGCATCAAGTTCTTGAAAGACATGGTTTCTCAGAAAAGGTCGTTCCTAGAGCATGAGATCGTCAATCTGTTTCAAGAGTGTAGTGTTGTTATTCAGAAGAAGATGCCGCTCAAGAGGGAGGATCCCGGTTCTTTTACCATTTCTTGCATCATCAGTGGAGAGACTTTTGGCAAGGTGCTTTGTGATTCAGGTGCATCTATCAATCTTATACCCTTGTCGATCTTCAGATGGTTGGCGATTGGGAGCATCAAGCCGACCACAATCTCGCTCCAGATGGCAGACAGATAAGTGTCCTATCCTAAGGGCATTGTTGAAGATATGCTGGTAAAGGTAATGGATTTCATCATCCCTGCAAACTTCGTAGTGTTGGACATAGAGGAAGATCAGAATATCCCTCTCATCATGGAGAGACCATTCCTGAAAACTGGAGGCGCACTGATAGATATTAGGGATAGGAAGCTGACATTCCGAGTGAATGATGAATCTGTCACATTCTCCATCTATAAGTCCATGCAGAAGCACGAGGATGGGAGCTACCAGGAGGAGTGCCACATGATAAACTGCTTTGAGCCAGTGGTTTCTTCTCATTTCTCTTCTATTAGATCTAATCCTGATTTTCTTGAAATAAGTTTATTGCACTCTCACTTTTCTTGTACATATTTAGATACTGCCGATGAGGAGATTCAGAACCTCGTGATGGAGCTGGATGTGTTTGAAGAGACTCCGAGGAATAAAGAGCTCAAAAGGGAGAAGTTGCCAGCTTGATTTGGCCAAAAAGTGAAGGGAAAATGTGGAAGAGGCTTTGTTTTGCCCGATGCAAAGACCAAATCGGTCGACATGAATTTTGGGGCCATGTCGGTCGATGCAAGGGACATCTCGGTCGACGTGCCCATCTGGTCGACGCAAAGTGTATCTTGGTTGATGCAAGCAGCTCGGTTGACGAGAAAGCCACATTAGTCGAAACAGCGAGATGTGGAAAAGGGATATGCCCATAACTGCCCATATCGGTCAACTTAGAGCCTATCTCGGTCGACATGCACACCGGGGCATGGCTATATAATTCCGATCCGCCTATTTTAGACCTCAAACCTCTCCCTTCTTATCTTCAATATTCTTATCTTGGTCTAAATAACACCTATCATGTGATTGTGTCTTCTTTTCTTACGCATGTCGAGTTGGACTAGCTACTCTGAGTTCTGAGGCAACACAAATTTTCAATTGGTTGGACACTTTGACATATCAAAGGGATCAACCCTTTTGCTTGCATGCAGAAGATCATATTGGAAGAGGATGAAAAACTAAAAGACAAGCACAGAGATGGCTTAACCCAATTATGCAGGAGGCAGTAAGGAAAGAAGTACTGAAGCTTCTTGATCACGGGATGATTTATCCCATCTCAGACAACAAGTGGGTGAGTCCCACTCAGGTGGTTGCAAAGAAAGGAGGGATGCAGATCGTCAAAAACAACGATGGAGAAGAGGTTGCCACCCAACGTGTTACAGGATGGCGATTCTGCATTGACTACAGAGCTCTAAATGCTGCTACATGCAAGAATCATTTCCCACTGCTGGTCGGTCTCATCCCCTCCGTTCTGATCATTTGGTTGATCCATGATGATGTTGGTGACTTGTTTGGCTTTTCCCTTCCTTTCTCTAATTGTAGCCTCGATCTCTGGATCAAAACTCTTGAGTGGCTTGCCCTGGGCCCTTGTGTTCATAAACCTGCGACAAAAATAAAGAAAAACAGAAAATCAAAAACTGTGTTGATCGATAGAGGGCCTGTCGATCGACAAGAAGGATTTTTGCTTCTGTTTTGTTCAACAGGAATCCTGTCGGTCAAAATAGAGGTAAAAATCAGAAAAAACAACAAAACAGCAAATATGAAAAATCAACACCAAAAATCAAAATCAACACACCAAAAACGAAATCAAAAATAGAAAAACTTCAAAAACAAAAATAAAACAGTAAATAACAATCAAACTAAATTTACAACCTCAATCCATCAGATCTAAAAATAAACTAATATCTAGATAAATCTGACAAATCCCCGGCAATGGCGCCAATTTGATAGCTGCAATTTAGCGGTTAAGCAAATAAATTTTACACCCTAAGGTGGTCGATCCCACAGGGACTGTGCAATGAAAAACCTAGAGTACTAGCTATGATTTCTAGAATGTAGAAGTTTGAGGATTTTAAAAAAGGGATTTTGTTTTGTAATTTAAAGAGAACAATGCTGAAAATAAAGGTTTTAAAAGCAATTAAAGAAAAGCACAGATCCTAGGGCAAATTATCTAATCATCAACATGCAAATATCAATCAACTCAGCAATGGGGAAAACATAGATTTTTGTGGATTAAATTCCTTGGTTGGGCAATTAAATCCTAGATTATTAATTAGTGACTATCTCCTCTCGGTCTCAAAAACACCAAATTAATCAATCTCATAATTATATAATTATTCCTATGTAGGTTTCTTCTTGGTTGGACAGAAAATAAACATATTTAATTCTCTCTTCCTGTCAATAATTTTCATCTCTCGATCCATCAATTATTAACTATAAACCTAAATCTCAATTCACCTCTCGATCCTTCTTTTAATCTAGATTATTAAATTAGGTACAGAGAATTAAACCATGCTTGAAGAGTTGATATCAATTAAAAATGCATCAGATAAGAAATCATAACCCTAGAAACTGTTAGGGATCCCCGATTCCAGTTGCATTGGAAAGCTAACTCAAAGATCTTTCTTTTTCCATGCTCCATTAGGTCGGATTCCACGTGTGGAAGAATTCGTGATTGTTCATTTGAACATCATCTGCTTTCGGTACGGGTTTCCAATGAATTCGGCCTAAAACCTGCAAAATCTTACCATGACAAGCATAACACCCTCTAAGATAGTCTCATACACATAAATAAGTAAAAACATAATGTAAAACACTTGAAACAATGGAGAAAAATATAGATATGTGAGTAATAATATGAGCTTATCAAACCCCCCAAACTTGAATATTAGATTGTCCTCAATCGAAGAAAAGAAGAAGAGAAATCTTAAGTAGTTGAAAGTGTATGCCTCACAAGATTCATCACAATCAAGGTCCATCAATCCACATCACACAAGCAATTGAAAGAGATAAGATATTCATCAACTTCGTAAGACTCACAGGACAGTGTATCGCTCATCACACAAGTGTTTAGGTTTCGAATGAAAGCACTCACAACATGTATGAAGAAATTTCTACCATAGGCTTGCAAGAGTTCTAAAATCTTCACTGCTTATTTGTGCACACAATTCAAGAATAAAAAGGACTTTGAAAAGGTTGTAATGAAGGCTTTTTGTGAAAGGTAGGGAAATATGGCCAAGTCACTAAACCAATTGAGTTAGCTACTCTCAACAAATCCAACCACTATCTTCTCATCATCCACCATTCTCCTAAAAATTTCAACACAAATCAAGGCTCAATTTTTTTCTCGTCCTTTTATGCTCATAAAAAAAATTTGTTTAATGATTTGAGCTTATAAAGATACCAATATTTTTTTCCTAGAGCCCAACCTTCTTTTGTAATCCAATTTAAGAATTTCTCATCCCCTTATAAAAATTACCCTTATTTCACCCAAATCCTATAGACAGGATACACATCACCTTTTTCATAGCACTCTCTCATAGACAAGATAGAACTACAATGTTTCCTTATCATATAGACCAAGAAAGAAAAACAACAGGCTCAAAGGGGTTAATATAGGGATAAAATATAAAAGGGATAGTGTTTAGGATAATTTGGCTAACAAAGATGGCCTAAGATCATTTTCTATCCTTGTGCACACTATGCAGTCTCAAAATCGAACAAAAGCAAGTTCTAGAGAAATCAAAACATACATGCGAATCTCCCATGAACAAATTATGGCTCAAAAACTCACTTGGGTTCGAATTTTCATCCTTAGTCAATTTCAATTCACTCAAACATCATGCAAGTGTAAGTTTCAATCAGACCCTATCATGCGGTATTCTACATTCATGGGCAAATCAACCATAATCGAAGTCGACTCAACTAATCACAGATCGATTCCAAACATTGTATATAATGCTAGAGGGTTCAATTACTTAAAGATTTTCCTCACATAATATCTATATTTTTTTATTGGCACAAATTTAAACAAACCAAATAAAGCAAGTAAAAGCAAATAAAACAGGAAAGAGAATAAAGATAAGGGATAAAGGTTCAACTTCTTGTCCACATCCCCCCAAACTTATTTCGAACTCGGAGAGTAAGAAAAAGTTTGAAAATCAGACAAGAAGAAGAACGGTACCTGATTGTCGATCTCAGACATCGACCTTTTTATCCTCCTGAGGAATTTCAGCACTGCGCGACGAAGATGATTGCTGCTGGCACTCTGTGTCGATCGACAGGGAGCTTGTTGATCGACACAGAGCCTTCTATCGACCTCTTTTGCTGGCAGTCGAAAGAGTTCTCCATGCATCGTGCCTCTGTGTCGATCGACAGGATTCCTGTCGATCAAAACAGAGGTAATTCCTCCTGGTCTTTTTTTTTAAAATAGCACAAAATTAATGTAAAATAGAAATTCAAAAATAAAGTGAAACACACCAACGTAAATAAAAATGAATATTGAAAAGAAATATCGGGAATTGAAAAGAAAGCATGTAAAAGTTGGGTTACCTCCCAACAAGTGCTTTTTAGTTAACGTCGTAGCTCGATGATACCTGTTTTTAGAACCAGGGCGGGCTAGTTCGCACTCGCCTCCCATGAGAATCCACCATGTAGCCCCACTGATCTTGGATGACAGCAGTGAGCTCGGGTTGAGACGGTGTAATTGACAATTTTGCCATCTCATTCCCTCGCTCCCATCTGTGAGCGGCGCGGTCTTCTTTGATTTCTTGAGTTAGTCCTTCATCTTCCTCTTCATCTTCATCATCAGCCTCATCTCTGGAAGTAATCTTGAAGCACTCAGATTCATGTCGGGTTCTGTCAAGCTTGAAGGAGATCCTCTCTATATTGGCTCGGAGGGTGATCTCCCTTCCACGGCAATCAACCAGGGCAACACTTGTGTCAAGGAGCTCTCTTCCCAGGATCAGTGGTGTGCTTCCATCCTCCTTCATGTCCAAGACAACAAAATCTGCAGGAAAGATTAGATGACCCACACGAATGAGAACATCCTCTATGATACCCTTTGGTCGGGACACAGATCGGTTCGCCATCTGCAGAGTAATAGTAGTCGGCCTCAGTTCTCCAATCTTGAGGCGTTGAAAGATGGAGTAGGGCATCAGATTGATGCTGGCACCAGTGTCGCACAACACCTTCTCGAATAAGATCCCCCCAATCTCCACTGGGATGGTGAAGCATCCTGGGTCGCTCTTCTTGATTAGAACCTTCTTTTGGAGTACCATGTTGCATTGCTCATGAAGCTTGACAGTCGCATTCTCCACAAAATTTTTCTTTTCGCTCATCAGCTTCCGGAGATAGCGCATGTAACCTGGAATTTCAGAGAGAGCTTCAATCAGTGGTAAATTAATACATACCTTCTTCAAGTTCTCGACAAAGCGCGAGAACTTGGAATTCTCTTTCTGCTTGGCGAATCTCTGAGGAAATGGCATCGGGGGTGTCTTGGCAGCTTTGTAAGTGGACGAATGATGCTGCAGATTGACCTGGTTTCTGGACTGCCTGTCGATCGACAGGGGGTGTGTCGGTCGACGCACCCTCTGCAGTGTTGTCGATCTCCTCCTCTGAGTCTGTGTCAACTGCCTCTTTTGGGCCTCTGTGTTGATCAACAGGGGTCCTGTCGATCGAAATAGAGGTCGGCTCTGCTGAGTCTGCTTCCTCCCCCCCAAACTTATTTTGGGGCATGCTCGGACATGTGTAGCTCTTTCCGGACCTCAGCTTCACAGCTTTGCAATCTTTCTGGTTCTTGGGATTTGTCTTAGTGGTGCTGGGCAACTTTCGTGGAGTATGTTGCATCCCGATAGTGGTGGCAATTTGGATCACTTGAGTCTCAATGATCTTGATGTGCTTGCCGAGCAGATCCACCTTGGTATTGACTCCTTCCACTTCTTTCTCGATTTTCCCCATTCTGTGGTCTGAAGCTTTTATAAAATTCTTGAGCACCTCTTCAAGGGTTTCCTTCTTCTTTTCCACCACTTCACCATCTTGCACCTCGAAGTCTGGAGGTGGTTGCTCGGTGACATTCGGCTGAGAGTATGAAAATCTAGGGTAGGGTCTCGGGTGGTAATGCTGATATCCCCCTTGCCGGTATTGGTTCTGATAACCTCCTCGATGCATAAAGTTCACATCGGCGATGGCGTCAACATGTGCAACAGAAACACAAGCAGCATTAGAAGTTAGTTTTGTACCTCCCCGGTCAGTCTCTCGACTTCCTTCTTCAGCTTGTCATCCTCCTTTGCCTCAACAGCTCGGATCTGTGGCATCATTGGATTCCCCCATTGTTGATCATGTAGGGCCATCTTTTTGAACAACTTCAGGGCCTTTCCGGTGACTTGCTCATCAATGATCCACCAGCTGCATAATCCACTGACTTTTTGCTTTCCTCAGTCAATCCTCTATAGAAGATATGAGCCTGCTCCTCAGTGACCACTCCATGGCCCGAGCAACTCCTCAGCAACTCATTGAACCTGGTCCATGCCTCAAAGAAAGTTTCATTCATCCTCTGGTGGAACTGCAGGATCTCCATTTTTTTCTGAATAATCACTGACGGCAGGAAGAATGCGCTGAGGAACTCTATCCGGAGATCAGCCCATGTCCGAATGTTGGTGCAGTGCAAAGCGGTGAACCAAGTCCGCGCCTGATCCCTGAGTGAGAAGAGGAAAAGGCGAAGACGGATCACGTCCTGGGTCACTCTGTTTTGCTTGATGGTTTCACACACCTCCACGAACATCCTGAGGTGGGTGTACGGATCCTCCACTGCTCGGCCTCCGAACTGGTTCTGCTGAACCATCTGAATCAGGCCGGTCTTGAGTTCAGAGTTATTGGCGGTGATGCCAATAACAAATCCCTCATTTTCGGGTTGCGGTCTATACTTCTTGGCCATTGCGTTGGGGTCCTCATCGTCTGAATCTTCCCTCTGAGCTCTCTCTCTTTCTCTTATTTTGGCCTCGCGCCTTTCTGCTTCCCTTTCCTCCAGGAGTTGCCTCATGACATCCTTCATGTGATTAACTTCATGGACCAACAGTATGGCATTTTTCGGAGTAATCAATGGCTGGTCGGTCTCATCCCCTCCGTTTCGATCATTTGGTTGAGCCATGATGATGTCGGTGACTTGTTTGGCTTTTCCTTTCTTTTTTCTGATTGTAGCCTAGATCTCTGGGTCAAAACTCTCGAGTGGCTTGCCCTGGGCCCTTGTGTTCATAAACCTGCGACAAAAACAAAGAAAAACAGAAAATCAGAAACTGTGTCGATTGATAAAGAGCCTGTCGATCGACAAGAAGGATTTATGCTTTTGTTTCGGTCGACAGGAATCCTGTCGGTCGAAATAGAGGTAAAAATCAGAAAAAACAGCAAAACAGCAAATACGAAAAATCAACACCAAAAATCAAAATAAACACACCAAAAACGAAATCAAAAATAGAAAAACTTCACAAACAAAAATAAAACAGTAAATAACAATCAAACTAAATTTACAACCTCAATCCACCAGATCTAAAAATAAACTAATATCTAGATTAATCTGACAAATCCCCGGCAATGGCGCTAATTTGATAGCTGCAGTTTAGCGGTTAAGCAAATAAATTTTACACCCTAAGGTGGTCGATCCCACAGGGACTGTGCAATGAAAAACCTAGAGTACTAGCTATGATTTCTAGAATGTAGAAGTTTGAGGATTTTAAAAAAGGGATTTTGTTTTGTAATTTAAAGAGAATAATGTAGAAAATAAAGGTTTTAAAGCAATTAAAAAAAAGCACAGATCCTAGGGCAGATTATCTAATCATCAACATGCAAATATCAATTAACTCAGCAATGGGGAAAACATAGATTTTTGTGGATTAAATTCCATGGTTGGGCAATTAAATCCTAGATTATTAATTAGTGACTATCTCCTCTCGGTCTCAAGAACACCAAATTAATCAATCTCATAATTATCTAATTATTCCTATGTAGGTTTCTTCTTGGTTGGACAGAAAACAAACTTATTTAATTCTCTCTTCCTGTCAATAATTTTCATTTCTCGATCTATCAATTATTAACTATAAACCTAGATCTCAATTCACCTCTCGGTCCTTCTTTTAATCTAGATTATTAAATTAAGTACAGAGAAGTAAACCATGCTTGTAGAGTTGATATCAATTAAACATGCATCAGGAAAGAAATCATAACCCTAGAACCTGTTAGGGTTCTAGCCACAAAACATGACTAGAATTAAAGCTAACGTGTTATAAATTAACTTACAAATAAAGAGGAACCTTGAATGTCTTGTAAAAACTCCAAAGATCAATTATTCTAAGTGCAATATGTTGAAAAGATAGATATAAAAGCTTGTTTTTCATGCCTAAGAGTTCATATTTATAGAGGGGGAAATTAAATCTTCAAAAGGTAATGGCTTGGGAAGGAAAAATCTTCAAATTGGGAAAAAATATGCCTTTTCGCCGCGCGTGTCGATCGAAGGGCTGCATTTTGGTCGACACAGCTGCAAAATCCTCTATTTTTGTCGACGAGGTGCCTGTCTGTCGAGACAGAAACCTCTGTCGCCCGAGATTCTTTCAATCGACTCCTTCTGCGCTGTCTCACAGTTTTGGCCATAACTTGTTTTCCCGAACTCCGATTGCCCCGATTCCAGTTGCATTGGAAAGCTAACTCAAAGATATTTCTTTTTCCATGCTCATTAGGTCAGATTCCACGTGTGGAAGAATTCATGACTATTCCTCTGAACATCATCTGCTTTCGGTATGGGTTTCCAATGAATTTGGCCTAAAACCTGCAAATCTTACCATGACAAGCATAACACCCTCTAAAATAGTCTCATGCACAGAAATAAGTAAAAACATAATATAAAACACTTAAAACAATGGAGAAAAATATAGATAAGTGAGTAATCATATGAGCTTATCACAGATGTGCAATACTGAAGATTTGAGAGTCGTGTTTGAGTCCAAGACGTCGTGGTTTACCGACTATGCAAACTACCTTTCCACTGGTGCTCTACCTCCAGACAGTTCCCCCTATGCTCGGAAGAAGTTCTTGAGAGATGTCTGCTTTTACTATTGGGAGGACCCCTGCTTACGGCGTTGATGTGTTGATGGAATCATTCGCCACTATGTCCCTCAGTTCGAGTGGCATCAGATCATCGAGGCTTGTCATGTCTCTCCTATAGGTGGTCATCATTCAGCCAACCGTACTGCCTTCAAGGTACTTGCTAGTGGATTCTATTGGCCCACTATCCACGAGACTTGTCATGGTTGGATTACTGGTTGTGATCGTTGCCAGAAGACCGATAACATTTCTAGGAGGGATGAGATGCCACAAAACCCCGTGGTAGAGTTAGGTATTTTTTGTGTTTGGGGGATTGACTTCATGGGACCATCCCCACCTTTCAGAGGCTTCTCCTACATCCTACTTGTAGTGGACGGTGTTTTGAGATGGGTGGAGGCCATTCTGACCACCACTAATGATTCAAGACTGGTGGTCACTTTCCTGCAGAAGCTGATGACTCGCTTTGGAGTACCAAGAGCCTTAGTGAGTGATGGGGGATCTCATTTTCTTAAAAAATTGCTTGTTTCCCTTCTTGCTAGGTATGGAGTTAAGCATCAGGTCACTACATCGTACCATCCTCAAGGGAATGGACTGACTGAGCTATCCAACCGAGAAATCAAGAAAATCTTGGAGAAGACTGTCAAGCAAAAGAAAGATTGGGCAATCAATTTGGATGATGCACCGTGGGCTTATCGCACTGCCTACAAAACTCCCATTGGTATGACACCTTATCAGCTTGTTTTTGGTAAATCATGTCACTTGCCTGTAGAGATGGAACATAAGGCTTAAAAGTCTTTGAAAGAGCTCAACATGGACTGGAAACATGTTGTTGCTGGTAGAATCATGTCTTTGAACAAGTTAGAGGATTTGCGAGATGAGGCATATGAGAACAATGTCATCTACAAGAAAAGGGTTAAAAGATTTCATGATCGAGGAATCTGCTCACTTGTGTTCAACTCTGATGATAAGGTGCTTCTATTCAATTCCCGTCTTTGCTTCATGCCCGAAAAATTGCTGTCAAAGTGGACAGGCCCATACACTGTTGTAAGTGCTTTCCCGAATGGTGTTGTGGAGTTAGCAGGGCAAGATGGAACCACATTCAAGGTAAATGGCAACAATTGAAGAGGTACTACAGTCCACAACAAATTTGTATTGTGGACACTTTCTACTTGGATCGGCCATGAGTAGAGGTAATGTCGAGCTAGCGATATTAAATCAAGCACTTGTTGGGAGATAACCCAATGAGATTATTGCTTTCGTGTGAGTTAGATTATGATTTTTTAGTCTTATTGAAGTTTAGAATAGTTTTGGTTTTAAATTTTGTGAGTTGATAATGTTTTGCCTTAGTGTTTTTATTAAAGCTTAGAAAATCCCGTGCAAAGTGCCTCTATTTCGACCGATGCGAATTTCATCTGCATCGACCAATGCGAATCTCATGTCAGACGATGCACAAAATTTGGGCAAGGCCGATGTGTTGATGCAGGTATTTTTTCTTTATATATATATATATATATATATATATATATATATATGTCGTCCGATGTGGAAAAGCGACCGTCGACGTGTCTTCATCGGTAGACGCCTTCTATTTCGAGGTAAGTATTTTTATTTTATTTTATTTAATAATATAAAAAAATTAAAATCTCGTGTGTCGACTGATACAGAGCTTGCGTCGGTCAAAACAGAGAGCTATGTCGCGCGGGTCTGGTAAGTTAAAAGAAAAACCCTCTCCTTTTCCTTCCTCACTTGCACACAAGCACGAAAATATATTCCCCAACACTCCCAAACCCTTTCTTTCGATTCCTCTCATCGATTTCGACTTCCCCATGGCAGGTATGATCTCTAAACTCGATCATTTTCATTCTTTTGCTGATTTATTTGCTTATTCAAGTTTATTTTCAATTTGATTGAACTAATGACTTGGGTACCAATTTGATTGAATACTTCGATATGGATTGTATGTTTAGTCGATATGAATACCTTGTTATGATTCATTGCTTGGGATTGGTTGAATTTGTTAAGTTAGGGTTCAATTTTTTGACTTTGTGTAGCTAATTTTTTCCAATTTTGTGAACTTTTGTTTGAGGTCAAAATTTTTTGGAACCTTGGAGTTTGAAGGGGTCGATTAAGTGTCAATTGCATTATTTGTTTGTCAATTTTACATGGGCACTTGATTTGGTTGTGCAAATTTGCTAAAATTGCTTGGTGTTGAACTTGTTATTTCTGTCTGGTAGGCCCTGCAGATTACACCCTGGTCTTTGATAATGAAGAGGAGGGGATAAGGTACCAAGATCTCCTCACTTACCCAGTTAAGCCAACTCTATTTCTTGATCACGCGGCAATGGTACAGATGGGGATTGAAGATACTGGGGTTGCCCTTTTTCTGCCGAATCTAGTGGGATTGTATGTTGAACACAGAATGGTATACCTACTCCACCTTAACGAAAGAGTTCATGGCCATGGTGCAAGTATTGATGAGTCGAGGCCGAGGACCACAAACTACTAAGATCACTTTCCGATTGATGAATCAAAGATATAGCCTGACCCGGACTCAGTTAGAAAACATCTTTGGCTGCCCGCCTGGAGAGATATATCATGATCATAGGGAATTCAATTGTGTAAAAATGTGGAGAGATATAGTTGTTGCTACGTCAGTTGGCCCCGAGAAGTTCGATATGGGGAATATGAAGTCCTCTAAAGTGGACAACCCAATTTTCATTTATATTCTGAGATTGATGGGATTTAGTGTTTTTAGGAGGCATGAGAGCGGGAAAGCCCGACAGAAGGCGCTGCATGCTCTCTTCTGCATGCTTGATGGGAAACACGTCAGCCTGGTCGAGTGCTTCATGGATAATTTGGTTCGACAATCAAAGGCGAAGAGACGCAACATCTGGTAAGATGGCATGATTATCCCTATTGCTCACCCTTTGGGGATAGTCACCGATGACCTTCGTTTAGCTTATGGACGCCGCCTCCTCGACGTCCACCACTTGGTCCAGCGCATGATGTTGGTCCAAGGCCCGCCCTTAATCCTCCAAATGTCCAATGGCAATAGGTTCCCTCTCCCAAACACCTCCCTCACACATGTTACTAATATGGAATACAATGATAACTAGTTTGTGAGACCTCCTGCTCACATGGTTTGTATGATTCCTGAGAATGGAGTCGCGCCTCAGAGCTGACTTCTACACCGGGTGGGAGTCTAGCCAGATAATCGGGTACTGACGCCCGAAGAGATAACTGCCCGAAGAGATAACTGCCTAGATAGCCGAGCAGGAGCGCTAGGGCAGGGCAGCATTAGAGAGAGCAGAGGCTGAGAGACAGAGGGTTGAGACAACCCATTAGGATGATGATGACGAGCATAGAGATGAGGACCATCACGCCACTAATGATCCTCCACACTGGGGGCCCGGCGGGTCCTCGAGCTATTATACGGGGGGTACATCCTCCTCCGGCGCTGACTGTGGGATCATGTATGAGTTCATGCAGTAGCAGACCGCACTGCAGACCGCCAAGAGAGCCGCAGCTGACGCGGAGCGTGCTCGGAGTTCTCAGTTCCCGTAGGACATCTACTTCCAACTTGATCGTATTGATTCACAGCTGCAATGTCTGTTGTTGCCGCTCGATGAGCAGGTACAGACTATGTATGCACGCCTCCACCGACAGAGGTGCCGCCGAGCACATGAGATGGAGGCGAATACCCAGGATGGCCTGGATGTGCAGTAAGGTACCATTTTACTATCCTTTGCTCGATTTTTAAACTTATTCTCCATTCTATTTAATAAGTTTGGGGGGATGATGGCAGGGATTGTAAAACGTGTTAATTATCTTATTTACTGCTTTTATTTACAGCTTTCTTTTTGTATTTACTATTTTTTTTAGTTTATTTCTTAGGTTTACTTCTTTAGCACGTTTTGGTCGATTTTTAGTTAGAAACTTAGTTAGTTTGGCATTGCATTCACGCGCTTGAACATAGGGTAGTCAGAACTTGTGATTGTTGTTAGCTTGAGATTTTGAAAAATCCTCCCTAGAATGTAACTGTGATCGATGATTGGTTGGTTTGTGGATATTGAATTGAAAATTTATGTGATAGGGTAGCCGATGATAGGAGTCTCTTGCTTGATGAGTCGCTCTTTGATGCGTGTTTTGTGCATGTTAGACTAAGGTTGAACTTGAGGATTGTTGAGGGGGAACAAAATTTAAACTCAATTGAGTTTTGAGCCTTAAATTTTTGTTAGATGTGTGACAAGGTGCATATGCAATATTCTTCTAGAATTTGACTTGTTTCTCTCTCGAGGTTGCATAAGTGTGATAATAGGGTAAAATGATCTTAGGCATGTTCTTTCTTAGCCCAAATCCTATACACTAACCTTAAAAATCTCCACTTGTAGCCCTTTTGAGCCTTTTGAGTGAATTCTTTATTTTAGAATGGTTAATGAGTGAGAGGGGTATGACTTAAGAACACTGATGGATTTTGTGGTTTTGTTGAGTTTGATTGTGATTGGGTTTGTGAAGTAAAAGTGGGAAAATTGAGTTGTGAAAAAAAAAGAAAGAAAAGAAAATAAAGTGAACTAAGAATGTATAAACTAAATCCTTGATTAGTTCTCTAAGTTGTTTGGAAAAGAAAAAAAAGAGTGAAAAAGAAGAAGGAAAAAAAGTAGAAAAAAATTGAAGTGGTTGAATTAAAAGATCAATTATGGTGTGATGAGTGGATTAAGAGTTAGAACAACATTTTGAGTCACTCAGCCAAAAACATCCCACCTACTTTAGGAAGCCACGTTACAACCCAATAATGACCTATTTGATTACTCGACTTATTGCACTATTTTAGTAGTGGAGAGATTAGAAACTTGTCAAACATATGGTAAGTGCGCATTGGCATTGAATTTGACTGATGTTGCACAATCTAAACACTTGAGGGAAGAAGCACAACAGTGGATGATTGTTGCTTAGATAGTTTAGAGACTTGTGAGGCATTACACACTTTTATGTGCATTTGATTTGATTTTTTGTATGTTGATTAATTGAGGACGAATAACGGTTTAAGTCTGGAGGAGTTGATAAGTTCGTTATTTCGCTAACTTATCAATTAGTTTCTAGCTCATTTAGTGTTCAAGTTGCGTGATTTTCATACCATATTGTTACGTTTCCTCATCAAAGTGAAATAAAGTATTTAGTTCTTTTTTCTTTCAATCCATGCATATTGGTGTTCCAAAAGTACCTTTCCGAAGTCCTGGAGAGGAAGATGCATCTTGGGTTGACATATAGTGCGACTTGTCAGATATATTGGGTCATATGGGATTTCCCCATTCTACGAACCAAATTTTTGTTGTCAATTATGTATGATAAAAAAAAATCAATTCTGAAAAACCTTTTATTTATTTGCTCTTTTTCTACAAACTTCGGGGATTCCCTTGTATCGCACTCTTAGTCATAATAGATCGATTTTTGTTTGAAGAAGACTATTTTATTTGACTTTATGGCTTTACCACCTCTTTCTTTGTTTTTTAGCCAAATTGACAGTACTGTGTTACTATTGCCATATTTCAATGCCATAAAATTGGGATAGAGATTAGCATAAATAAGTGAGTATATAGAACGAACTAGAAATGCGGGGAACAACTAATTCTAGGAGGCATTATTTGTTTTGTCTTCCTAGTCTTCGACACAAGAAAAGGAATTTTCTAAACCCCCTTTCTTGTGTCGAAAGAGTAATCTGTTTGTCAAAAACTCCTAGTCTTGTTTTCGGTTTTCCAGATGTATCGGAACTTTACTTTTTTTTGATTTATTACGTACAATAAAATATAAAATAGTGGACAAAAAAATAAAACTTATTCAATGAACTTTCCATTAAGATACTCAAATAATCGTAGTGTTTTGGTGTTGTATATGTGTTTGATGGTGATTCTTCGCAGGAAAAGAGCTAAAATTTGGATCAAGGAAGAAAACAGGCAAAAACGCTCTGTTTTGACCGACACAAGGCTTGTGTCGATCGACATAGGCAGTCAATGTGAGCTGGAATCGACTTCGAGAGGTGTCAATGCGGGAGCTCCACGTCGACCGATGCGAGTTGTGTGTCAGTTGACGTGCAAGGTCGAGACCCATGTGGCATGTCGAAATGAAGGTTGTCGAGGAGCGTGCATCGACCAACGTGGCTCGTGTGTCAGTTAAAGCGAAAATTTTAATTGCGGAAATTTGTGATTTTTGGGCATATTCTTCCTTGTTTAATTTTATACCTTGTAGGAATTATTACTACACATATATTCACACTTGTACTCGAGTTTTTAGGGTGAGACAATTAGTTTTCAGAGTTTAAATTATTTTCTAAGGCAGAACTAGAGTTGATATGATTTTTGGAGCTTGAAGACAGTTGATGGAATTGTTTTTGTGTTACATCGAGAGTCAATTTTGATCAATTCAAGTTTATTACATATTTTATCTTTTCATGATGTTTACTGTTATGAATACGATGAACTAATCTTTTAATCAGATTCTAGGGTTTAAAATCTATCTGTACTGCATGCTTATGGAATAATTGAATCTAATGTCTTTCCTTGTTCGATTTGTGAAATTTTGTACTTTGATTTAAACCTGGATTTGTTGGCCACTCATTTAGGTAATTAGTTAATTAATTTGGGACTCCAAATGTGATAATTAATTAACAGCAAAAAGATTTCACAATATAATCAATTGTTCTTGTCTTAAAAAGAGGGGATTAGGTTATAGGATTTAATCTGTTGATTTTTGGAGTTATTGAATTATTTCTTGAGACCGAAAGGGTAAAGGAATTTGGATATTTTACTTTGTAAATTGTCCAATCATGAAGTTTACAATGTTTTTCTGATTTCCATCGTTCAAGGAATTAAATTGGTATTTGATGAATTTATCTATTGCATGTCAAGAAGGATAGTAATAAAAATCCCTAGAATCTGAATCTTTGCATTTGATTGAAAACTCATTTAATCGTTCTACCTGGTTTTCTTTTAAAGTATTTGAAGATTGATTTCTATTCAGTTTTTTAAATTAATGTTACTAAACCTTTTCAAATTTGATTTCCTCAAACAATTTTCTGAGAAACTATAATTCAGTACTTAGGGTTTTTCTTTATTTCATTCCTCGTGGGATCGATAATTTTTATTGCCGCTATTTTGTTAGCTCTGCTAAGTCGTTAATAATTTTAGCGATCAAATTTTGGTGCCGTTGCCGGGGAATAAATATAACTAATCTTGATATTGAATTTGTTATCGAAATAATGATTTGAGTTTTATTTTTCTTTCTTTTAATTTTTAGTTCGAGTAAAAAAAATTGGTTTTGTTTTGACAGACATGACTGCGTGTCGGTTGACGCAAATTTTAAATCCGCGTCAGTCAATGCAGCTTTAATCTTGATCGACGACCATAATAATAAAAAAATAATAAAAAATTGATATATTTTTATTTCCCTAGTTATTTATTTCCTGCATTATTTGATTCCATTTAAAATTATTTTCTTTGTTTAATTAGTGCATATTTGAGTAGTTTCCTTTAGTATTTATTTCCTTTTTAGTTATTTCCTGTTTAATCACTTCCTTTCTCTTTTTGTTCAGATAGTTTATGACCACAAGGACAAGAGGGAAGGAATTGATAGCCTACGATCCTGAGATCGAAGCCACTTGCAGAAGAAATAACAGTAGAATGAATCGAGGTAGAGGCAAAAGCAATGAAGAAAAGAATATGGAGGTGAACAATCAAGATAATGTGCCACAAAACAATCAGAATAATCCACCAGCTCTTACTCCTGAACAGCAGGTTGAGCTTGTCCATGAGAGCATGCCATGAGGGAACAAATCCGGCTACTGAATGCAAGGAACAAACCAAAATCAGCGATCTAAGCCGAACCCTGCAGATCAACCAGAAGAAGAAGAGGAAGAAGAGGTGTAGGAGAGGTTTAATTTGTTGATTTTTTGAGTTATTGAATTATTTCTTGAGACCGAAAGGGTAAAGGAATTTTGATAATTTACTTTGTAAATTGTCCGATCGAGAAGTTTACAATATTTTTCTGATTTTCATTGTTTAAGGAATTAAATCGGTATTTGATGAATTTAT
This sequence comes from Plectranthus barbatus, assembly GCA_026898455.1. Lineage (NCBI taxonomy): Eukaryota > Viridiplantae > Streptophyta > Magnoliopsida > Lamiales > Lamiaceae > Plectranthus > Plectranthus barbatus. The sequence continues at coordinate 1,414,097 of JAPKLW010000015.1, forward strand.
CTGTTGCATGTCAGGAAGGATAGTAATAAAAATCCCTAGAATCTGAATCTTTGCATTTTATTTAAAACTCGTTTAATCGTTCTACCTAGTTTAAACTATTTGAAGATTGCTTTCTATTCGGTTTTGAAAATTAATGTTACCAAACCTTTTCAGATTTAATTTCCTCAAACAGTTTTCTGAGAAACTATAATTCAGTGCTTAGGGTTGTTCATTATTTCATTCCTCGTGGGTCAATAATTTTTATTTGCCGCTATATTGTTAGCTCTGCTAAGTCGTTAATAATTTTAGCAATCAACCACCATCTCAAGAAAAAGAGCCGAGTAAGGGAAATACACTCGACCTTGGAATGGTGAAGAACAAACCCAAAGTGACTTGGTAACCCTCCGAGAATAAAAGAGGCACGAAACTGGTAGAAATTATAAGCCAGCACTCAACCAAGTGCATTGAACATGAGTAGTGGATAGAACTGAGCGAATGAGTCACAATTGAGAAGTTGAGAACTGAGACCTAGTCAAAGAAGATGGTCCATGTTACTGCTCAACTTAGTCGCCACGTATGTGCGATGAACATGATGAATTTAGTTGGCCGCAACTTCGCGAGTTTGCATACATTTCTAGCGATGAGATGTGACATCAAGTAGTAGGACATAACCTACGTTTAGCTACGACGGGAACCCAAGGCAATCACTGACAGAAAACACATGAGAATTGCACGAAAGAAACACTAATAACGAGAATGCTTTAAATGGAGAAGTCGCCTGGAAATTTGAGAAAAATACGAAAAAACAATAGTCGGGAGTACCCCTGCAATAGCTCTCAATTTTCAAGGACGTAAATTTTTGTAAGGCGGGTAGGATGTAACTCCCCGCAAAAATCCAACCTTTAGACGAGAATAAAATCTCGATAGAGCGACTTCCCAATGACGAGCCGCGAAGACAAAAGGAATTATTCTATTTAATTATTTACTATCATTGCAATTGATACATTAGAATTACTCTCGCGATTATTAATTTTATCGCATGAGATTACAAAGAATTTATCGAGAAGAAAATAAATAGTCTTCTCTCCTCTATTCCGATAATTTAGTTATTTAAATATTCTTTTGGGATTTGATTTCCCTAATTTAATGATTAGTTATTTGGGGAGAAATTATGGAGAAAAATAAATGTAGAATTATTCACAACCAATCATCGATTGAATTAATTCCGATGGAAAATTTAGGAATACATTTCTTGGCTACTTGAATATTATTTTTAGTCCTATGAATAAATGGGCTAGAGATTATTATAATTTGAGTTGATTATTGTGAGATGGAAGGATTTGATTTAATTGGGATTGTATAACCCAAAGTAGGAAATAAAGAAATATTGCCTAAGTAGATGGAATAATAAAAGGGGAAATTACCATATTAAAATTTGTAGAAGGCATGTTTAATATTTTAAGTGAGGTTAAATTTGTAAATACCAAATTAATTAAAATACAAATACCCTATTTCTAATTTTCCACAAAAATCCCCTCATTTTTTCCCTCCCTCTCATCGATCTCTCTATCCCTCACTTTCCTTTTCTCTGCAACACACAAACACCTCCATTGAAGACCTCTACAGCTACAACCCCTTTCCTAACCAAAAACCTCACTCAAACTCGAGCCAATTACTTTGATTCCTACGTAAAACTACTCCTCTCATTCCTCTCTACGTATATATACCAAAAGCACTATCAGATTCCTATCCCCACAATTTGACCTAGCTGCGATATTGGAGGAAAAGAACGTATTCCAGGAAGAACTACAAGCTACAGGGGGTTGAGAGCGAGGAGAAGATAAGAATCGAGCAAGAGGAACTCGTTTTTGTACCTTGAAGAGACAGCCCCAAAACTGAACGTTTTTCCCTTTCAAGTAAGGTCTTTCCTACCCTTTTGAGTTACTAAATACGAATATCAAATTGCATGTACAATCAAGGAACTAGGGCATCGACTTTTATTTGAATGGATGGGTAATCAAATAAATCATGTTCCACAATGCTAGACTGATGTTAGGCTGCCAATATATGTCTTTAGAGCTCACATAAATATGGGATTAATTGAGATGAGTTGAAAAATGATTTTTGATGCCAATGTATGAAAATCCAACTATTTGCATGATCCATTGAGGTACGGAAGACAGGAAAAATGAACTTAGATCTTGCTGATTTTTAGATATGATAAACTTTGATGAGTGAGTATGTGGGATTTGGAATTTCTCAAAAATGAATTGTGGTTTGTCAGTTATGGCCAAAACAAGTTGTTGTACCAGTTTTGTGTTTTGATCCTGCATTCCTTGTTTTTAATTTGGGATGTTTGAGCATATTAGGTATATAAAATGCAATGGTTTTAAGCTGAAATTCATATATAACATGACTTAATGTGTTAGGAACATTATCCATTTGGTTTTGCACGAAATTGTTAAGTGGTTTTGAGAGTTTGGAATTTTGCAAAAAACTGTGGAAATCTGTTGCAACATGTGTTGTTGTTGGTGTGCAGAAAACTATACTTGGTCTTTGGCTTTAAAGTTTAATATGCAAATACTTGACTTACATAGGAACACTTACACAAATTTTCAGCCCAAAATGACGTATGTGTGAATCATGGTAAATTTTTCAAATCAGCGCACTGTTTTCACTCACCCCCAGACCTTTGACATTCGTCCCCTTTCCCCGACCAAACCGTAACACCTTTTTTCGATCTGCCAATTACAATTCGAACCTTTTTTAGTCTATTATTTGTATCTATGATGTGATCATATTACATTGCACGAGCATGATGTTGTGATACTGTTTTGGTGGTTGCGCAGACAAGAACAATATTACTATTTTTCACATATTATGCTTTTTTACAAAAGAAAAATACATTATTACATACATTTATTCCATTAAATCATATACATTCTTTTAAAGGCATGAACATTTATAAATTGCATAAGTCATGATTAGAACCAATTTCTAACTACACTTTTAACTTCGAAAATTATTATTATAAGTCATGTATCATCATTTATTTCAAAAACATGCCTAGACTTTTTAACTTAGAAAATCCCATTTGTTTCCAACTTTTATCCAAACAACATAGGATCACATTGCATGATATAAAAACCTCATCTATTTTCTTCTTCCAAATAATTTGTAGTTAAAGAGCATAACTTGCATTTACTAAACGTTTTCTAAACATCATACTTAGACATAAAATAAGTTACTTGGCCATCTTAAATGATTGGAATCTACATGAAATAACAATTCTATATTGTTGGATGAGATGTATTGATTTTGGTAAAGAGCTTGAGTTAATATGTGAACATGAAATACATGCTTAGAAAGATCGTGATAGACATAGTAACGAGCATGCAAATTAATTATATATCAAACATGTTTAACCAATGCTAGGTGAACATTAAAGAAACCAAGATCATGAAAGATGTTAGATGAATTGGATAACATACATGAGCATAATTGAACACCTAGTAATTTCATGTTATTGTTTAACTAGGTAATATTGATTGTGGAAAGAAAGCATCTCCTAGAGGAGCAAGTTCGAGCATTACCTCAAATAAGGTGGACACTACTTTATCCTATCAAATGAGCTTTTGCAAATGATTTTAGAAAATGATAGAAATGTTTTTTATTTTAATGTGTCGATGGATCACCGTATTTATTTTGTACCTAATGATAAATATCAATACTACGAGCATTGAGGATGGATAAGGAGGAGGGAGGAGTTTTAACCCTCTTGTTGATATCATAAGGAAAGATAAGGAGGAGGGAGGAATTGTAACCCTCAGTGTGATTTGATACGAAACCATAAGGGTCACGAACCCTATGATCATGAAATGATCGTTTGTTTGTAAATGGCACACAAAATGAGTGGATGCATCCATGTGAGGAAAAAAATTTGTGCATGCATAATTTCATTTCAGCAAAACCCTTACGCTATGCATGTGTGTGATATTATGAATCATCATATATTTATGTATTTGTTTTCGGGACACCATGTCCACTTGGCATAACTGAATGCTTATCCCCTGTACGTATCTTTCCCTTCGTGCAGGTGACATGTGACGAGGTCTGGCAGTGGCGTTGTGGTAAAGGGGATGGTCGTGGAGAAAATTGTGAAATCATATTGTGAAATGTAAAGTTGTTGAGAATTCCATATTTGTTTGTCATTCGAACTTGTTACTTTAAGGCATGTCTTCTTTGGAATCCCTTTTATGTATTGATTGAGCTTGAGCTGAATGTTATTTCTCATATTCCATTCCCATGATATTTTTGGATCCCTATGGAGTTGGATATATTCTTAGCATGCTCTATGTGATCCTTGTTATTGTTTCAGTACATGAGCTACGAGCTATGTCTCCATACGTAAACCCGGTTTATTTTTTTATTTTGAAATCGTATTTGTTTGTTCCAAATTGTAATTGGCGTAAGACCTGCGTGGAGGTCATTGTTTGTAGTCATTTGATATTCCTCCTCGAGCATGTATATGTTTCGTTTGCTCTCCATGTATGCTGATGAATACTTCATTTTGTTGTTTCTATGATTCAATCATTATACATATTGAGATTCCTTTATTTCAAATTCGATGAAGCATATTCAAGGCTTATTTCTATTCATTTCCACGTAAATTGCTTCCATCATTTTCATTCATCATCTATGATTGAATTCAAATGATTTCTAAACTATCTTGCTTTCATTGTTGTCCAAATGTTTTGAACTGCTAAAACCCTTATCGTGCATTGTTCGCACGTGGATCTGTTGCATAGGCCCGACTGGGGGCGCGACATATAAACCTAAAATAGAAAGTTATTTCACACTCATTAATAAAATATTAATTTTTCGTATCTCTACACGTCTTGGTTATTGTGCAAAAAGTTAATGAAATAATTTAACCGGGACGAATAGAGTACTATTTGATTAGGTGGTTATGGTAACTTAATTAAATATTATATGAAGCATCCTAAGTTACAATTCCCAACAAACTATTATAGTCTGATTACGGAACGACACTTTTGTGTGTTGCTGATATTTGAAGGACAACTGTAGTCTTTGGTAGTGAAGCTTTGTCATAAGCATGCTTGTAGAACTTGCTCAATGCTAGTCGGGTATTCAAGTAGAATTTAGCGCCTTGATGTGGTCTAATCAGTTAGATTATTTTATTTTTAGTTTTTTAAATACATAAATATTATTAAGTAAAAAATAAATTACATAAATTTAATTATTATCTATAAAAAATTAAATTCTCAATGCCTAGCCTGCCCATTCGATTGCCTAGGTGGTGTCTAGGCACCAAATAGTTTGAAATGCAAATTAATGTTTTTTGGGTCGGGCTGAGGCCTCCTAGTTCCTAGACTGATATTAACAACAATGGTTATAAGGAATTATTTTAGTTTCTTTGAACTTCAAAATGCATCCACTTTGACACCTACTTTAGAGAATAACAAGTCAGCTTGTGCACCTCATTTGCTAGTATTTGCAGTTTAGATGGGATTGACGAAAGAGATTGTTATTATTTTTCTAAAAAATGATTATGTCATGATGGGTCACTTTTGAGTTTACAGAGAACGAGTCCTAAACTAATGCGATCGACACACACAAGAATCAAAACAAGAATGCAAAGACACCGAGTTTAAGTGGTTCACCAATTACGGCTACATTCACGAAGAGGTTGAGAGGAATTTTATTATCAAAGTAGGCGAGAGTGTTACAAGAATTCTACACACACATCCACTGAAAACCAGAAACTAAAAATTGAAAAAAAAAGCTCAGCTAAAACCAGTTGAAAAAGACGACGGTTATAACGCCCCAATGGCTATATTATTTTCATCCAATCCTTAAATGCCACATGCTGTCTTCTCTTTTTTCTCCCAAAATTCACATGACTATATAAGTAGAAAACACGCTTTTAATGTTTTTGCACTTGCGCATGACTAGTATTGAACCCCAGCTAAAGCACAACACACAAAAAAATACATGTCCACTTCTAAACTCCAAGATATGCAGTCATCATCTTCTACGGTTACAATAAACCTATTTTTGAGAATAACAATTCAGTCAGCTCGTGCACCTTATTTGCTAGTCTTTATAGTTTAGATGGGATATATGAAAGAAATTGCTATTAATTTTCTAAAAATGATTTTGTCTTGTTGCATTTTTATTGTATTTAAAAATGGAATGATTTCGAACGGAGTAAAAATTCATTACTGTGTCTTTCTAAACCAAACAAAATGGTGGTTAATTTGTCAAATGGTTTCAATATCTGAATATTATTATTACCAAATATGAGTATATTTATACATGGAATGGAGTTGACAATTTTCATCTAAGGCAGCAGTGGTGTCGTAGGAGAAACTATTCAAAGATGGTAGAAGGTTAAGTTGGTTCGGTAGAAATAAAATGATGGCACATGTGTCCTCGAGTGTTAAGCTTGGCATTGAAAAAATAATGATTTAACATATGTTTGGGATATGGAGACACAACTTGATTACTGTGTACAGGGTGATCCAAGTGCTAAATTAGTTTGTGTGGTTTCTCGGATTGTAACTACCTAGCTAGCTGGTTCTTTTACTCATGACAATAGCAATAGCAATAGCATTAGCACTTCTTGTGGGAGTGGGAGAGTAGCAATCCGTATTTTGAGCTCATTTGCTTACACTGAGCGTAATATTAATAACAAAAAGGGTGGTGCAACAAATGCTCCATATAACCTTGTATCCGAACATGAGTGTTATATTTTCTAATCTGTCAATTGTTGCAACACCCTCCATCTTTATCATGTTGAGAAGAAGAACACTATGCAGTGGAATATGAACCAGCTTAATTAGCAGTTAAGGGACTAGTATCTCTTTAGTTGGCAAGTCAAGGTTGAGTCATTAATATGAACAATCTGTTGTCCTTCATGAAAGTATTCAGCAATGAATTAATGAAATTGTGATTTTCCACTTACTCTCTCTTCATTCATCCTTTAGGGGTATCAATTATTTTTGTTCAAGATTAATTGATAATTAAGATCTCATTTGATTTGGCTCCTATTTGCAAACCTATTATACATTTACAAATTTGTTCTTCCTATGTATTATTTGGGGCTTGGCATAGTTGTTTCAATTGAAGGTCGGTGATGCACACTGAAGGTTTAATTATCAATCCAGGTCCAACTTCCTTTTGCCCACTAGATTATCGGGATACTATGATAAAGTCTAATAGCTAGGCAATACAAAGTCATTGAATGATTTTTAACAATCTAGGCATTCAATTTAAACTAAACTAACCCTATTTCCAAACAACAAACTTAAACAACATTCATCATATTGCATCCTCAATACAATCAATCAATTTCCTTAACACCTTGGTAGAACAAGACAAACAAACACTCAAATGAGATATATAGGATGTTGAAATAAACGTAGATATAATCCAATTAGGTTAATCATCGATGCAAACATATTTTAATTCCTAGAAGGATGATTAATTCACTGATTTCTAGCCAATCTCCTTTGTACCGGTGAATCGACCGTTGATGAAATTAGAAACCTCAAACAGTTACGTTATCGATACCTAACTCACTCCAAATAGCTCGTGAATTCTAGACCTATGCACTTTCTCCTCATATGGATTGGATCGAGATACATATGAAGACATGCTATTCACGACACGCCTATCCGCATATTGGCTGCAATAATTCTGTCAATTATCAACTAGATTGGCTCTTACCTACATCAAGTTGAATTGGAACTAGATCTAACATGCTTCAATCACAAAGAGGGAGGTAAACAAACAATGATCAAACCTAATCTTCATACATCCTTGTTCAAATCATTATCCAAATGAAGTTAGAACAACATACTTCTCAATTGTAGCAATACAAAGTTAAATTGAAACAAATCCATTACAATTGACAAGTAAAAAAGGATTTCTTCCCCAATTGGTCTTGCTTGTCTTGATCTACCCTTCTAGCCTTCAATTCTTCACCAAGGTATGGTACATTAGCTCTAGGATACCTTGAATTAGGTTCGGAAGAGGATGGTCTATGGAATTGAAGAGAGAAACTGTTGGGAAATTTGGCTAAGTTTCCCTTCCCCAGTAGCTACTTGCTTAGATTCTAGTTTGGTGTTTTGGTGGATCAAATCCTAAGTCCAACCAGCGTCAGTTTGTCTCTAGAATAGCTCTAGTCTCAAATGTAAAGTCCTGTATAGGTATTTTGAGTTGTAAGTCGCAGCTGATCAAGACTCATGCTGGCTACTGTTCACCAGCATGAGATGTGCTTACCAGTTGAGAGAAGTCTCACCAGCAAGCGGCTGACGAAGACTCATGCTGACACTGTTCATCAGCATAGAGTTGAGCTATCGACTGGCTACTGTTCACCAGTGGGAAGATTTCATCAGCAGGAGGCTGACAGATCTACCAGCAGAATATGTGTTCTGGCTGACACTATTCACCAGCGGTGAAGCCACCAGTCACGGGAGATTCCAAGAGATAACATCAGACGAATTGGTAGACCTTGATTGTGCTAAGGAAAGTCACCAGCAGAGACTGCCAGCACAAAGATCACCAGTATGATCTACCAGTCGGAGGTTATCAGCAGAATTCAAGATTCGCTCTCCCAGAGTCTTAGAGACAAAAAGAAGATTCGTCTGAGGAAGTAACTGACAGTGTATGACTTTAAGGAGGATGCCTTAAAGTCTATCAGTTCAAGACACCAGTTCCGATTCCTCGTACTGACGAATAGAGTCGTTCTGACACAAAGAGATCTGTGTCAGATAAAGCGATCAAAGGTATGGCGCTTTCCGGAAATTCCTACCTGCCGCCTGCAGAAGGACATGCGAGGACAGAGACTTTTCCGGATGTGTCCAAACGGCTAGTATTTGAATCTGAATCTCACGTCTATAAATACGTGAGATCCAACAGCATTCAATACTCTTAGCTACTCTTGCCCAATCTTAGCCACTCCTGAACTACCGAAAGCTCAAACGCATTCATATCAGCGTATAAGCAATCTTTCGAGGCTTTTCAAAAAGCTACTCCGTGTGTCAATCATTTGAACACGAGACTCCAAGCTTCTAGCTTGTGAGTTATTGATCTCATTTGGTGTTCTTTCTCATTCCGAGGAAGAACATAGCAGCTCTTGAGCCAGCCAGCTCCAGAGTTATTACGGGCAGTTTTGCCACCAGCAAGAGTCAAGTTCTTGGGAGAACTCAACACCCAATCAATCGGAGGAGGAGGTTGAAGTGACGTGCTCGCACTCCATCCATTTGACAAGAGTTGAAGAAGGACAAGGACCGGGAGCGGTTGATCCAGTGAACTGGTAGACGAGGCATCTACCAGCTGGAAATAGATCGTAGGATATCTTGTACCGGATTACTCTCTTTAGTGAATTTCCAGTGCTTCGACTGGAGAGTGGACGTAGATCAGTTGATCGAACCACTATAAAATATCCTTGTTATTTACTGCTTTCAGCATTTGATTACTGATTTAAAACCCAGCACCCAAGTGCTGGAGTATAACTGAAACCAGTTTATAACTGTGCAAACTAGACTCTAAAATTAGCTAAGTCCTGAGTCATCAGCTGACCAGCCAGTTGCCAGTCAGCTGAATACTCAGTTGCCAGTTGACTTACCAGCTGACAAGGTCCCAGTCAGCTGTGTAACCAGCAGAGTGCAAGAAACGAACTTACGTATTTTCCGCTGCCAAAGTATACCCTGATATCCGGGACCAACAGAAACTATGAAGATTATGCTTAAAAATTTCAAAAATGCCAAAAGTTTGAATAATCCCTCAAAAATGCGAGTTTCCCCCTTTTTATAATGAGTTGGCAGAGCCCCGGATCGCCCCATCCGAGATCAGATTGCCCGGGATGCTTTGAAAATGAAAAACCGCCAAGGCAGCCCATTCCAGATCGGTCGAGCTTGATCTGGGTCGATCAAAATATCCCTCTGAACAGACCAGATTGGTCGATCTCTGTAGGATCGGTCGAGCATCACCTCTGAAGTGACCAGATCGGTCGAGCATCTCCTCTGAACTTCTAGATCGGTCGATCCTACACAGGATCTTTCGATCCTGCTCTCTGAAATCCATCATGCTGCTCCCCTGCTCATCCCGGTCGATCTTCACACGCTTTGCAACTCGGATCGGTCGATTTTCCACCAAAACTCAGCCCAAAATGATGAATTATGCTCCAAACCTATCCTACACACTCCAAACCACACAAAACACGAAAACACAAAGAAAACAACGGAAAAACATATGATATGGGAGTAAAATGAACACAAACATGCATGCACAAACATCGAAATATAGGTCATTTTACGCACATATCATAATCCCCCAAACTTGAACCTTTGATTGTCCTCAATCAAAACAAAGTAAAGAAATCATTCTACCTTGTGCAATACCTCATAGCTCATCTTATCCATCTTAGCATGCCCTAGTCAAACGAGATTATCACCTAACTTTGTGACATGGTTAATACTAAAGACTCAAACCACTCAACAAAATTGGATAAAAGCAATTAAACACACTCCCTCTCGTGTATAGGGACAATTCACTCAAGCACGAGTTTTCAAGCTCGATTTCCATTAGCTTGCATCCATTCTCACCACTATACTACAATGAGCTAACTCTTAGAATGAAGAAGGTCTTTGTTTTGGTTATAACGTGGTTAACTAAAAGGTAGGAGGTTTTAAGCCAAAGTAGTTAAACTCCTCAATTTCCCAAGAACCCCCCAATCATCGACTTCGAACCCCTAATCCCGAGGCTTTTTCTTTTCTACTCATTTTCCTTCTCTTTTTCTTTTCTTTTATTTTTCTCTTCTTCTCATTTTTCCTTTTTTTCTTTTTTCTTCTCAACATTTCTTCTTTTTTTTCTTTTTCCATAACAACACAACTTTTTTTGTAGGTGCTCATTTTTATGACTTGCACCCTTTTTCCTTTCTTTCCTTTCCAATTCCTCACTTATTTCAATCTAGCCTCCTTCATTTAGATTCAACCAACAGCCATAACACAATTCTCATCCCACTCTCACAACACCGTATTCACCCTCAAACTCTCATCCCCCAAACTTTTTCCTAAACATATCAAAGAATATTCTCCAATAAAGCTCAATCACGGGGAACAAAGGTAAGAAAGGCAAATAATGATCAAATAACACCACCTTATACTCCCGATGTGCAAGGTAGGTTTAGGAATCAATGGCCTAATATCATTTTTAAGTTACATGCTCATGCTAAATAGATCGAGAACACATGCAAGTTCCAGATTTCTCGCTTTCAAACTCGCCTCTCACAACCGAAAATATGAAAATATTAAGGCTCAATTCTCATGATTTTTTGTTAAGTCTAAAACATTAACCACACACAAAACTCGGCAATTCAAAAGCTTAACCTAGGCATGCTTCGACATCAAAGATTCCGCCCTATCATTGGTAAAGGTAAACTTCAAACTCTACTAGTAAATCATGAGTAAATCTCAAACCAAGTCTAGGTTCATCACACACACACAATCACACAACCTAAAACAATTAACTAACATGCACTCAAAAACTAAATGGCAAGGAGAACGATTGAATGCGTTTCCCATCGGTATCCATAATCGAACCGCTTCTCCAATGCCTTATGTACCTACTCAACATAAACACAAACACCACCAAATTGGAGCATAATTCATTTCCATTAAGATCTCATTTCCACCAACATGCCACAAACCAAACATCCAAATACATAATACATTACTCCACTAGCACCACCATTCAAACCATTATCCAATCATCAACATCCACAAACCAATCAAGATAAGAAGTATAAATTTATGCCAACTCATCAATAATTCCATACATAACCAAATCATACCATAAAGCATTCATCCACATCCAAATCCAAGGTAGAAAATATCAATATTAGTACAACCAAATCGAATCAAATCCATCCAAAGGAGAAATCAACCAACAAAAACAAACTAAATGCAAGATATAAAGGAGTAGGAGATGAGAAGAATAAACCGAGGTACCATCAACCGGCACATCCCCCCAAACTCAGTCAAATTAGACTAAGTTTGCAAAACGGTGGACGCTGCATCATCACTCCTCTCGATCTTGTAATTCCTCCTAACAAACACAAACCAAACAAACTATACATTTATTCAAAATCAAAACTACTAAAAGCAATTAAATTAAAGAAAGAAAATTGGTTGGGTTGCCTCCCAAAAAGCGCTTCCATTTACATCGGTAGCTAGACGACCTTACCATGATCATCCATTGTCAAAAATCTTGTGGATTTTGAATATACCTTTCTCCCTTGAGCGCACTTTACTTTGAAGCAACTTGTTCACGAAGATCTTTCTTTTACCCTCGTCTTTCCTAAGAGGTTTTAATTGGGTGACAAACTCGATTTGCAAGAGTGGTGGTTCCTTCGTTTCTTTTTGCACTCCTCTCATCACATGCAAGCTATTCAGCACACTATCTAACGGAGTCACAATTATAGGAGACACCTCAAGTACCTCATCAAGATTACTTATCAACTTCACGTCGCTTCCTTTTTCAAACAACTCCCAAACTTCATTTATCTTCTCTTTTAATCTCATTTCCAACCTTATCTATCAACCGAGAAGGAATAATAAACAATATATCTCTACATGAATCACTCGGTATAGTCTTATCCTCACACTCCTCTTCATAAAGTTGCACCAAGGCCGGAACTTTTTGCATTTCCTCATGTGAAGGTATCTCAATTTCACCATTCTTCTCATTCTCCATGACTTGCAACTCCTCCTCGGTGCCTCTATCTTTTTCATCATCTTGGAGTAATGCTTCTCTTTCCTTCTTTGATTCCTCTTCTTAGACCTCCATTATTTCTTCTTCATTAACTTCTTCGTGCCAATATTTCTCCTCTTGCATTGTTTCACTCCTTTGCTTGGCAATGGTCGGCACTTGCATTGGAATCTGTTTGAGTATCTCATAATTCCTCTCATACTTGCTTTCATTTACAACTTCACTTTTTCCTCTTGACATCTTCAACAACTTAAGTTGTTCTTGCATAAGGTCTAATTGGCTTCTCAACCAATCATCTTCACTAGCCACTTTGACTATTCTCACCATATGGTACTCGCTTTCACCTTCCGGCCATTAATAATCACCTTCAAACATCTTCTTGTATACTCTTCAGAGAGGCTTTCGCGGTCTTTGTCTTTCCACCATCCTGGCTCTCATCTCCTCCATTTGCCTTTGTAAATTATCTAATCTCTCCGCATTTACTCCTCTTTGATTCTCCATGTTGACTTCCACTTTTTTGAATCCTTCCTTCCTTCTTTGATCCTCAATTGGTTGAGCTTCGGAACTTGTAAACATGTACAACCTACAAGAGTCCAACAAACTCCAAGCAACAACAAAAACAACTTTAAACAACAAATTGAGTCAAACAAACAAAAACACAAACACCTAGCATACAATCTTTACACTTCCCCCAATATTCAATAGCCTACTTAATAAAGTCCCCGGCAACGATGCAAAAAAATTAATGCACACTAAAAACTTACATGAATTCTCAATGCACACTCAAGGTTTAATTATCAATCCAGGTCCTTCTTCCCTTCACCCACTATATTATCGGGATACTATGGTAAAGTCTAATAGCTAGGAAATACAAAGTCATTGAATGATTTTTAACAATCTAGGCATTCAATTTAAACTAAACTAACACTATTTCTAAACAACAAACTAGAACATCATTCATCATATTGAATCCTCAATACAATCAATCAATTTCCTTAACACCTTGGTAGAACAAGACAAACAAACAATCAAATGAGAGAGATAGGATGTTGAAATAAACGTAGATGTAATCCAATTAGGTTAATCATCGATGCAAACACATTTTAATCCCTAGAAGGATGATCAATTAACTTATTTATAGCCAATCCCCTTTGTACCGATGAATCGACCGTTGATGAAATTAGAAACCTCAAACAGTTACGTTATCGATCCCTAACTCACTCCAAATAGCTCGTAAATTCTAGAGCTATGCACTTCCTCCGCACATGGATTGGATCGAGATAGATATGAAGACATGTTATTCACGACACGTCTATCCACGTATTGGCTGTATAATTGTGTCAATTATCAACTAGATTGGCTCTTACCTACATCAAGTTGAATTGGAACTAGATCTAGCATGCTTCAATCACAAAGAGGGAGGTAAACAAAAAATGATCAAACCTAATCTTCATACATCCTTGTTCAAATAAACATCCAAATGGAATTAGAACAACATACCTCTCAATTGTAGCAATACAAAGTTAAATTGAAATAGATCCATTACAATTAACAAGTAGAAAATGATTTCTTCCCCAATTGGTCTTGCTTGTCTTGATCTACCCTTCTAGCCTTCAATTCTTCACCAAGGTATGGTAGATTATCTCTAGGATACCTTGAATTAGGTTTGGAAGAGGGTGGTGTATGGAATTGAAGAGAGAAACTATGAAGATTATGCCTAAAAATGTAAAAAATGCCAAACGTCCGAATAATCCCTTAAAAATACGAGTTTCCCCCTTTTTATAATGAGTTGGCAGAGCCCCGGATCGCCCCATCCGAGATCGATCGCCCGGGATGCTTTGAGAATGAAAAACCACTAAGGCAGCCCGTTCCAAATCGGTCGATCTTGATCTGGATCGATCAAGATCTCCCTCTGAATAGACCAGATCGGTCGATCCTGCTCTCTGAAATCCATCCTGCGGCTCCCCCTGCTCATCCTGGTGGATCCTCACACGCTTTGCAACTCGGATCGGTCGATTGTCCACCAAAACTCAGCCCAAAATGATGAATTACGCTCCAAACCTATCCTACACACTCCAAACCACACAAAACACGAAAACACAACGAAAACAACAAAAAAACATATGATATGGGAGTAAAATGAACACAAACATGCATGCACAAATATCGAAATATAAGTCATTTTATGCACATATCAGTCGGCATATATAATATTATGTTAAGTTACTCGGCATATATAATATATATGTGCTATATAGAATGTTGAATCAAATTTACTGATGCCTTGACCAAATTGTCAATGAAATGTAAAATTTTGTGGAGCTTGATGGCAGATGTACAAATATTTTTTTGATGTTCCTTGATTTTATTTTTTTCATGGGTATTTTTTATGTAATTTTGAACAAAGATTGAGAAAAACATTCTCTGTTTTTTCAGAGAAAGAAAACAAAGGTTAATTGCAGATAAAAGTTATATATCATTCATATTACAAAAATTATTATATACATTAAGAGTCTTCTTAAAGATGCTTTCAATATCCACCACTACTTTTCTAGTCACATCTCTGCGCCTATCACATCAACTAGTTGTCATCGACTTTTATACCAGCTCCAAAAATCCAAGCTTGTTGTCAGCTCCAAATCCAAGCTTGCTGCCAACTCCAAAAGTCCAAGCTTGCTACCAGCACCAAAAATCCAAGCTTGTTGCCAGCTTGTAACAAACAGTAAGCAAAAAAGAGAAAATTCTCAAATTCTAACACTCTTCCTTGAGAATTTTCTTCGATACTCCAAGCTTGAATCTAAATTCTTCAAACTTGCCTTTGGGTAGAGTTTTGGTCAAAATATCAGCAATCTGATCTTGTGAGTAACAATGTCTCAGATTGATTTCACCATTAGCTACTACTTCTTTAATTGCATGAAACTTGACATTGATATGCTTGGTTCTTCTGTGATGCACTGGATTTTCAGCAATATCAATGGCAGATTTATTGTCCACCTAAATCATTGTAGGACCAGTTTGAATATTTCCTAAATCTGCAAGTAATTTCCTTAACGAGATTGCTTGGTTTGATGCTCCTGCATAATCACTATTTGAATATCTTGCAGTTTGAGCCACCACATCTTGCTTTCTAGAATTCCAGCAAAACACTCTTAGTAATCACTATCTGAATATTTGAATAGCCTTGAAGCTCGTTCGTTGCTTTCATTCTTAGTAAAACACAGACCAAAATCATGAGTGCCTCTAATGTATCTCAACACTTTTTTTGCTGCACCAAGATGAATTTGAGTAGGAGAATGCATAAACCTTGAGAGCACACCAACTAAATACATCAAATCTAGCCTTGTAACACATAAATATAGCAAACTTACAATAAGGCTCCTGTAGGTAGAAACATCTACCTTGCTGCCTTCTTCATCCTTTGATAATTTTTCATTCACTACCAAAGGAGTGCTCTCAGATTTGCATTTATCCATCTTAAACTTCTTCAAGACCTCCAAAGCTTACTTCTCTTGAGAGATGAAGATTCTATCCTTTGATCCCAAAAAGTATTTTATTTCTCCCAAATTTGAAATTTCGAATTCACTTGCCATTTGCAGCAAAGAAATCTTTAAAACACTTGAAGCACAACCTGTAACAAACATGCCATCAACATATAAAGAAACAATCAGCTGGATTTCATTTGCATGCTTCAACACATAAAGAGTAGCTTCACTCTGACTTCTTGCAAAGCCTTGCTTCAGCAAATAAGCATCAATTCTGTTATACCAAGCTTGAGGCGCTTGCTTCAAGACATAAAGAGCTTTGTGAAGCTTGTAAACATTGTTTTCAGCTCCTCAAGCATGAAAACATTCATGCTGCTCAACATAAACATCCTCTTTAAGAATCCCATTTTAAAAAACAGACTTCACATCAAGATTATGAATTTTCCATCTAATTTTTGTTGCCAAGGCAATTAGAAGCCTTATGATTTCATGTCTTTCCACCGGAGCAAAAGTTTCAGCATAATCTACTCCATACCCCTGAAAGTAGCCTTTAACCTCTAATCTAGCCTTAAGTTTGTTTACAGAACCATCTGGAATAAATTTAGTCCTGTAAACCCACTTAACACCTATAATGTTTTGGTGTTGAGGCTTTATCCACCAGCTCTCCGGTCTTATTATTATTTATCATTTCATGCTACTTCGACATCGCAGCCCTCCAACCTGCTTCTTTAACAACTTCATCATTAGTTTTTGGCTCCAACAATGCAACAATGCATCTCTCATGAGTTTCAGCAAGAGACCGTGTGATGGGTTTTGTATACTGAAAGCATTTATTACAATGAGTATACAACAGTTTATTTCTCCTATCTGTCAAACAAACTTACATATATGTAACAATGGTATCCTCATGTCTCACCAATAGGGACGATCATACGGCGTGTAGTAGATCGCGGAAGACAGTATGATCACTCGACCTAGTGAGACATAAACCTGATCACAGCCGAGACAACATATGAGGATACGTCTGTCTGGATGGCAGCGGCATTGTTGGAATAAGTAGTCCGTCTTGGTTACTTGACATGCTGGTACGTAAGGGTGGCGTATTGATGGACCGCAGTGAGATGTATTCGACTGTCTGATATCAGCGAATACAAGATCTCGTTCTTGATTAAGTCCAAACCCTAATGAAGGTTCAGGGGTTTGTACGGATTGACTGTTGCTTTGACTTGCCATGGTGGAGAGCCTAAGTAACGTGCTCGTATATCCGCATCTTGGGTAATAGCAGTTCGTGTAGTACTGCCTGAGACTGGGTTTAGGTAACCATATCCGAGTAATAGGATGGGGACATTCCCTGAGGAGCTCAATGACATTCATCGTGCCAAAGTCCTGCAGGCTGATTAAGTTCAGGCACGAGTAATAAGGATTGAGTGGTACTACTCAGGAATATTAAGATATTAATTAATTGTAGATAGAGCTTGTCAGAAGCTCCGATCAATTAATGAATGTCCGATAACCTTAAATATGGGGATTCTCAATTAATGCAGCCCATTCTCATAACGTGGTAATAAAGGGGTAGGTCAGTATTAATTCTATGGTGAAAAAGAATTAATATTAATTAATTGTATCCTGGGTTGTGGACATGGGAATTAATTAATTTATAGGCCCACTTTATTATTTGCATTAGGTCCCAGGCCTGGCCCAAGTAATATATGTTGAATTGAGCTCAGTAGCCCATTAGGGATAAAACCCTGGGTCTATAAATAGACCTCTCACTCTCTGAAACCCTAGCTACTTTGTGATTATTCAAAATCATTCAAAACCCTAGATCAGAGAGAGAGAGAGAGAGGGCGGTGCATAGCAGTAGAGGGAGGAGAAGGATTTTCGACTCTAGCCTACTGATACAGATCTGTGGAATCCTCACCAGTAGCAGATCTGAACAGCATTGGGATATAGCCCTGAAGATCTGATCTGGAGAACACGATTTTTCTTTCTATTCTTTTCTTTGTTTTCGATTAATCTAGAAATTAGATTTTAAATTTATGTTTCCGCAGATTTAATCGAATCGCGTGGTTGAATTGAAAGTTGGATATTCAAATGCGAAAGATCGGATCAGACTCTACGGAATAACGGTAATTCCTTTATCCACGAATTAAATTCATAGGAGCATGCTAGGTTTTGTGAATTGTTGTTATGAGCAATATCTATAAATCGATCCGGTTTATTTGGATTTTGTGATTCGGTTCACGATAAATCCCTACACCGTGTACCTCTTGTGGGAGCATGATCAAAATTTTCAGCTCCATGTTCATCATCAATGTCATCATCTAATTGAGGTGTGGATTCCCCAATTTGATTAGCATCTGGAACCACAATTTCAGCCTTTTTCCAATCCCATATAGCAACTTCATTGAATTGGATATCTCTGCTCACAATCATATTTTTTGTCTCCAAATTAAAGACACTATAGCCTTTATAGATAGAGCTATGTCCCAAGAAAGAAAGTTCCAACATCGGCTTTTGGATCCAATTTGTCCCTTTACACATTCGGAACATGAGTGTAGCACACACTCCCAAATATTCTGAGATGATCCACAACGAGTTTTACTCCAAACCATGCCTCAAATGGAGTTTTGTCCTTCACTACCTTGGTTGGAAGTCTATTAAGAAAATAGACAGCTCTATTGACAACTTCTGCCTAAAACTGCTTCGGCATCCTTTTTTCAGATAACAAACACCTTTCCATCTCCATAATAGTCTCATTCTTCCTCTCGCTAACACCATTTTGCTGAGGAGAATAAGTGACAGTGTGTTGATGATGAATTCCAGATTCAACACAAAATTTCTGAAACTTATTTGACGTATATTCAGTCCCATTATCCGATCTTATGATATTGATTCTACAATTAGCTTGATTTTCCACTAAAGCTTTGAAATTCTGAAATACCTCGGTTGCCTCTGACTTTTGCTTCAAAAAATACACCCAACACATTCTTGTATAATCATCTATAAACAAGATAGAATATACACTTCCATTCACTAATGGTGTTTTCATTGGCCCACACACATCCGTGTGAATTAATTGCAGATTTTCTGTAGCTCGTCAAGTTGCTTGAATAGGAAACGACATTCTGCTTTGCTTCCCAAATTGACAAGCTTGGCACACATTTTTTCATCACAAATAATAGGTAGGCCTTGAGCCAAACCTTTTTTGTTGTAAGTTCTTAAGAGCTGCATAATGAAAATGCCCAAATATTTTGTGTCATAACTCAGAGTCATCAACTACAGCTCTATGTGCTAGCAAAATTCTATTTTCCCACACAACCGAAAAGCTTTTGTTTATCATTTTCACTTTAACCAACTCACAACCAACTTTATTAAAGATAATGCAGGATTTATTTTCAAAATGCAAAGAGCAATTATTTTCTAGCATTTGACCAACATTAAGCAGACTTTGATCAATTTCTGGTAAAAATAATACATCATAATTGTATTTGTACCTAAAGGAGTTTCAACTGCAACAATGCCCTTGCCCTTGACATCAACCAATTCTCAATTTCCAATTCTCACTTTTGACGTGTATGATTGATCAAGCTCGCTGAATTTTCTAAGTTCAAGAATCATGTGGTTTGTACAACCATTGTCAATAAGCCAAATATCTTCTTTGCTACTTGTTGCAAAGTTTGTAGCCACAAACAAATTCTCATTTTTCCGGTTGCCTTCGGCTTTAGCTTGTTGCCCTTGTTGCCCTTGAGGTTGTTATCTTGGCTGGTAATTTTTGTTCTTGCAAACTTTCTCCATGTGGCCATATTGCTTGCAAGATCTACATTGCACACTTGGCCTAAACTAACAAAAATCTTCAAAGTGTGTAGTTTTCTTACAATGAGGACATGGAGGATATTTTCTTTTGTCATCACTTTTGAAGTTTTGGCTATCAATTTTTTCTTTGCCTTTCTTCTCACAAAATCACTTGTTCTTCCCTTGAAAAAATTTATGTTTTGCCAAGAGAGCTCATTCGCTGCTCTTTCTTCTCTAGCCTCATCGATCTTCTTTGCTCTTGAGCTTGAAAAACATGAGCAAGTTCATTCAAAGAAGTTTTGGACAAATCTTTTGAGTCTTCGAGAGAGGAAATCTTAGACTCAAATCTTTTAGGAAAACTCACAAGCACCTTCTCTACAACTCTCTAATCAGTTAAGTCTTCTCCAAGAAGTCTGATTTTGTTAACAACTTCCATGAGTCGATCAACATAGTCTTTGATTGACTCATGGTCCTGCATTCTCAACACTTCAAATTCTCTCTTCAAGTTGAGATTTGCATTTGCTTAGTTCGATCACTCCCCATACAGATCTCCTTAAGCTTATCCCAAGCTTCTTTTAGAGTTTCACAAGTCATAATTCTTGTGAAAATGGTATCTGTAACAGCAGCGTGAATGAATGACAAAGCTTTTGGATCTTTGGTTTCTTTTTCATGACCCCTAATTTGGTTTAGTGTTGGGATGTTTCCCAAAGCTGGAACTACCCTCTCCGTCTCAACCCATTGTCATAAACCGAGACCTCTCAAGTGAGCTTTCATCCTGACAGCCCACATTTGGTAGTTCTCACCATTAAAGATTGGGGGTTAGAGAATTACTTGAAGCCATAAAAAAGTTTTGATATTGTGGAAGGAAGCTTAGGTGGTTTTCCTAATCAACACTCACAGTCCGTAAGATCAACGATGTTCTAGATACCATGAACAAAGATTGAGAAGAACATTCTCTGTTTTTTCAGAGAAAGAAAACAAAAAGGAATTGCAGAGAAAAGTTATATATCATTCATATTAGAAAAATTATTATATACATTAAGAGTCTTCTTAAAGAAGCTTCAATATCCACCACTACTTTTTCTAGTCACATCTCTGCACCTATCACAATAACTAGATGACATCCACTTTTATACCAGCTCCGAAAATCCAAGCTTGCTGCTAGCTCCAAAAGTCCAAGCTTGTTGCGAGCTTGTAACAACCAGTATGCAAAAAAGAGAAAATTCTCAAATTCTGACAAATTTCATAATCTATTTTGTGGATAATATTCTCTAAAATAAGTTAAAAAAGTTCAAGTATATCACGAACTATATTTGCGTATTTTATGAACATATGTTGTTGATGGCTTCGACAAAATGTCTGCACGCAACAGTGAGAGAGCGAGAGAGTAGTCCATGACCCTAATGTCGGGGCCATATGTTCACGATGAGCCATATGGTTTCATTTATACATATCTGGTACATCAGCATTTGTAGATTTCATTTTTTTTATTTCTCTCAAACCCTAGAAAGGTGATTCTAGAGCTTCATTTTTCTAACAAATTAAAATGCCAATTGAGTTATTAATAATGAATTCTGTCAATTGTAAAACCTGGCCTTGAGAAACAATTGTTGTGCTTGTTTTGTTTTCTTTTGCCAAAGATAAACAATAACTACACAATAAAGTTGATGTCTCACATAAGCTTACCACCAGTCCTTTGATTTGGTGGAATGTAACTCTGAGAGGAAGGGTGACCACAATTAAGCTAATCAAACATTTTAATTATTTATCTTATTTACAAAAATTTGAACTAATTATTTAAGACTTATCTCTCTAGCATGAGTGAAAAATGTTGAAATCTTCAAATGCATATAGCTTCAGAAAATGGTTACTTAGTTGCTGATATTCTTGGACTTATTATGAACTGTATATACTCAAATTTTTAAATTTGGCCAGCATCAGTAAATGAAAGTAAATTATATTTGGATTTTCAAGTACATTTTACTTCTCCAATATAATTTTGTAGGCAATGTTTACATGATGAAACGCAATTGTTGTGGATTACTGCATAATAAAAAAAAGGTGCATGCATGTGAGTTGGAAGGTAATGGAGAGCCCACCTCGTCTTTTTCCTTTATTATTCACAAAAATAGGATTCTTGAAAATGAAATTGGGTGAGCATCAAACAACCGTGCGAGTGACTCTTTCGGCTTTCCCAAGAGAATAAAAGACTTTGAAAGAAAAGAGAAACACAATGTGTTGTTGGTCCCATTTCACCTATCATTATCCTTGTACTAATCTAGTTGTAACACAACTCATTAATCTTTTTTAAGAATATATATGCTCCCTAACTAGGGGCTTGTCCCACTTCAAAATATTTTTTAAGGTTACAGGCACTCATTTATATGGGATATGAATTTTGTGTTGAAAATTTACACCAATGCCGTTCTTATTAGGACATTCCATCTTTCATTTCAGTAGATTATAACACTAATCAATTAATGTTAGGACACTATTTCTCATTTAAATAGTAGGTATCAATTAAAAAAAAACATTAATTATGTCAAAGTTAATATTGTTCATTTGAAAAATTCACATCGTCCTTTATATTGTCGTGAGTAAAACTCGTTAAACATTAGTTGGACGCTTAGTTAAGGCCTACAGCTTAGGCGGAGCTTAAACCTAATTAAATAACCTTTGTGGCCTCATTCTCCACTTGGGTGCGGTGATGAAGCACTTTCTATGTGATCCGGAGGTTATTAATTTGGAATACCTTGTATGACTTTTAAATTAAAAGCATTCCATTAAAAAAAAAAATACCTTAGTAATTTCGATGCTCATTTTTTTTTTTTTGGCGAAACTTGTAAATATATTAAGGTTTGAAGAGTACATGGGAAACGCACAAAAAAGTCAACACTTAGATTTTACATAAGTTTTAATTATTTTTTAAAAAATAACATAAAAAACTAGGTACATGAGCTGACTAGGCAGCACCGACCCGAAAAGTCGATTTTATAATTTTTGAATCAGATAATGGTCATTTAGGCTAATTTTACAATATAGGTTATTTCATCGATCCACCATATTTTTTAGTAGAAATTAACAAAAAATGCAATTGAAGGTAAATTACTTCTTTTTTCTTCTTGTTGAATTGCGCGTATAAATTTAATCTTATATACTCTTGGACATTTGTATGGTGCTGGGGTTTATTTTATGATCATGCATGTTCCAAGATGTCCCACATCATATTCAATATGGATTAACCACACTTATTAGATGTAGAAGAATGATATATATATATATATATATATATATATATAGGGGTGCATTCTAGGGTGAACTCATCTTCCTGAATGAACTATGAACTTTCATTGTTGTGTGTGTAATTGATCATTATTGCATGTATAATATCTCATTACAGTATCATATACACTACAATGATCAATTACACACACAACAATGAAGTATCATAATTAAGTATTATAATGAACTATCATATAAACTACAATGATCAATTAAACACACAACAATGAAAAGTTCATAGTTCATTCACAGCATTTAGTTCGGATTTGAACACAACTCTATAAGCAAAAATCAAATGGGATTAATTAACAAAACTTATTTTTGAATAATTTCATTAAAAATATGAAATGAATAAATGTCTCTGAAAAAAGAAATGAATTCATCATGCCTATGGGCTGTAAAAGCGAAAGCCCTTCAAAAGTTTTGAAGGAGTGACATTGCTGTCATGATTTATGCCTATGGGATGCTTCATATAAAAAAGATATATGATTATTTTCTTTTCTTTTCTGTTTGTGTTTTTTTTTTAGAATTTCATACAGATGATTATTTATCCTTCCTGGCAAAAGCTGGATTAATTTAAAATCTTGAAATAATTTGTGGTTGTGATATTTTCAAGAATTAAATAGTTGGCTAATGTGGCTTGGTTGGAATTATAGGGTTTGTTCCTATTGGAAAGTTTATTACAACTAGGCATCATGAATCTTAGAGATTTATTCTTATTGTATTGTTTCATTAATGGTTCAATCTATTATGGCCGAATTAGCATCATATCCGTTGAGCGGCTCAAATAATAAGTTCTGGTGTTTTATTATTTCGATCATTAAATTTAATAATTGTTATTACAAAATAAAAATGAAATATAATATAATGTATTGTAATTATTTTTTGTGAAAAAAATAAGATCTTATAAAAATACAAGTTATGGTTATAAGTGAACTAATCTCAATAATTGTATTTTAGTTAAAAACTAAAAAAGTAATTGTTAAAAATATTATATATCATGCTTGAGTGAATAAATCCAATTATAACTATGATATACTAGTAATCAATGTTCAATATTGGTCTCAAAATCAGAGTAATATATATTGTAGCGGAAGTAAATTTAGTTAAGCACTTGTCTCTCGAAACTGACTGAAACTCAGTTTTCAGGTTATCGAAAAGTGAGTTTAAGCTCAGTAACTTTCAGAAATATACACTTCAATATTTAACTAAATATTGAAGGTTTAAAAATAAGTTTGAGAAACTTAAGTACAGAAACTTAAATAAAACACGTATATAACTCGGGATATTTATAGTGGTTCGGACTTAAAATCCTACGTCCACTCTTCCGAACTTAATCGGGAATCCACTAAGTATCAAAGTTATAAGTCTTCTCACAATCTTTGGCCAGCACATTGGACACCTCCGTCCTTCGGTCTGCTGACGTCACTCGCTCAGAAACTCCTTGTAAGCTGGCACTTCTTCAGGTCGAAATGAGGACGCACCCCGCAGCCTTCTTCCTGGATGATGGATGTTTTCTCGTTCTTCCTAAAACTCAGTTTGGTTGGCAAATACCCGTAAGAATCAATATCCCTGAGAAGGATATTGACTGCTATGAATATAACTTAGGAAGTTATATTGAACAAGAAATAGCTTCAGCTTTAAGCTTTAGCCTCGTGCTTTGAACAACTAGCACGGAATGAATAACTTGAGTTGGAAACTCAAGTCTCGTGAATAAGTTCACGGAATTTCAGAGAGAATGAGTGAAAAGTTGAGCAGAGTGTCGGCTTAGCTTTTCAAAGAATTCAAGTTTTTTCTTTGTTCGAAGTGTTCGGCTATTTATAGTCTTCAGAGTGACAATTTGGAATTCCACACGTTAGACTCATAAATAAAGTCATTAGACACATTGAGAATGTCGTCCAATCATAGCCCATACTTTTGGTCTGCTCTGCCGCCTGCTTTATGCTTTTAGCAGTGTACTTAATTTCCACGAACTTTGTGCCAAACTAAGTTTCAATCCGAGGAATCCAAGTATGAGACATCCTCGTACTGACTTTACTTAGCATTGAATTGGCTTTAAGTTTGACTTCGAACACTTGTGTTTCACGTGCTTTTGAAGCTTAGAACCGCTATACTGACATTCCAAAGTCAATATAGGCCTTCTTCATACTGACATTCCAAAGTCACTATAGTCCTTCGCCATACTTGGTGAAACTCAGTTTCAATTCCAAAACTTAGTTTCCAGAAAACTAAGTTCTGGTCTTACTAGTTTTAAGCACGAACACTAGTTCTTCATATCTCGAGCTTTATCTTCTTGAGGTCTTCTTGTTCGATCTTCAGTACCTAAGTTTCTATTACAACTCGAATTATCCTATATAATAAATACAATTGATAACTCTAGAAACTTAATACTAAAGTAAGTTTTGACATATCAAAATATCAAATTACGAGGTGAACTGAAACTCAGTTCCTAACATCTAATAACTTTATTAATTTAACTTAAGTGTCCCGTAAAAAATTGATTTAATCACTCAAATTCTCTTGGACCCATAAAATTCGTATAAAAATTATAGTCATGATTCTTAGAAAAGTACAACAAAAAGAAATGTAGTGGTGATACTATTTCTTCACTATTGCTAAAATAATGGGTTTTAAATTCATATCTTTCATCTATATTCAATTAATAATTCAGATTAAAATATATCATGATTAAGATACATTACTTTTTCATTCTTTAGGATGGGGAGCAAAAGGAAGAATCCGTTTGAAGAGGAGCTTGCATTTAGTTAGCTAGTTGGTAACGTAATAGCTTATCAAGGTAATGATCAATAATTACGTAGTTGGTCGAAAGGTTGATCAGCCACATTAAAATATTCTAAATAAATTGTCTTTTAAAAAATAATTAGTAATTATTATTTCAACATTTGATGTAATCAATTTAAATGGTTCAAATGAATTCCTTTCTAATACCAACTTTAATTTATCACCGAAATTCTTCTCCTTCCCCATGCTTTTGAGTTAATAATTAATTCACAAACAATTAGTCTATCATGCCTTTAGATTTATAAGATTGTTTGGTAAAGGGTTTAGAAGTTGAGCAGTAATTATATGAACATCAGTATATTAGTATTTAATTTGGAGAAATTAAATTATTAGCACCCAAACAATAGGTTTACATCAAGATAAATAAAATTATGTAATGACATTATTTTATTAAGGAAAGAATCATTTCAAACCAAGATGCAAAGTCCTTCGCTTACATAGAGAGACGCACATGTTTAAAAGTTATGTGTTAAATAGAAGGATATATTATTATTTAATATTTTTTATTTCTTTGTATATACACATAATAAATATTACAAAAATATATATCAATAAATAAAATACACAATATAATAAAAATTGAAAATAAACTTGTAGTTATAAAACATTCTTACACTTTGTTGATCAGGGCCTGTTGGGGCATGATGAAAATTAGTCCATTTGGAGGCCCAAAGTGAGGCCCAACGCCATTTTCGCAGGTCGAATAGCAAGCCAGTCCAGGAGAAAGCAGTCCGAAAGAAGAAGCAATCTGACTAAAAGCAACTCGCAGGAAGCAGTCCGATCAAGATGCGAAGCAGTTCGACAAGCCGAACTGGGGTACCCAACGAATATTAAGCAGCCACTCAACGGTCGGAAGAGTCACCAAGCAGCGAGAGGATAAGCTCGCAAGATTCTCACAAGTGGTTGGAGACGAGCGACGCAACAACTCCAATAAATCCAGAGTTTGCTGCCTAACCAACCTGACGAAGATCTGGGAATCCCTAGCGAGTTATAAACCCTATATATAACCCGTTGTAAATCAATTTTGGGCACCTACCCTACGTATTAGACAACTAGCTATTTTTCTAGCCATTTTTACCTCTTTTGCTCTCATCATAAGTTGTATTGGTACTAATCATCAAGCTTAACTCCGTCGGGCCAATCTTTTGACTGTGATCTATTACGCCTATAGAGTTGATCCCGTTTGGTTTGTTGTGTTCTAATTCATCCTTTATCTTATGTGTTATGTATTGTTATTTTCTACGATACTTGTACCCATAGTTTCCGGGGCCCCGCATTTGCACGAATCGGACCTCAACAATTTGGCACCCAAATGGGGCCCTAGGAACAATATTGCATTAACCTATTTTGCAGAAAATGGTTGACGGTGAAAACACCACAAACGTGAACGAAAGTGATGCAGGGAGGACTGGCCCGCCGTCGGGTGTAGATCGAGGAACCACCAGGGGCCAAGTCGAGGAAACCATTCAAGCGCGAGGAAATCCACAACAAGGGGGTGGAAGAGGGGTTCCACCGGCTTAGAGTACTGACAGGGTACTGGATGATTTTTACAGGACATTCAACGCTATGCCATTAAATAAGTTGGTGTTCCTTCAACCACCACCTTTAAGCATGGCGGATCCACACATGTTGCGACTGGTGGGGCAGGTACAAACTGTCAGGGCTGTGATCGAGAGAATGGGGGCACAGATGGAAGAAATGGTGAGGAAGTACGAACTCCTTGACAGGGAAAACAGGCGGCTGCAGCACCAGGCCAACACGCGCCCTATTGTCGAAGAACCAGGGAGTACCAGTAGAGAGCTTCGAACTGTAACTCGAAATCTACAAGTGGATTTCAACCAAACTGATGGGGCCGACAACAAGCGAGCGACCCCGTGAACTCTAGAAGAAGATCCCCGTGCGCAAAGGGTCCAGATGATCGCACCAAATCAAATCGATGCCCCTGCGCTCACACAGATAGAGCGGCGATTTGAGCAGACTTTAAGTTACTCTGAGTCCCTTATTGCAAGGATCCCAGAACTTCCACCAATAGAAATAATGATACCGAGGGAGAGGTACGCAGAGTCCCCCTTCTCCCAGCATATAGCTGATGCCGAACTCCCGGCACAATTCACCCCACCTAGTTTATACTATACGATGGGACAACCAACCTAGAGAACCATGTGGCGGTTTACAAGCAGAAGATGTTCGCCCTGGCAATACCAAGCACCCAACGAGAAGTGTGCATGTGAAAGTGCTTTGGCTCCAGTCTCACCAACCCTGCGCTTCAGTGGTTCATAAACCTGCCTAGGAACTCGATTTCGACATTCGCCGAACTACACCAACTATTCTTACAGCAATACTCGAGTAGCCGAAGGCTCCATAAGCACCCCGACAACCTGTACGTGGTGATCCAAAGGCCAGGCAAACCTGTGAGATCGTACCTGTCAAGATTTAACAAGGAATTAGTAGTTGTGCCAAACTGCCCAAGCAGCACCACAGTACGAGCATTCACCAAGGGATTAGATGTGGATTCAGACCTCTATCACGAGCTGTCGATCTATCCATGCCAGATGATGGATGATGCACTCAACCGAGCCTGGGCACTGATCAAGTGGGAGGAGGATGATCCCTATAAAAAAGCGTGCCGAAACATGGAAGACCCGCAACTAGAGAGGAGCACTAGAATGAGCCACATGACAGGCGCCCTCCAAGATCTCATCCCTACAACAAGCCACCACAGGTTAACAACCTGGGGCCCTACGTGCCCGAGTACACCCTATCCATTGATCCAGCAAACTTAGTTCAGAACATACTCCGCTGAATGCCTGACAAGGTGAAGGGGCCTTAGAAGATGAAGAATGATCCTTCGATGCGCGACGGGCATAAAATCTATGAATTCCAAAATGATCACGGTCACACAATGACAGACTGTAGAGCACTATGGCTGGAAGTGCTCGAACTGCACAATAAGGGCCTACTCCAAAATCACCAATACCAGTTTGCACCATAAATTGCATCACAGGCGGGTCGAAAATCAGTGGTGTAACCCGCTTGGCCAGAAAGAAAGCTCGGTGTCTTACCCGCGAGGAGGTCGTGGCACCCAGGATGAACCTGGAGCATATCCCAATCGAATTCACAGACATTGAAATGTTGGGGTTCGACCACCCTCACGATGATGCCCTCATGATTTCGCTGGTGATCTCGAACTGCCTCGTAAAAAGAATATTGGTTGATAACGGGAGCTCATAAAACATCTTGTTCTTGCATGCCCTGAAGGAAATGAAGCTCCTCAAAGAAAAGATCGTGCGAAGTCAGACACCCTTGATCGGCTTCAATGGAGGAGTTCAGATGATGCTCGGGACAGCGATTCTACCCACTTACTGTGAAGTTACCCATCACGATGTGTCGTTCATGGTGATAGACGCACCAAGTGCCTATAATGCATTCCTGGGTAGGTCATGGCTTCATCAGTTGAAAGTTGTGCCATCAACCTACCATCAAGTTGTCAATTTTCCCACCCTGAAGGGGGTCTATACAATCAAAGGAGAGCAGAACACAGCCAAAGAGTGCTACTACACGAGCTTCATGGTCGTATGCTCAAAGTAGCACTTCCATAGTAACCCACCGCTGATACCACCAGGAGGGTTCGACGATGCCAAGAAAGTAGTGCTTGATCCGATCGACCCGAGCAAGAAGACCAATATCGAAAGTGGGCTAGACCTAGAAATCCACGCACAGCTCGTGGAATTCCTAGCCAATGAAGAAAAAGTGTTAGTCTGGTTGCATAAAAAAATGATCAGAATCGACCCGAAGGTCATGTCTCATCGACTACAGGTCGATCCAACCCGTAAATCGGTACAACAACACAGAAGGAAGTTTGTTGCGGAGAAAAATAAAGCAATCAACGAGGAAATCTAGAAGCTCCTCAAGATCGGCTCAGTGAGAGAAGTACAGTATCCTACCTAGCTTGCTAATGTCATAGTCGTAAACTAGAAGAACGGAAAGAACATGGTGTGCGTTGACTACACCGATCTCAACAAGGCGTGCCCGTAAGATCCGTACTCGCTTCCTCATATCGACTGCATAGTCAACGCAACTGTAGGACATGAACTGCTCATTTTCATTGATGCTTTCTTAGGGTACAAACAGATACAGATGCACCCTAATGATCAATGAAAAACGGCATTCATGACGAGCAAGGGGATCTAATGCAACAAGGTGATGCCCTTCGGACTAAAGATTGCAAGGTCAACCTGTTGGATTATGTATACAGAAAGTATTTATTACGATAAGTATACATTCAGCATTATTTCTTATCTGTTAAACCAACTTACATGCGAGTAACAATAGTATCCTCTTATCTCACTGATAGGGACGATTATACGGCGTGTTGTAGATTGCAGAAGACAGTATGATCACTTGACCTAGTGAGATATAAATATTATCACAACCGAGATAGCATATGAGGATAAGTCTGTCGGTATAGATTGCAGCATAGTCAGAAAGAAGTGATCTGTCTTGATCAATTGATATGCTGGTACATGCGGTTGCGTATTGATTGGACCATAGTGAGATGTATTCTTCTGTCTGACATCAAAAAATAAAAGATCTCAATCTTGATTGAGTCCAAACTCTAACGAAGGTTCAGGGGTATGCACGGGTTGACTGTTGCTTTGACTTTCCATGGTGGAGAGTCTGAGTAACGTGCTCATATACCTGCATCTTGGGTAAGAGTAGTTTGTGTATTATAGTATAAAACTGGAGTTACCTATACCCGAGTAATAGGATGGGGACATTCCCTGATGAGCTCAATAACGTTCATCGTGCTAAAGTCCTGCAGGCTGATTAAGTTCAAGCATGAGTGATAAGGTTTGAGTGGTACTACTCAGGAAAATAAGAGATTAATTAATTGTGGAAGCTTGTCAGAAGCTCTAATAAATTAATGAATATCCAGTAACCTTAAATATGGGATTCTCAAGTAAATGCAGCCCGTTCTCATAATGTGGTAATAAAGGGATAGGTCAGTATTAATTCTGTGGTGAAAAAGAATTAATATTAATTAATTAATTAATTGTGTCCTGGTTTGTGGACATGAGAATTAATTAATTCATTGGCCCGCTTTATTATTTGCATTAGGTCCCAGGTCTAGCCCAATTAAATATGCTGAAAGGAGCCCTGTAGCCCATTAGGGTTTGCAACCCTAGATCTATAAACAGATGGTTCTCTCTCTCAAACCCTAATCAGTTCAGTTCAAATCAGTTTAAACCCTAGTGAGAGAGAGAGAGGGGGTGCAACGCCTGTTTGTTTGGGAGAAGAAAGAATTCGACTTTGTCCTGCACAATCACAGTCCTGTGGAATTCTCAACAGTAGCAGGATTGAACAACACTGGGATACAGATATGAAGATCTAATCTGGAGAACAACATTTTCTTCTCTTATCTATTTCAATTAATTAAATCTTGAAATTAGATTTGTTTCTAATTTCTTATTTCGCAGATTTAATTAATTCGCATGGTTGAATTAAAAGATTGGAATTCAAACGCGAAAGATCGGATCAGACCCTATGGAATTAAGGTATATTCATAATCCACTGCATTAAATTCATAGGAGCATGCTTAGGGTTTATCGATGGTTAATTGTTTATAATATACATTAACGATCCGGACTGATTTGGATTTGGAGATTCAGTTCACCTCGCATAATAAATCCCTACACAACCTACCAGCAGCTGGTCAACAAGATGTTCAAGCCACTCATAGGAAGGACCATGGAGGTCTATATCGATGACATGTTAGTCAAGTCAACCAAAGCTGCAGATCACATGCAACACCTGAAGGAAGCGTTTGATATTATGAACAAATACCACATGAAGCTTAATCCAACAAAGTGCACCTTCTGAGTCGTATCCGGAAAGTCCCTGGGACACATCATCACCAATCGAGGAATAGAGGCAGATCCAACATAGATAAAGGCAGTTCGAGATATACCACATCATAGGAATCCAAAAGAAGTCTAAAAGTCGACTGGGACACTTGCGGCGCTCAGCTGATTCATTTCAAGGTACTCCGACAGGACAAACGGATTTTTTTAGATCTTGTGAAAGGGAAAGAAGTTCGACTGGACAGATGAATGCACGATAGCCCTAGAACAACTAAAAGATTACTTGTGAGTCCACCTCTTCTATCCAAGCCTGAGCAAGGAGAAACACTACTACTATATTTGTCAATATCGGAGCACACACTCGGAGCAGTGTTGGTCAGAGAATGTGCCCGGCAAGCAGCACCCAGTGCACTACGCGAGCAAACCCCTCCTAGACATTGAAACAAGATACACTGCACTGGAGAAGCTCGCATTGGCACTGCTAACCGCCTCACGGAAGTTAAGGCCCTATTTCGAGGTGCATCCAGTCAAAGTGGTTACTTCTTACCCACTCCAAACCAAGTTTTCTAAACCATGCCTGTCTGGAAGATTACTGAAGTGGGTGGTGGAGATCGGCAGTTACAGTCTTGAGTTCGAACCGCAAACATCCATAGTCCCCAGAGCTTGCAGATTTCATAGAGGAATTATCTAGCAACCTCCAGATAGACGCCAGAAAAGAGGTAGCAAGTCTGGAGGTAGGAGAATCAGCCAAGGAACCTTGTATACTTCAAATCGATGGAGCCAACAATATGCACGAAAACAGCACGGGCATTAAGTTAAGGAGTCCCTGGGGGAAGTGTTCGAACGATCCATCCAGCTCAACTTTGAAGCCACTAATAATGTAGCAGAGTACAAAGCCCTCATCAGAGGGTTGCAGCTTATGAAAGATTTGGGGTCCGTCGCCTGCAAGTCAAGGGTGATTCACAGCTGGTGGTTCTACAAGTAGACAATCAATACCAAGTGAAGCAGCCAAGACTTCTGAAGTACCACGAACTGGCCCTTACAGTTAATAAAGAATTTAAAGAGTTCGACATCAAACATATAGCCAGAGAGGAGAACACCGAAGTCGACGCTCTCGCGAACCTCTCATCATCAAAACAAGAAACGCGAAGCAGACCGGTCCCAATTACATGGGCCGAGAAACCCGCAAACATTGAAAAAGAAATGGAGATACACGAAATAGGTCAGGGAAATTCTTGGATCAAACCTTTAATTCGATTTATCAAGGAAAGCATTGTTGTGGAAGCACGAGCAAATGCAGTTCGACTGGCGAGGATGGCGGCAAAATATACCATCCACAATGACAGGTTGTACCGACGATCCATAAAGGGACATCTCATTAAATGCCTTGAATCCAGCAAGGCACAAGTCGTACTCATGGAAATACATGAGGGCGATTGCGGAAGCCATCAAGGAGCTTGACCGCTAGCGCATAAGATAATATCAGTAGTGTCGCATGTCAAAGGTTCGAATTAACGTCACAAAGCCATGCAGAGCCGCTCCACACCATGATCGCAGCCTGGCCCTTCATGGCTTGGGGGATGAACATAGTAGGAAAGCTTCTGAAGGGCACGGGCCAAAAAGAATATTTGCTCAAGAAAACCGATTACTTCACCAAGTGGGTCGAAGCAGAAGCATTTCACAAGGTTAAAGAGCGAGAAGTCATCAAATTCTTGTGGACCCAAATCCTATGTAGGTTTGGGATCCCAAAAGAAATCCGAACTGACAATGACATGCAATTATCTGGGCAAAAAGTACAAGAGTTTTGTGATCAGTACAACATCAAATTGGTGTTCTCTAAGCCAAGGTACCTGAAGGCGAATGGAAAGACCGAATCAACCAACAAGACCATTATGGCCTTGATGAAGAAAAGACTAGGGCTCACAAGGCAAAGTAGGTCAAAGAGCTGCCAGGTACAGAACCACTCCAAGAACAGCAACTAGCAATTTGTCATTTTTGCTTGCTTATGGAGAGGAAGCGGTCATCCCAGTTGAATTCAAAGCTGGAAGCCTACGGATCGAAATGTGTGAAAAAGAAGAGAACAGTGAGAAGCTGACAAAGAATCTTGAGCTGATCGACAAGCAAAGGGATCAAGCCCTACTAAAAATAGCCTAAAAGACGAGACAGGTCGAGAGGTTCTTCAACAAAAAGCTACGGCTACGAACATTTAAGGAAGGAGACTGGGTACTTAGAAATTTTTTCAAAATACAAAAGACAAAAGTGTCGGAAAGCTCGCACCGACCTGGGAAGGCCCTTATAAAGTTACAAGAGCAATAGGGAGAAAGCCTATCACCTAGAGGATTACGACGGAAGGGAGATCGCGAACAGCTGGAACATCAAATATCTGAAGAAATACTATTTCTAAAATGCACTACCGAGATCGATGAGTTCGATCTCACAGATACGCATCTCTTACCTATGCTTGTTTATTTATCCATCCAATCATCTCGAGTTGTGACTAACTTGGGCGTCGGAGGCATCGCCCACACCCCTCACTCTCATCTCGCAAGGTCAACAAAGTGCACGAGGAGAGCTCGAACAGGACTTTGGTTAAGATCCACATGCTCCAGATAAACATTCATAAGCCTTCTATTTTTTATTATTTATTTATTACAATTGTTTACTGACTTAAGCATCAGAAGCATCGCCCATCCTAACCTTACTTTGCTAACCAGGCTCGATAAAAGATTGAATATGCACAAATAGAGAAGTACGAGAAGATGCATCATTCGTGAACAGAACTCCAAAAGCAAAAAAAGTAAAATTGTTCAAACAAGAAGGTAAAATAGTTTGTGCAGGAAAAAAATATTAGTTCAAAGTCGCGGGGAAATAAGAGGCCGACTACAGCTCGGGCGTAGGCCCAGAATTCACCTCAACATTACTGATAGGGCTGGTTGATGAGTCGGTAGGGTTCGGGCCCCCACCCTAGACATTCTGCTCAGGCTTAGGCGGGACTTGTTGTTGCTATTAGGGCTATTTGTCGACCGAATCAATTTGCTCCCTGGATGGACGCTCGTGCGAACCATAGAATACCAGCTGCTACTCACCGGACTGCTCCCTTGGGGTAGGACCTCCCTCACTGGTTGGTTCGTCCAAGATGCTTAGATCGAGATCCAGGAACCTTTCGGCGATTCTCTCCCAGACCTCGTTATCTACTTATTTAGCAAGCGTCTACAAAAATAGTCAAAAAGACGACACTGATAAGAAGTACAGGAATAAAGTAGGTTAAAGGCATGAGGGATAGGATACCTCGTACGTCTCGGCGAAGCGAGGAGAGAGCATGAGGGCCCCAAAGTCTAGGCCCTCGCCCAGCTTCTGGCGAGCTACCTGATCCTCGTTCCCTTTCAGCTCGTTGGCATAACTCTCCCTTAGAGTCCACAAACGAGTGTCCAGGGACTGGATCTATTAGGACCTCAGGGTGGCGATGTCCGTTGTGGCTTGGATGTACTTCTGGCGGAAGAGGTCGACCTCCTCCTTGCAGGTTTCTACCTCCGCTTGGGCCGCGCTGACCTTGGTAGCGAGGAAAGCCACATTTTCCTCAAACTGGCTGAGCATCTCAGTGAGCTCCTCGACCCACTTTTCCCCTTCCTCGCACTCATTTTGGAGCTGGAAGATCTCCTCCGTGCATTTATTGCCAAAAGAGATGTGCTCCTGGTGGATCAAGTCGAACTCCACCGCGTTCTGCGAGCCACGAAGAACATAGGTAAAAAACAAAGAAAATCAAAGACAAAACAACAAAGGCTAGTTACCTCGAGCTGGCGATGCTCGTAGCGAGGCAGCCGAGAGAATGTCAAGCCCAATGCCGGATCAGCCATTGAAGGGTTCAACAATAACCTTCTCGAGAGGACCAAAAAAGAGTCCACCCTGGTGTTAGGAGGAGCAGTTTCCTAAACCATGGACCTGTTGCGGTCCGCCAGGCAATCCTGACAGGAGTCCGAGTGATCCTTGTATCACCGTCAGTGGCGGTGTTGGAGGGTTCCTCCTCCTTCTCTTCCCCCTCTCTCCGCCCCATTGTAAAGTCACCCCGGTACGGGAGGAATCCACCTCTGGCTCTCCCGGAGGTCTGAATGGGGGAGGAGGTGGAGGCTGAGGAGGTGGAGGCTGAGGAGCTGAGCCTGAACTGGAAAGCAGCCACATTGGAGGGTTGGCTTCGGACTACCTGGTGTCCTCTTCCTCATGTGCCCTCTTTTTATCTTGGACGGCCCTAGCTACCTGCTATGGCGGCACTCTTCGGGGGATCATATTCTGGGCGAGTTCGACCAATTGACCTTGGAGGTTGAGAAGGGTGGAGGCGGCCATTGCTCACCCTTGCGGCACCAGCCACCACTCACTTATCACATTGTTTTCTTATTTCTTTTAAGCATTTTAGATTGTTTTCTTAAATAAATTGAGCATGAGTATTTTTTGGAGGGTATTATGCTTGTGGTGCAAGGTTTTGTAGGAAAATTCATCAAACAAGTGAGAAATTTGGAAAACGATGAATAAATCCACCACATGAGTGTCTATTTTGACCGATGTGGGAGAATATCAATGGGCGTGGAGAAAGAAGCCGCATCGACCGACACAGGCTTGTGCCAGTCGACACAGAACTTGTCGACATGAGGTATTTCGAGCTCGGAGGAAGATCGATGCAAGGAGATGCGCGTCAACCAACTCACATCCATGTCGGTTGACGCAAGGCTGCTTCTCAGAAAGGAATTTCTTCCTATGCATGTTTTGGCAATATTTGAAGGAGGAAATTGACAAATCCAACTATTGGGCGAAATTGGAGGAAGAAATACCAAGTTCTATCAATTCCTACTATTCAAGAGCTTTTCCCTACCTCTATATAAACTTGTGTCTAGTTCATTATTAAGGGTCCAGCAATTTTTTAGTTTTCAGTCTTTAAGTTTTCAAGATTTCAAGAGCTGGAACCAACATCTTTATTTTCTTGTACCTTTACTTTTCTGCATCTTTATTTTTAATGTAATCTTTATTTTCTATTTCAATGTGTACTTTTAATATGCTAGGCTAAAAACCGTCACAAATTCTAGGGTTTCTTCATCTGTGATACATGTCTTGATTCGAATTCTTCATACCCTTTAATTGGTTCAAACTCTTTGGTTTTATTTCAAATCTAATTTTAATTGAAGGATCGAGAGATGAAAATTGGAATAGGTTTAAGTTATTAATTAATGGACCAAGAGGTGATGATTAGTAATAGGAAGTAAGAGTTTAATACATTTGATTTTCTGTCCAACAAAGAAGAATTCAATTGTAGGATTAATCTAATTTTTAATGATATTGATTAACTTGTGTTTTCGAGATCGAGAGGAGATAATCACTAGTTAATAATCTAGGTTTTAATTGCCCGACCAAGGAATTAATTCCACTTTAATAGGTTTTCCTCCAAAAATCTTTTATGAGTTTAAATTATTTGTATCTTGCATGTTGATCATATTGGTAAATTTCCCTAAGATCTGTGCTTTGATACATTTGAATTTCTTTTTAAAGTTATTTTCATCAAAACCCAAAACCCCTTTAAAATTGGATTTTCCCAAACAAGAGATTGAATAACTACATTCAGTATATGAAATATCTTCGTTGTACTATCCATGTGGGTTCGACAACCTTTGGGTACTTATAAATTTATTTCTCCTATGCTATAAATTATTTGTCCAAATTGCCACTACCCTCAACAATCAGCACAAGCTCGGATAGCTTCCAAGTGCAACCGAGGTGAACCCGACAAAGGAAAAATCAGTCAATGCCATATCTCTACGATCCCGGAAGGAGTATGAAGGTCCGAGGAGGCCAATGAATGAGTTTGGGGGAGAAAAAGAGGAGATTCCCGGGGAGGAGCCTTCTGTTTCGACTAATGCAAACCTTACATCAATCGACATAGAGGGTTGATAAGCAGAGGAGTTGAGCGACAGAAGCACGTCAACCGACGCAACCTTGTGTCGGTCGATGCAAGTCCCTGCAGGCATATTGACCGATACTGACTAAAATTGGTCGAAATAGAGGCCACTTTTGGGCAAAAAAGAGATGGAAAAGAAGAACAATGACCCTACTCCTCCCATGCATTTTCCTCAAAGGTTTGCAAAGAAGAAAGAGGACACCAAGTTCACTAGGTTTGTCGAAAACTCAAAAAAAAAGTTAACATTAATATTCCTTTAATTGAGGCCCTCCGAGAGATACCCGGCTACATGAAATTCTTGAGGAAGTTGATGAGTGAAAAGAAGCTTGTAATGGAGCACGAGACAGTGAGAATCCATGAGCAGTGCAGTCTTTTGTTGTAGAAGAAAATTCTAGTAAAGAGGTCTGGCCTGAGAGATGTATTTCAATTCCAATCGAGATTGGGGGGAAAGAGTTTCAACATGTTCTTTGTGATGCTGGGGCAAGCATTAATATAATGCCACTGTTCATTTTCAAGAAGCTGGAGATAGGAGAAATGAGAGCCACCACAATCACGTTGCAAATGGCGGACTGATCTGTGTCTCGACCTAAAGGTATTGTGGAGGATGTTCTCATCCTGCTGATTTTATAGTGCACGATATGAAAGAAGATGCCAACAATCCCATGATCTTGGGGAGAGAGTTCCTTGACACTGTCGGAGTTCTTATTGACTGCAAGAAAGGGGAGATCACTCTTTGAGGTAATGATGAATCTATTACTTTTTCCATTGACAAAAACAAAAGAAGAGAAGAGTGCAACCAAGTGAAATCTGTCGAGGGAGAAGAAGGAGATGAAACCCTGTATGAGAAAGAAGAAACCATTCAGTGGGAACGAGGTAATGAGGGAGTGAAATCGGCAATTAAGCTACCTCATTCTGAGTTCATTACCATTGTTAAAGACCGGTGAGTTTATATTGTGGATTCAAGGGGTCGAAGAGTCTGGACTCGACCACCTTGGTGATTTGAAGTTGTGTCGAGCCACGACGGTAACTAAGGCACTAAATGGGAGGTAACCCATTATTTAATTGCTTTTTTTTACAATCTTTGTTTTTATTTTTGTTTTTGTTCCTTTCACTCTTCATGGTTTTTGAAAAAAATCGAGCTATGTTTTGACCGACAAGGCAGCGTGTCATTCGATGCAGAGTAGGGCGATGTGGCATACTTCGATAGATAAAAGAATCGACGTAGAAGGCTCCACATCAACTGATGTGGGTTCGTGTCGGTCGACGTGGAGTGCTAACGGCCAAAAGTTTACACCGCCGAGGTCAGAAAAGGGAGGGATAAAACATTGGTGTCTGAGACCAAATTTGAGGTACAATTTCAATCCCTGAGTTTGATTTTCAAACTTATTTTTTATGCTTTTCGAATAAGTTTGGGGGGAGGAAGACTGAGGTGTTTGAAACTATTTTCTACTCTTTTATTTATTTTCTTTCTGTCATTTAAATTTATGCCTAGGTCATTTTGGGGAAATTTGAAAAAATTGTGATTTTGTGGGAATTTGTGAGTTATGATTGAACCCTGTGACTTGAGTATGAGATTGAAATTGATTGATAGTAGTTTGGACTATTTTCAATTTTGATTGAGGATGCTTATGAATGTAGAATACCGCATGATTTATTGATTTAAAACTTTCACTGGTATGATGTTAGATGAGGATTTAATGTTTTCTGTGGAAGAAAAATTGTCCCAAGTGTGAGTTTTGAGCCTTAAAATTCGATTATGAGTGTGTCTGCATGTTTAAGTATCTCTAGAACTTGTTATGTTTCTGTTTCAAGACTGCGTAGTGTGCACAAGTCTAGGAATTGATTTTAGGCCATCTTTGTTAGCCTATATCCTAAACAATGTCCTGTTGAAAATTTATCTCTAGTCAACCCTTTTGAGCCTATATATTTTTCTTTCTTTGTCTATAAAGTGTAGAAAAAGTGATAGGGGAATCACTCCTCTATAAGAGTTGGGTCTGGAGATTGTTTGAGGAAGGATAAGATAATAATTATCGGTGAGCAAATAAGGTTGAGCTCTAATAAGAAAAGTGAAAAAAAAAATAGATGTGTTGTGTTATCCTTATAAGCTCAAATTCATCAACAAAACTTTGTAGAACATAAAAGGATGTAATAAAAAAATAAAAATAAAAAGAGAGAGAGAATAGAAAAAAAGAAAGAGCTATGTTATGTATTGAGAAATTCAAGGAAAGTGGGTGAATGAAGCTAGATGGTGGTTTTGGTTTGTTGAGAGTCGCGAACTCAATGGATTTTAGTCACTTGGTCAAATATTTCTACCCCTCACAAAATCCTTACATTACAACCTAAAATAAAGTCATTTCTGATCCTAGGTCTTGTGTGTACATTTTTGCAGTGGAGGAATGAGAATATTTGCAAGCCTATTGTAGAACTTAACTTGCATGACTTTTCTATTTGATCTCATATGAAACCCTAAACACTTGAGTGAATGAGCGATACACTTTTCCTTGTAAGTCTTCCACAGTTTACAAATTGCCCAAATTCATTCAAAGTGTTGGTGTGATATGGATTTTTGTTTTTGAATGTGATGGATCTTGAGAGGCATTGCACATCTCAATTACTTGAGCTTTTGGTTTATTATTTTTGTTGATTGAGGACAATCAAGTGTTTGAGTTTAGGAGATTGATAAGCTCATATTTCTGCTCACTTATCGCATTGTTTTCTTATTTCTTGTATGCATTTTAGTTTATTTTCTTAAATAAATTGAGCATGAGTATGTTTTGGAGGGTGTTATGCTTGTGGTGCAAGGTTTTGTAGAAAAATTCATCAAACAAGTGAGAAAATTGGAAAAAGATGAAGAAATTCACCACATGAGTGTCTGTTTCGACCGACGTGGGAGAATATCGATGGGTGTGGGAAAAAAAGCCACGTCGACCAACACAGGCTTGTGTCGGTCGACACAAAACTTGTCGACATGTGGTATTTCGAGCTCGAAGGAAGATCGACGCAAGGAGATGTTTGTCGACCAACTCACATCCACGTCGGTTGACGTGGGGCTGCTTCTCAAAAAGGAATTTCTTCCTATGCATGTTTTGGCAATATTTGAATGAGGAAATTGACAAATCCAACTATTGGGCGAAATTGGAGAAAGAAATACCAAGTTCTATCAATTCCTACCATTCAAGAGCTTTTCCCTACCTCTATATAAACTTGTGTCTAGTTCATTAAGGGTCCATCAATTTTTGAGTTTTCAGTCTTTAAGTTTTCAAGAGCTGGAACCAACATCTTTATTTTCTTGTACCTTTACTTTTCTGCATCTTTATTTTTAATGCAATCTTAATTTTCTATTTCAATGTGTACTTTTAATATGCTAGGCTAAAAACCTTCATAGATTCTAGGGTTTCTCCATCAGTGATACATGTCTTGATTCGAATTCTTCAAACCCTTTAATT
Source organism: Plectranthus barbatus (assembly GCA_026898455.1). Classification (NCBI taxonomy): domain Eukaryota; kingdom Viridiplantae; phylum Streptophyta; class Magnoliopsida; order Lamiales; family Lamiaceae; genus Plectranthus; species Plectranthus barbatus. Next base: position 1,455,480 of record JAPKLW010000015.1, read on the forward strand.
GGTTTAAAATCTTTGGTTTTATTTCAAATCTAATTTCAATTGAAGGATCGAGAGATGAAATTGGAATATGTTTTAGTTATTAATTGATGGACCGAGAGGTGAAGATTAGTAATAGGAAGTAAGAGTTTAATACATTTGATTTTATGTCCAACAAAGAAGAGCTCAATTGTAGGATTAATATGATTTTTATTGACATTGATTAACTTGTGTTTTCGAGACCGAGAGGAGATAATCACGAGTTAATAATCTAGGTTTTAAATGCCCGACCAAGGAATTAATTCCACTTTAACAAGTTTTCCACCAAAAATATCTTTTATAGGTTTGAATTATTTGCATCTTGCATGTTGATCAGATTGGTAGATTTCCCTTAGATCTGTGCTTTCATACATTTGAGTTTCTTTTTTATGTTATTTTAATCAAAACCCAAAACCCCTTTAAAACTTGATTTGCCCAAACAAGAGATTGAAAAACTACATTCAGTATATGAAATATCTTCATTGTACTATACCTGTGGGTTCCACAACCTTTGGGTACTTATAAATTTATTTGTCCTATGTTATAATATGTATGCAGATTTGGCATCGATCAGCGATCTCTGACACTAACGTCGTAAGCGCGGTCGACCCTCGCTTGCTCAGCCTCGGTCAGCACTGGACTATCCCTCCCTACAAGGAAAAAGAGAAGATTAGTACAATAATCAATTTGGAATGTACCTAAAAAAATCATCGACCCACTATTCGGCATCCCGCTGTGTCTCAGAAACTCGAGTTGCTCTGGGTCGACTTGAAGAAGAAGAATGTGTTCCACCACCCAGGGGAGTTCGACTTCGTTTTCTTGATCAATGTCGACCTCCCTGAATCCCACCTGGTGAAATAATAGTAGTGCTTGTTTGCGCACTGATTGAGCCGATATATGTTGTGCCACTCCCTCACGGTCGGAAGGCCCAGCCCCAGGTCCATCCACACCAGGAACACGCCAACCAGGTGACACCAGCTGTTGGGGGCAAGTTAGAAGGGAGAATGATTGTACGAGGCGAGCACCTCGCTGAAGAAGAGGTGCACTAGCAGTCCAACCCCGTTATCCATCACTGCAGTATATAAGACAGCAAACCCAGTCGGTGGGTCGAAGCACCTCTCAACGGGCTTTAGGACCTTGTACCTAGGGATGTCAATCGGGCTAACCCTATCGGGCTGCGGGCTATTCGGTCTGGGTTCAATCGGGCTGAATTTTTATCGGGCTAAAAATTCTTAAACCTAACCCTAACCCACCGGTTTTCGGGCTGACCTATCGGGTTGGCAAGATTTACAAGTTTATTGTTGTAAAGATTTTTTAAAAATATTTTAACAACCCCTAAAAAAATAAAAAATAAAATGAAGAACCATCATAAATAAAAGACATCTGTTGGTCCTTAAGTTTCAGAGTCGTCGTGTTAGATAACCTCACGAAATGCAGCGGAATAATTAATCGTCACTTACACTTTATGTTTTTCTTTTCAAATATTCGTTAAGCTCAGAGATAGATTAAGTTTCTTCACAGTTATACACTAGCAATATGATTGCTAGGTTTCAAATCTTATGAGCAATGTAACAGTAAAAGAACACAGTATTTATAGTGGTTTGATCCAAAAAGATCTACGTCCACTCCTTAGCCGATATGCTAAGAATTCACTAAGTAAGTATACAGATTACAAGGATTCGCCTTTTACAGTTAAGTAGGCAGTGAGCTTTCGGCCTGGCTACTTGACAGCTATCCTCCGATAACCTGAACTCCTCAGATGATGGTTCGGCTGGGTCAAGGGCACACCTTCGAAACTCCTGCCTTGCCTGATTTGGAAGTTTTATAGTCACTTCCTGACTTTCCTTGAATACGGCTAAGTGCCCGTCTTAGTCTAGACCTTTTCAGGTGTTCGACTGTTAGATTCTTTCTGAAAAGAAATGAATCCCAAATGATTGAGAATTCTTGAATGCAATCAAGAATATCTTCAATGGAGTGTCAGTAAATCAATGAACGACACTTCTGGTTGTTGAGAGCTTTTAATATTCTTTCACAAGGCTCTCAACTGACTACTTTTACTTTGTTCACTTTGTCAAAGGAATCTCTTGCTTGAGTGTTCGTGAATGTCTGAAGTGAGAAAAGCAGTAGTCATTCTCACTTTTGGACCTGCCTTTTATAGATGGAGATTCAAATCTTGAATCTCCATATCCGTTAGACACAACGTCTCTTTTGTCCGAGAGTGATATGTCTTGTTCAGTCCCTTTTTGCATTGCAATGTACTTTTCGAACTACTTTGGGAAGGCTCCGTCCCTTTTTGTGTACTTTCTGTCAGAATAGCAGTGTGTCTCCAACCTTTGACTTTCTTGTTCTGCTAATGCTTCTTAGCAATCTGCTATCGAATGTTTGTCACGCTGAAGGTTCCTGCGAGGATTCTTTGACATCCGTTCTGCTAGCATTTTCCTTGGTTTGCTGACCGTTAGCAAATGCTAAAGCCTTAGCATTCTGCTACCGCATGGCTTCTAGCAAACGTCGACTTCCGATGTCTGCTGCTAGATCTTCTAGCAAACTAAACTATTACAACTCAATAGATGACCTATACAGGACATACATGATATGCTACACTTATCTAGAATTCAGCAAATGATCGACCAAATGCTAAGGTTTGATTCAACAAAACCTTTTACAAACGACTCCTAAGGGATATTTTAGGAATAATTTCCCAACAACATCAAACAACAATATCTTCGCAAAAAAATAGTGATAAGTGGATAAAAGGTTGTCCAATCATAGTTTGAAAAGAAAAAAAAACATCAATCCTTATATACCAACTAATTTGAATAATAGAAGTACATTCTTTAACATATAAAATGATAAAATATAGATTATAAAATTAAATGTAGCTTTCACTTGGGTGAACATAACAACGAGAGGCTAAAGGTGCTTGAAAGAAAGAAATGAGTAGGTACGCTAATTAGGAGAATTACGAGTGGAAGACAGTGAAAGAGGAAGAATTGAAGAATTTTTTCGATTTAAGGGTAACAGATTACGTCACAGGGAGAAATAGATGAGATTTTGTGTGACGGAAAAAATTAGGTCTAGGGAATTAGGTGTATAATTAGTGGGTGTAGTAGGATATAAATAATATTAGAAATAATGAATAAATATTATATATATATATATATATATATATATATATAATTAAATATTGTCGGACCTACGGGACAACCCACAACCCACCGGACTCAGCCCGTTCGGGTTGCCAACCCGTCGGGTTCAACCCATTTGGTTAAAAATAATTTCGGGTTGAAATTTTTTTACCCTAACCCGCAATTTAGCCCATCAGTTTTGGGCTGACCCATCGATTTCGGGCTTTTTTGACATCTCTACTTGTACCTGACGTCACGGCAGGGATCGAGTCCGCCAGCGCCTTCATGGTATCTTTGGTGACCCCCGAGACGGCCCCTAGGACCCGATGGTTGCGCCAGTCGGTCGGTGACACAAAATTATCGGCCATCTCGGGCTCCAAAACCACTACGTCAACCTCGCAGCCAGCATCACTGGTCTCTCCGTCGCCCATAGTCCTATCCAAACCCCAGATTACCTCCGAAAGCATCTTGTCATCGGAGGAGTCGGAGTTAGTCTCCTCATCAAGGTCTTTGTCAACCCCACTCGGGCTCGATCTCTCCGACCCTTGAAAAAGCAGGCTCCAGTCGAGGCCGGTATAATCCACCGCTATCAGACCCCTCGGAGGAGGAGTAAATGGAGGCATCGGATTAAATTCATCAGACCTAGAATCCTCGCGATTTTGGGAATCAGACTCAGAAGAAGACATTTTAAACAAGAACACGAAAATCTTGAAATAAATAAATCTAAGAAGGAAAGAAGAAGAGGGAGGCGAGCCCTGGTCAACCCATATCCATCCCGCACACAAAACCAGGAACCGTAGGTCCTTCTACCAAAACTGCGAATAGGCAAAAAATCAAAGAAAATAAGAAAAGGGCAGAGGCACTACCTTTCATAGAAGGAGATAAACAAGCAACGAGGAAGCCCGAGATGATCAATGGAATCAACGTCGGAATACAAAGGAAATGCTCGCCGAAAATCACACGAGAGGGAGAGAGAGTAGCTTGGAAAATAGTGCGGATCAATTAAAAATGGGCGACAGTTATTAACTCGCTCTCGTTCAACTGCTCATAACCACCCCCGATTTTCATGGTTATTACACAACTGTCACTAAGTTTAGGTAGTAAAATTCAAAAGTAGTTCGACACATCAAACTCCAACTCCAAACAAAAAGTAGTTCGCTCACTCGAACTACTAAAAACCCCACTAGGGCTGTGGGAGCTCCATCCCAATAATATGGCACCTCGAAAGGTACCCCTATCACTATTGAAAGATCGTGGAATACGCCCGCTCACCCAAAGACCCCGAAAACACGAACTAAAGCAGTTCCCAGGGGTTAACCAAATGGTCGAATCAAAACGGGACAAACCCAAACTATCCCTTCACAATGCAGCAGTTTCGGGCCAGTGACCACGACACTCGCAGCAGCTTTTCGGGGTTGCGTGAGCAGGGGAGGATCACCCACAGAGGAACTGGTCCCCCTGGCCGAGGAGGTGCCCACGAGCACCACACAAATCATACCGGAACTCCATTTTAGAGAGGTCTGAAGGGCTAACATCTAGGAAAAATGACTCACCACCGTAAGGCGGCAACACCGCGAGATACGACCTAATTATTTGACTCATCGGGCTCCCCCATAGAGGCCCCCGTTGAGCCAAAGGGGTTATTGTTGGGGCATGATGAAAATCAGCCGATCTGGAGGCCCAAAGTGAGGCCCAACGCCATTTTCGCAGGTCGAATAGCAAGCCAGTCCAGGAGAAAGCAGTCTGAAAGAAGAAGCACTCTAACTAAAAGCAGCTCGCAGGAAGCAGTCCAATCAAAGCAGTCCGATCAAGATGGGAAGCAGTTCGACAAGCCGAATTGGGGTACCCTACAGATATTAAGCAGCCACTCAACGGTCGGAAGAGTCACCAAGAAGCGAGAGGATAAGCACGCGAGATTCTCGGAAGTGGTTGGAGACGAGCAACGTAACAACTCCGATAAATCCAGAGTTTGCTGCCTAACCAACCTGGCAAAGATCCGGGAAACCCTAGCAAGTTATAACCCCTATATATAACCCCCTGTAAATCAATTTTCGGCACCTACCCTACGCATTAGACAACTAGCTATTTTTTTAGCCATTTTTACCTCTTTTGCTCTCATCGTAAGTTGTATTGGTACTATTCATCGAGCTTGACTCCATCGGGCTGATCTTTTGACTATGATCCATTACGTCTATAGAGATGATCTCGTTTGGTTTGTTGTGTTCTAATTTATCCTTTATCTTACGTGTTATCTATTGTTATTTTCAGCGATACTTGTACCCATAATTTCGGGGACCCCGTATCCGTATAAATCGAACTTCAACAAGGCCTAACAAAGTTTCAAATATAAACTAATAATTGATGAACTCAATTGTGTCGCACCCTAAATATCTATTTCTATAAATACTTATATTTACATTTTATTTAGTCATTGATTTATCACTATTTTTAGGGCCTAGGTATTGGACTTTTATTAGGCCTAATCTAAATTTGGACCAACAGCGAGTCTTTTAGTATATTTAGAAGATGAATTAAAAAAGATAAGAAAATATTGCAAGTGAGAATTAAAATTATTAAATTAAATAAGCCCTCATATTGAAAATATAAGCCCTTATTATTGTCTCGTGATAAATATTAAACTTTGTGACATTCAACCAACATATATTGAAAATGATCGATTGCCAAATGTAAAGTAGAAAATTCATAAAATATAATTAAATAGCTCAGATTGGAGTTGAGTATTGAAATCTTAATATTTTCATTCATGCATTTAGTGTGTTTAATTGAATACATAAATACTTAATTAAATATAGATCTTAAGTTGAATTTCTTTGGAAAATAAAAATTTATCATTCCTAAAAATATTTCTTTTATTATCATAAAAATATAAAATAAAAATTATTAAGAACTAAAATACATATTATTTTGTGGTTTTTTAAGGATTGTTTTGACATAACTTTGACCCTATTATATATTTATTTATTACCTGGCTAGTATTGTTATTCCTAATCATTTAGTTATAAATAATAATTACAAGAATAATTGTTGAGATATGTACACAAATTCCACATGAATTGAAAACAAATAAAATACTTAAATTACTTCCCTCACTCCACCAAATCATTTATAATAATATAATGTTGATAAAGTAAGTGCCTAAATAGAATTTAAAAAAAACATGGGATTTAATACAAACATTTTATTCCTATTTAGCTTCAAAAGATCAAAAGAAAAAATCTTATAACAATTTTTGTAACTGAAATCTAGGATTTAATGTTCAATTTAGTAATACCACGTGATTAATCTGCACTAATAAAATAAATAGTCGATCAAAATATAATTAAATAATTATTAAAAACTAATAAATAACTAAAAATTAAATAGTAAATATTATTATAAATTATAATTTGGCACAATCCAAAGCCTAAAGAAAAGCAAAATTGGAGAAAAACGAAAAGTTTATAAATGAAGGAAAAATAAAAAAAAGGGGAATTAGGAAAAACACCGAAGCTGGCGGTTGGGAGCGAGGCCCGGGAACGTGGGGGTTTTATTCAAAAAAGTGGGAGACGCTCATACTCACTGTCTCAGTATTTCTATAACTATAAAGCGATGAAGAGAAGCCTTTCCAGTTTAGAGAGAGAGATGGAGAGAGGAAAAGGCGTAGCCATGGCCAATGCTTCACTGTAGTGTTGTGGAGTGAGAACAAAAGCGAAGTATTCTCTTTCCATATATGATATGATATAGCGTGTGTACGTATCTGACTTCACGTTCGAGCTCTCATCACTGCCTTCTTAAAAAATCATATGTTTATGAGAAGTGAGATTATATGAATTCTCGTTGAATGATTTTGCTTCGTGACGGATAATTGAGAATTGAGCGACTTTGGAATGGCGGCAATTGAAGGCGCATTGCCGTTTTCCGTGGCGTCAGTGGTGGAGGACGTTCTGCAGCAGCACGGGAACCGATCGCGTGGTCTCGATTTGGATGCTCGCCGAGCGGAGGAAGCTGGTAATTTTAACGACTTTTTGGGGAAATTTTTTATGCTTAAACCAAGTACCAATGGCTGTGATTTTTGGTTTGATCCGCAAAAATTATAGATGTTGATGAATTAAGACTTATGATTGAAAGTTTGAAAGTGTGAAACTCTTCCAATGCCTCCTTGCACCAGGATTTGAAGCTGTAAAAATGAAAGTGATTGGATGGATGACTAATTGATCAAATTTCTCTGGATTAAAACGCGCGCGCATTGTATATACATATATTTTTTTGCATCTGATATCTAGCTTGAAGTAACAAGCTTGTGATTGCAGCCATAAGAAGATATGAAGCTGCCGCGTGGCTTAGAAAACTGGTTGGAGTAGTGGCGGCAAAAGATTTGCCGGCTGAGCCGTCGGAGGAAGAATTTAGGCTTGGATTAAGAAGCGGAATTATTCTTTGCAATGCACTCAATAAAGTTCAGACTGGAGCTGTGCAAAAGGTGATCAGATGCTTATTTTCATATCATGCTGATATATTTATTTTTTTAATTTTTTAATACTTGGTTGTAATTGTGGATGCACCTTGCTTGATCCGTGCATTTCAGGTTGTCGAAAGTCCATCTGATGCGTTGCTTGCGCCTGATGGTGCTGCGTTATCTGCATATCAGTACTTTGAGAATGTAAGAAATTTTCTGGTAGCCGTGGAAGAGATGGGAATGCCTACTTTTGAGGCTTCTGATTTGGAGCAGGTATGCAAAGATGCATAGATCTAGCATTATAAATAAATTTATCAGCTTTTTTCTTAACCATGGCTGATCATCAATTGTTCTTAGGGAGGAAAATCCTCTAGGGTTGTGAATTCTGTTTTGGCACTTAAGTCCTACAGTGAATGGAAACAGACGGGAGGCAACGGGGTTTGGAAATTTGGTGGAAATGTCAGAACAAATACATCAGGGAAACAGTTTGCTCGCAAGACTTCTGAGCCTTTCTCGAGTTCTCTTTCAAGAAGTACATCATGTAACGAGGCAGATTCTAACAGAACAGTGAGTGAGCTGTCGATTTCAAGTTGACTCCGTTTCTACTTTAGAACCTCTGACCAACAGTCATGTTATCTTCTATATTTTCTGTTTTGGCAGTCCAGTTCATCCTTTGGTATGCTCGTTCGAGGAGTTCTATTGGATAAGAAGCCTGAGGAAGTTGCAAATGTAAGTATGATTAGCTCGTGTCAATCTTAGTTGCACAGACGCACGCATAAAGATAGTCTCTGAACCTTTTTCTCCATTGATATTAACATATAATAATAAAATTTAAAAAGTTGTATATATTGGCCATCAAATCTGGTATGTTCCTTCGTGTATAGCATGACTTACAAAAGATAATTCATAAAAGTGATTATTTACGCATAAACATTCTTGATAAATTGCTTTTCTTCTCGACCTAGCAATCTTGAAATTATTGTCCTAAACTGAGTTTTTTGGTGTTTTGCAGATTGTTGAGTCTGTATTAAGTAAGGTTGTGGAAGAGTTTGAGAATCGTATTGCCAGCCAAATTGAATCGGTATAGTTTTTTATTTGCTGCTTATGTGCATAACTCCTCAACAACTTTTACTCTAATAGGCTGACAGAAATTTTGATGATGCGGCACTAGTGTTCCAAATGAGCATTAGACATAAGTTTTTAACTCATTGTATGTTTGTTCGTAATACAGAGGAAATCTTGCTTTAGGGACAGCATTTCTCATTGCAACAAATCTTTCTTAAATCCCCCATCATCCAATGTTAAGGTAGTACCTGCTGTGGAGAATATCTATTATTCACATCACATGTCACAGAATGTTCATATCTTTTTCTCAATTTCATGAATAAAGATTGAACAGAAGAGTTCTGCCTCAACACAAAAGAACAAGATTGATGAAGAATCAGAGCGCAGATCCATGAACCAGCAAATGATTGTTGATCAACAAGAAAATGATATTAATGTAAGAACTAAATGACACAAGATTCACTCCATTTCTATCGATTTATTCTCTTCCCAGGTTATATAAGCTTGCTTATCTTCGATTAATCTGGTCTAGATGCTCAAGCAAACTCTTTCTACCACAAAAGCTGGTATGCAGTTCATGCAAATGAAATTCCATGAAGAAATTCATAATCTTGGTAGGAATTTGAAAATTTTCGGCTCTTCATTTGCTCTTATTACATAGAAATGTTTATCATTTCCCAATATCACCCAATACTACTCTGAACAGGCCTCCATATTAATGGACTAGCTCATGCTGCTTCTAGTTATCATAGAGTTCTTGAAGAAAACAGGAAGCTCTATAATCAAGTTCAGGACCTAAAGGGTAAAAATTGTGCTCTTTGTATAGTTATTATTTCTCCTAGTCCTACTTCCTCGGTAGAAAATTAAGTTCTAATAGATCTATTCGGTCAGGTAACATTAGGGTGTATTGCCGTGTCCGGCCATTCTTGCCTGGACAATTTGATCATTTGAGCACCGTGGAGCATGTTGAAGAAGGATCCATATGCATAAACACTCTAGCAAAGAATGGAAAGGGGCGTAAAACTTTCAACTTTAACAAAGTATATGGACCTTCTGCAACTCAAGGTTTGCAATCATATTAAGTCATTAACTTGTATTTTATCTTGCTAAATGGTTTTGAACTAATTCTCATTTCTTCATCTCTTTTGCAGAGGAGGTCTTTTCTGACACCCAGCAACTAATAAGATCGGTCCTTGATGGTTACAATGTCTGCATTTTTGCCTATGGCCAAACAGGTTCAGGAAAAACGTTCACTATGGTACGATGGCAGTGAAGCTATGTTTTTACATCATTTAACCTGTTTCTATAACATTAATGTTGGCAACATCATATTCATCCAGACTGGACCGAGGGATCTGACAGAACATACTCAAGGAGTGAATTACAGAGCTTTACGTGATCTGTTCATGCTTGCTGAGCAAAGAAAGGATACTTTGTCTTATGACGTCTCTGTTCAAATGATAGAGATTTACAACGAACAAGTCAGGGATCTGCTGAATTCAGATGGTTTAAACAGAAGATATCCTTTCCAATGCTATTCATTGCTAAAAACAAAAAATCACTATTTATCTTGGTATATTCTGTTTTCTTCATTCAGCTGAATTCCTTAACAAAGAGAACATTAGAAATCCGGAACAGTTCTCAGACAGGACTCAGTGTACCAGATGCAAGCTTAGTTCGTGTCTCTTCAACATCTGACATCATTGAACTAATGAATATTGGACAGAGGAATCGTGCTGTTGGTGCAACTGCCCTCAACGACCGCAGTAGTCGTTCACACAGGTGAGTGACTGAAGGCTGAAGTTTGCTCAAGAGTTTCATCTTTATCTAAATATTTTCTCTTTGTTGCAGTTGTTTAACGGTTCATGTCCAAGGAAGAGACTTGACTTCAGGGGGCTTCCTTCGAGGTTGCATGCACCTAGTTGATTTGGCGGGGAGTGAGAGAGTCGATAAATCAGAAGTAACTGGTGACAGACTCAAAGAGGCTCAGCATATTAATAAATCACTCTCTGCATTGGGTGATGTGATCTCCTCCCTTGCCCAAAAGAATTCACATGTCCCTTATAGGAATAGCAAACTCACCCAACTGCTCCAAGACTCACTTGGTAAGGGCAACAACTAGCACTTTCCCTTTGTTCCCGACATGATTTGATGCCATTTTCATTCATAGGAGGGCAAGCCAAGACACTTATGTTTGTTCACATAAGCCCGGAGCCTGACGCCATTGGGGAGACTATTAGTACTCTTAAATTTGCTGAGCGTGTGGCTACTGTTGAACTAGGTGCTGCACGAGTGAATAAGGAAACTGCAGATGTAAAAGAACTCAAACAGCAGGTCCTGGTCCCCAGCAAAATCTATGTATAATAGTTAAATCATTGTTCAATTTCTCATACTTTTGCGACAGATTGCGAGTCTTAAGGCTGCCTTAGCAAGGAAAGAAGGAGAACCACATCAAAAGATATCCGGTGGCGCCATGCAGCAGCAGAGCATTAGAGATGTCAGCTTGCCATCGCCAAAAGGGTTCCGGAAACCAATGGACGATGTAGGCAACGCAGAGGTAAACAATGAAGCTCAAAATCCAAATTCAATTCAAAGCTTATGATTGATCTTCTCCCAGCAGGTTCACCGCAGGGGATTGAGGCAGAAACGGCAAAGCTTGGATCTAGATGACCTCCTGGGGAACTCTCCCAGCTGGCCGCCTGTAAGCAGCCCGGGGCAAAGCAATGTGGATGATGACAGAGAATTCTTCAGCTCAGGTGAGTGGGTGGACAAGCTGATGGTGAACAAGCTAGACGTCGACAATCCCATGGCTAGTTGGGATCCTAACAACAGCAACATGTCCGATCTCATCTATCAGAAATACCTATCAGATTCCTCAAAATCCTGCTCTGACAAATCATTTGGCATATTCCCATCACCCAACCAGTTTGATGTCAATGCAAGTGATGATGTGGATGAGGTCGATGCAGGAACAAGCGACTCCTCTGAACCAGATCTGCTCTGGCAGTTTAACCATTCCAAGCTTGGGAGCTTTGGCAATGCTGCAACCCCAAATCCCCAGAAGCCGAATCATCATCAACACTCCAAAAGCCAAGATTTCAGGTAGTAACCATGCATTACGTAAACACTCTTTCTTTTTATTTTTATTTTCTTTTTCAAGCACCTTTAAAAGTAAAAACATTTTCGTATCAGGAGCATGATACCAAGATTAGGAGCATCTCCGTCGCGAAAAGTTGGTAGTGATGGTGGACAAGGGCAGGCACCACCACCACGGATTGGAAGGCAGGCTAGTGCTGAAACTAAATGGAAAACAGGCAGTAGAAAGTAGAAGTTGGATTTGTTTTGGATTTTTTTTATGATTGAGGTGAGGCAGAGAATATATGTAGAGTTTCTGAATATTTAGGCCACACAAGGGTTTGTTGTTTTGTTTGGTTGATATTTGGCTTTCAACAATGATATGTTATGATTTAAATTTATTAAATATTTCATTTTTTTCATATATTAAATAGCTGGAGTTCGACTATAAATTACTATACTATGTATTTTTGTGGATACACGTAACATGTGTACTCAGACAACCTTTGGCATGGGTTATCAACTTGTCACAGTTCTCAATCCAATTATATATAAAGTTCATGCATTAGTTACATCGTTTAAATTTCAGAATAAGACAATCAAATTGGAAAACTAAAACCTTAACTAAACGTAGGGATGTCAATAAAGCCCGAAACCGATGGGTCGGCCCGAAACCGGTGGGCTAAAATGCGGGTTAGGGTAAAAAATTTTCAACCCGAAATTATTTTTAACCGAACAGACTGAGCCCGGTGGGTTGCGGGTCGGCCCGTAGGTCCGGCAATATTTAATAATATATTTAATAATTTATTATTTATTATTTCTAATATTATTTATATCCTACTATACCCAATAATTATATACCTAATTTCCTAGACCTAATTTTTCGTCACACAAAATCTCATCAATCTCTCCCAATGACGTAATCCTTTACCCTCAAATCGAAAAATCTCTCATTTCTTCCTCTTTCACTGTCTTCCACTCGTCACTCTCCTAATTAGCGTACCTACTCATTTCTTCCTTTCAAGAACCTTTAGCCACTCGTTGTTATATTCACCCAAGTGAAAGCTATATTTAATTTTTTAATCATTATTTTATCATTTTATACGTTGAGAAATGTACTTGTATTACTTAAATTAGTTGGTATATAAGGATTGATGTTTTTTTTTCTTTTCAAACTATGATTATCCACTTATCACTATTTTTTTGCAAAGATATTGATATTTGATATCTTTTATTTATGTTGTTTCATCATTTTCCTTTTTTTATTTTGTTTTAGGGGTTGTTAAAATATTTTAAGAAAATCTTTACAAAAATAAACTCGTAAATATTGCCAACCCGACGGGTCAGCCCGAAAATCGGTGGGTTAGGGTTAGGTTCAAGAATTTTTAGCCCGATTCAATCCGGACCGAATAGCCCGTAGCCCGAACGGGTTAGCCCAAAACCCAACGGGTTAGCCCGATTGACATCCCTAACTAAACGAGGATTGTAACCGGCCTTACGTAAAATCTATATTCTATACGATAAATAAATTATAATAATCAAATATATCATTTAAATTAAATAAATATACAATTGTTTGGAATTATGTTAGTAATTTTGAAAGAAATACAATTATGTGAAGCATCAAATCTCTGCTATTTTCTATCAAAAACTAGTTTACATAGAAATTTACAAGCTATTTACGGAAGATTTAAATAAGCCCCTAATTACAAGGTGTTGGGCTACGATGATAATCAGCCCATTTAGAGGCCCAAAACGTAGCCCATCAGTGATTTTGCAAGTCAAGTAGCAGGTCGGCCCAGATGGAAATAGCCTGCAAGAAAGCAGTCCGACAGAAGGAGCAGTTCGGCCAAAAATGATCTGACACCAGCATTCGACCAAAGGAGTCCGATAGGAGCACGGAGCAGCTCGATAAGCCAAGCTAGGGCACCCAAGTAATTATTGCACAGCCGGCCAACAGTCGGAAAAGCCAACGTGCAATGGGAAGATAAGCTCGCATTATTTTCGGAAGGAGCCAGTAGCACTCAACGCAATGACCCCGATAAACCCGAAGTTCACTACCCAACGATCAATGCTAATTTCCAAGGAATACTAGCTATTTTAGACTCCTACATATACCCCCTTGCCCCTTGTAAGTCGGTTTTCGACACATAACCCTAGCTATTAAGAACTCGCATTGTCAATATCCTTTTTGAACTTTAATATACTACGCTTGTTTTATTCATCGGGTTGGGCGTCGTCGGACTGGATTTCCGGCTGCCATACCGTGATCTCATTATATAATATAACTCGGTTTGTTGTATTGTCATTTACTTATTATTCTCAAGTGATATTTTTGTCATTTTCTGTGTTATTCGTATACAAAGTTCCCGAGGCTCCGTATCCGTATAGAACAACCCTCAACAATTTGGTGCTCACCGTGTGATACGATCCTCGCCGGAAAAGTTTAGATCGCAGCCCAGGAACTCAAACGAATGGACTCAGACACGATGCGGAAGCAACTAAAGTTGATAACATGGGAAGATCCAACATCTTGGGATTCGAAAGCCTTCAAGTACCGTAGTCCAAATTGAAAATCTCCTACGACCCAAGAAGCGGATTGATCCAACTACGAAGGATATAGTCGAAGACACCACAAATGGATGTGAAAGTTTGGTTGATAAGTCAATTTTGAATTTCAATATAATCCACAGAAATTCATGAGTTTTCAGAATTGGAGAAATAACTCACAAAATTATTATTGAACTGAACAACTGAATTATTTGTTCCATAACAAGGCCTATATATAGGCATACTCAAATCCTAATAAGGAAATCAAATCATAATTTCATAAGAAAATCAAATCCTAATCTAATAAGGAAATCAAATTCTAATAAACTAAGGAAATAAAATATATCTAAAAGATATAACCCAAAATTACTTAAATAACTAACTACCAAATCGTATCAAGATAAATCATATCTTCAATCATATCTTCAATAAATATTCTTGAAATATCTTGATAAATCTTGCCAATTAGATCTCCATCATTCCCCTCTTCTTCAAAAGGATTTGTCCTCAAATCCTCGTCTGTACCGTTTTCAATTGACCATCTTACATTGCCCCTGATTGGCTTGTTTGGCACATCATCATGTTCAAAATCTGGCAATTTCTTCTCTTCATGCATCTTCATTTTCAAACTAAATAGTCCTCACAAGAATGGACTGAACTATGTTCCTCTCGACCATCTCCTCAACTGACTTCATTAACTATGACTCTGTCGTCTTCTGCACTTGACACTGGCTTTGGATACCCATAACTGGACTGTAAATGACAGAGAGTGTAGCCAGAACTTCGGATTCTTCATTGTCTTCAATATGACTCTCCAAGGATGTAGCAACTCTCACATCCTCTCCTTTGGTCTCTTGAATTGGCTGCATCGACTCAGATTGGGTTGCCACCACTATTTCACCAGGAACCTCCAATGGTATATGAACTGCTATATTGTCTTCCTCGATTTCTTGAACAAAAAGTGGTAACGACTTAAACTTGGTTGCCACCAACATCTTCTCCACCGCCCGCTCCACCTTTAACAGAAACTTATCAAATGGAGAGGAACTATCTGGTCGAGTCTCCCACTTTGCTTGTCTATATCTCATCTTTTTTGCTGCCCAAATAATCATCTTCCAATGAGTCAAGTCGTTGATGCAACATCTCCATCTCTGACCTCACCATCTTTCTAAAATCAGATTTCAAAAACTTCATCATTTACCTCATCTGAATTCTAGCATCATCATCCGATTCCTCATATTCGATTTTATACATTCTGCTCATAGGATGTCACAACAAAGTAATAGCACATGTAGATCTCGTCGAGACATTTCCGATAAGTACAATTATGCTGAAATTGGACACCTGTAGCAAAAGTTATGGCAAAAACAATTTCTCTCTCTCTCTCTTTCCTTTTTTTTTCTTTTTTTTTCACGAATTTTTTTCTCTTTTTTTGTATATTCTCTCTTTTTCTTTTTTTTTTAAATAACAAAATTCAACAAGGAAAATATGGATAAGGAAATATCTAAATAAGGTAATTACCAAATTACTTGGTAATCAAGAAGGAAAATATGGAAAAGGAAATATTTGAATAAGGTAATTACCAAATTACTTGGTAATCAAGAAGGGAAAATATGGATAAGGAAGACTTTTAATAAGGTAATAAAAGATAAGGAATGATTTGATATTATGGAAAGATTTGACTAGATATGGATGGAAAGATTTGAATAATTATGGTTTGGTATTAATAATTCAAATCTTGACTAACAAGAACCCTAAATTAACGACTCAAAGACATGAAAATATACGAATCAAGAACGACACAAAAGATACGACAGGAAAGAAGATAAGACTCGATTTTTTTAAAAAAAGTTTTTTGACACACTAAACACACGAAATTGAAAGACAAGGAAGAGGAAGGACACAACCTGGATATTGATACCAAAATAATAAGGAAAAGAAAGACATAACCTGGTTCGGGTACCAAAATGATAAGGAAAAGAAAGACACAACCTGGCTCTAGGTACTAAAACGTAACGATCCTCGCCGGAAAGGTTTAGATCGCAGCCCAGGAACTCGAATGAATGGACTCAGACACGACGCAGAAGCAACTAAAGTTGATAACAGGAGAAGATCCAACACCTTGGGATTCGAAAGCCTTCAAGTACCGTAATCCAGATTGAAAATCTCCTACGACCCAAGAAGCGGATTGATCCAACAACGAAGGATATAGTCGAAGACACCAAAAACGGATGTGAAAGTTCGGTTGATAAGTCAATTTTGAATTTCAAGGTAATCCACAGAAATTCATGAGTTTTCAGAATTGGATAAATAACTCACAAAATTATTATTGAAATGAAAACTGAATTATTTGTTCCATAACAAGGCCTATATATAGGCAAACTCAAATCCTAATTTCATAAGGAAATCAAATCCTAATTTCATAAGGAAATCAAATCCTAATTTAATAAGGAAATCAAATTCTAATAAACTAAGGAAATAAAATATATCTAAAAGATATAATCTAAAATTACTTAAATAACTAACTACCAAATCTTATCAAGATAAATCAAATCTTCAATAAATATTCTTGAAATATCTTGATAAATCTTGCCAATTAGATCTCCATCATCGTGGGCCCCAGGAACGATTCTACACTAACCTTCTCTGCAGGAAATGGCGGACGGTGGAAACACCACGAATGTGAGCGAAGCCAACACGGGAAGGACCGGCACTCCGCCGAGCACAGGGCGAGGAATTTCTAGCGACTGCAACTTTCCAAATGGTCGTTGGTGCAGTGGTTTTACTTGTTGACACACCAAACAACGCTCAACAAATGAGGCTATGCCTTTCTTCATTCCATCACACCAGAATTTCACCTTTAGATCCTGATACATCTTTGTACTTCCGGGGTGGGCGGTATAAGGCGTATCATGTGCTCCGCTCATAATTAATTTCCTTAATTCCTCATCTCGAGGTACACATATCCTTCCTTCATAAAGGATGGCATTATCTGGACCTTCATGATAACACCCTAGTTGTCCACTTCGAATCTTCACTCGCACTTTCTCAAGTATTTCATCTTCCCTCTGTGCACTAATTATCCTTTCTCTCAAATCGGGGATCGCTACAATCGTTGCAATCACACTCCATACTGTTTCTGGGGATGTTATGATTTCTAGCTCTAACTTCGAAAAAAAATTCACGAGCTCAATTTCTTGAGTCAAGATCGAGCTTACCTTGGATGAAGCTTTTCGACTTAAAGCATGTGCCACAAAATTTGCCTTACTTGGATGGTAGTTAATAGTCAGATCATAGTCTTTTACTAGTTCGAGCCATCTTCGTTGCCTCATGTTCAAGTCTTTTTGCTCGAAAAAGTACTTTAGACTTTTGTGATCAGTGAAGATAGCACACCGTACTCCGTAAAGATGGTGTCTCCAAATCTTCAAAGCATGCACTAAAGCTCGCAAACATGTTCGAGTTGGAGCTCGAACCAAGCTTTATCGAGCTCGAGCTCGAACATGTTTGCGAGCAACCTCGTTTACAGGCTCGCAAGTTGGTTCGCTAATAAGCTTAAGTGCATACTCGTTTAAGAGATCATGAGTAGGCTCGTCAATAAACTCGAATTTTTTTTATTAAAATTTGATATTTATATATATTTAATACTATTTTATTATGTATATCTATATAAACTTTTAAGTTTTGATATATTTCTAAAAATGTAAACATAATGGAAAGTTAAGATAAAAATATATAATTAATACATACTCATAAGTTATATTTACTCGACACAAATATTAATGCATAATAAGTCTATACAAACAATTAAATCATAATACTTTTGTTAAAATTTATATATAATGGAAAAGTAAGATAAAATTATATAATTAAAACGAACTCGTAACTTATAATTATTCAATATAACTTATATAAAATCTTAATACTTTTTTTTAAAATGTACACATAATGAAAAACTAAGATAGAAATATATAATTAAAACATACTCCAAAGTTATAATTATTAAATATACATAGTATATGATATATCTATAGAATCTATTAAATCATAAAACTTTTGTTAAAATGTATATATAATGAACAATTATGATAAAAATATACAATTAAAACAAACTCCTAGTTATAGTTACTCAATATACAAGTATTAATGCATAATATATTTATATAAACTATTGAATCATAATACTTTGTTAAAATGTATTGATAATGAAAAAGTAAGATAAAAATATATGTTTAAAGAAAACTCTTTAATTTATAACTATTAACTATATTTTATATAAACGATTACAAACCTTAATTTATAATTACAAGTTAAAATTTAAAATCACCTTAAAACTTTTTTTTATAATCTATATAACTTATGTTGTTGTTTTGTTGTTTATTTCACATAACTTTTACAATTTAGAAACTCTAAAGTTGTTTACTAAATAATTCAATTTATGTAAAGTTTAAAATTAAGAAATTAAATCATTTATGAATTTAATTATATTAAAACAATTTTTAATAAAAATAATATGTAATCACTTTTTTAAAAACATTATATGTATATATATAATGTATTATTATACTTAAGTTGATTTGGCAATGTTACAATTTTTCAATATTCACACATATTATTATCATTTAACATAAATTTTAACATATGATCACATATTAATTATTAAATTTAAGATATTTTAAAGATGTACACATATAATAACAAAAAATCAAGATTAAAAAATATATAATTAAAACAAACTTTCAATGTACAATTAGTAAATACACATATAATAATGCATACTAGTGAAGAAGATAATTGAAACACTTTTTTATATTGTTGAATGCTTCTATGTAGTTTGCACTAGTGAGGAAGCAATAAATTTATTTGATATTCAAACAATTTGTTTTGATATTCATGATGATTGTATTTTTTTATCATATTTTTTGCATTTTATTAAAAAATAAACATCGTATAAATGAACGAGCTCGGACTCAAGCTTGTGAACTCGAACTCAAGCTTGTGAACTCGAACTCGAGCTCAAGATTGATAATAACTTTGACGAATGTCGAGCTCGATCTGAACTCGAACTTATACAATCGAACTCGGGCTCGAACTCGAAAATTCAATTTTTTTCAAGCTCGAACTGAGCTCGAACATGAAACTCGATCAAGTCGAGCTCGAACAACTCACTACTCGGCTTAGCTCAATTCGATTACACCCCTAAGAACATCGCTCCTCATTACCATATAAAATAATGCATTGTAATTTTTTTTTTAAAAAAGCCATTACCATATAAAATAATGCATTCCAAATTTTTTTTTTTTTAAAAAAAAAGCATAGTAATATCACATGCAAGCTTCGACGCAAAATAATACTTCATTCATCCCACTTGAATTGTCACAATTACTAAATCGAACATCCCAACCAAATTATCACATTTACAAAAATAACAATTTTTTCACACTCGATAATAAAATATTAATCTCATTAACTCAGTCTAATCTACACTCAAAAACATTAAAAAAAAACTTGAAATTGGTGATGAGAAAATAGTACTCCCAAAACAATTATCTTGTTTGAAAATCATACAAAGACCAATATAAGTAGAGATAAAAAAATGGACTGGATGGATGAAAAATACAAGTGGGACTCTCATGGGAAAGTCGTTGAAATGTAATTGGCAAGTAACACGAACTAACCAAAACAAAAACTGTTGTAATATCAAGATTGAATCCTTGCATTAGATGTTATTCGATAGCCACAAAAGAAAAACACTAGGCTGCGATACTAACAAAACCATCAAGATGGCGTATAGCCACCAATCATAAAAAAGTGGTCAACTTCATCTAGGATCTCACTTCTTCGCCTTCTTACCACCCCTGCATCAGAAGATACATTGTAAAAACCAAATCTAAATATATAACCATCTCACTTCCCTTTGATTAAAAAACAAATTTATATTAACACTTACTGGGCAGGCTGGGATGTGGGTGCAGCAGCTGCCGCTGGTGGTGGTGCAACTTTCTCCCCTGGACCCTGAAGTTATGAAAACAAAGAGGTAATGACAACAATTTCCAGATTCATTACAATAATATATATACGGTACCTACAAACATGTAGCTATGATATTCAAAAACAGTATTTACCTGGGCCAGACGTTCCTCTCTCCTTGCAAACTTTCGTTCCCTGCTAGCTTTGTTCTTCGCTCTCTTAGCCTCGAATTGATCGGACAAGGTCTTCTCCCTAGCCTTCTCAGCCTTAGATTTGTGGATGCTCTCCATCAAAACACGTTTGTTCTTAAAGACATTACCCTTGACCTTCATGTACATGTCATGGTACATATGCTTGTCAATCTTCTTCGCCTCTCTGTATTTTCGAAGCAGACGTCTAAGCACTCTCATTCTCCTCATCCAAAGAATTTTAGTTGGTAGCCTTGCCTCTCTGGTACCCTTTCTCTTACCTGTAATTAGTAAAAAATTTATGAATCATGGTTACATTACACCATAATTAAAACTGAAGATATAGATAGAATTGAACATCACGTGCAAAATTGCATTCACTGGTTTGGAGCTAGAATAAAAAGGAATTTAAAATATTTAGATTTTTAATGATCAAAAGAATTGGAAAAAACTATACCATTAGAGCCTTAATCTACTTCAAGGTGACAGTCATATACACACATGATGAGAGCACAAAACTGAATATTCCAAACAGTATGACACAGTTACAGCAACACAAAAAAAAAGACATTATTTTGAGAAGTTAAACACGATACCATATCCAGAATGGCGACCCTTCCTCTTAGCTTCCTTCATTCGGCGAGCACGGGATCTAGAATGTATCTTTGTAGGCCTCCTGATAATGAAACCATCCTTGACAAGTTTCCTAATGTTTTGACCTACATTAAAACGAAAGAAAATTATCTAAGAATCAAAACCATCAGAAAACAAGGAGACATCAAAATTCCCAATAGTGATGTATGGAAAAACAGATGGCTTAATATTGTTACAGAGCAAATCGGTGATTTTCATTTGACAAGAGTTTGCTGAAGTGAGCAATATCTTAGAAAAATCAGTAGAGATTTAACTAAATTATTTGTCCACCATGGAGCATTTTTCTTCCAGAGTTGCATTCAAAAAGGTATCCGAAAATAATATATGCATTAAACACTGAAATACTAATAAAAAAAAAAAGGCAATTACCGTGGATTCATAAGTCACAGCAAAATGATGCAAACAACAGCATGATTCCATTTTTAATTTTAAGCAATCGTGAAATAAGCATTAAAGATCAGTCGAGTAAATTGTAATCAATAGATCGAAATCAACAATAAAATTTAACCATTGAAAACCGCAAATAACTACCAGCGTTCAACACTAACTTGCCAACATCTTCAGGAAACAACACGACACCAAACAGAGAAGACCACACACGAATCAAATCCAAAATCTCACACAGACAGAGAAAGAGGGCGTATGAGAAGGCTCTAGAGCGTACGAGAGTTCGCCAGGGATATTTCGCTAGTTTCATTCGGGTCGAGCCAAACCTTTCCCTTTCCGCAATTCATGACGCTGGCGGCGAGCCGCTTCTGTAGCTTCAGAGACACCATTTCTCCTCTCTCACTGGAGACAAACTGGGTGAGCGATTGGAAGAAAGTCGGGGAAGAGAAGAAGATTCTGTTTTATAGTTGCGCACAATTTTGCCCTAGGGCTTATGAATTATGTTTGGGCTATGACTTCCTAATTAGTACTATTTTTAGTTGGGCTGAAATTGGTGGCTCACTCGCTATTTTCTGAGCTGAAATGTAAAATTCATTTTTGACAAATCAATTTAATATAAAGATTATTCAATAAACTTTTCAATATTATAAAGTAACAAAGAGTACAAAATATTCGTGATTATGATTCTATGTAGACTAGTAATCCATATTGATTTTATGATTTAAAAGATTATTCATTTTAAGCAATCACGCAAATTAAATATATTTCAGAAAATGAGTTTTCTCTTCTTGTAAATTGAATCATCTTATATCACAAATAAGCAATAATAGAGAGAATACTGATGGAGAGAAATAGAGAATATTATTATTATTTATTGGTGTGTAGAAAATTACAATATTATATCCTATATATAAGGATAAAATCATATCACATATACAAATCTAGAAAGATATCTACAAAGATATGATATATATATCTAAAGTATATCTTAAATAATGTCCATCAAATAAATATATTTAAAATACTCCCTTTGGACATTACTTCGTTATGTTCATGCCTCGTTAAAAACCTCACCAAAAATCATATGGGATAAAACAGTCGAGAAAAAGAGTACATGACATACGTTTATTCATGTGTTGTACTAGATGTCTCATTAAAAACCTTAACTAATAAAACCCAATGGGAAAAACTTAGTAAGGGAGAAAAAAAATACATTTATTTAGCCTTCTGGCATGATGTAAACCATCAAGGTTTAATTTTCAAAATGTTGCTCCCCCTCAAAACAATGATATTCAAAATCTCCATGATTAGTTTGAGTTTATTACTTCACTCAACATAATAATCTTATAACTATAAACGATGCAATTATCCACACATGCACAAAGTGACTTTATGAATAATTTTCAGGATTATCACAAGATAAAACATTCTGAATAACAAATTGAACATTCTTTGAGAATTGATGTGGGTAAAGGAATACAATTCTAGTATACCCAATACTCATTTATGCAACACAAGTGTATTATCCACTTAGTGGGGGTGAAGAATATGTTAAGTATCATAATACCTCACGATCTTCCAATGTATGTAAAAGAATATTAATCAAACACCTTATGTAATTCTCAAAAGAAAACATCATCTATGAGTGGTTTAAAAAAATACTCAAACTATGTTTAATAAGTAATGTCAATACCACTACAGAGAACAAAATAAGGAGTACGAGATCTATAATTATCAAGATCAAATAAATATTCATTTATTCACTTGGACCACCAATGTCATACTTGGTTTCTTATAGAATATACCAAGATTTTTATACCTTGAAAATAACAAACAATGTGTTTATTTCAATGTTTCTTTGTAAGAGAAGCAATGGTGTACAAAAGACACTGAATAGAGAACTTTTGGTCCAAAAATATCATGTTATCTTCTTTAAGTCTAAATAAGACATTGTCCACTTCTAGGGATCAAATGATATTGGTGTTCTGAATAAATATAATAGATCTATATACAACTCTTATTATACATCAACTAGTTCTAGAAACAATAATAACTTCTTCGGGAGATTGTCGTTCTGCAGATCGACATAATACTTGGTCTTATCCAAGCATTTGTATTTCATACTCCGTATTTAGATATGAATTAATTTCAAATTAATATATTCCTTCTTTAAGAGGAATTTGTATAGTGATATCAACATTATATATGTTGCGATTTATTTCATTTACCTTGAGTATATAAAGTCCATCAGGGATCATATAAATATCATCATCCAATAACTCATATAAATATGTGGTTATGACGTTCAGTAACTTCATATATAAATTTATATTTTCTGCCAAATAGCGGAATATTATGTCATCCAAAATAGGAGAATAGTTTATTCAAAATTAAGTGTGGGTCTCTGCGAAAAAACCCTTTAGATTTTAATCTCGTTTTATATTTCACCACCTCACAGTAATCATGTAACCTACAGGGATAACATTCATAAGTGAGTTAATATCTATTCCAATTGCTCATTTTTACATTTTGGCCATTCATAATGTTTCTACCATTTAAGCTCTGGATCCAGATTAGAGCAATTGTGGAAAACGTATGTTGTCGACAACTATAAAGTTTATTATCTTCTCATTTATATATAGTATTCATGGCATTAACTAAATTTTATCATTTCCCATAATATTTTGATTTATTTATCCCGCAACCCCAATAATATTGTTATTTTGATGCACGTGCTAATGTATTGGGATTCTTGTCTTCAAGACAATCCTCTTCAAGAGATTACATATTCCACTTCAGGGGTCACGGGAGTGTTACTTATATATTTTATTTTATTAACCGCGGATTTTTATTTTATGCACCAATATATATCTCATACTTCTGGTATGAAGACTCCCATACTTCTGGTATTGAGGAGTTTCATCTATTTGGTCTATTAGAGTCTCTAATTATTTATGGTGTATAAGTTCAATCATTCCACTATATACAATAGATTAATTTATACATGCATATGGCAGATTACTTGCTAAACATTGCAAGTTTTGATTCATTCATGTGTGACTTTAACTATGAAGATCCTTTTATTCTTTGACATTTTTCGGCATTCCATTTTCTTTGGGCTTATATCTCCCCTAATGCCGACAAATGATCTTTTTTATGTTTACAGTCAACGTACTCTATAATGGACTACTAGGGTTTATTTATAGACGAAGATTTTTGTACAACGTATATTTTTATATTATGTTGAGAGCCCATAGAGATATATTTTGGTGGTGATATACATATATAGACTGTAATAAAATGATTCGCAGATGAGAAATGATTATTAATTTACCACACTATTATATATGGGATAGTTACAATATGCAACTGGTCGAATTTATGAATAAGGACCATGAATTTTAAAACGACCCTAATATTTGATAAATTGGTCCACGTATAGCTTCTAAAATATAATTTTTTATTTGTATGTGATGCCACATTATGATAATCTGACACATTTTGGTAATATGCCTGATAAGTTCATATTTGTACTCACTTATCCATGTTTTTCTCCATTGTTTTAGATCAATTACTTTATGTTTTTAGTCATTTCTGTGCATGAGTCTATTTTAGAGGATGTTACTCTATATGGTGAGTTTTGCAGGAATTTAGGGCTAAAAAGATGTCAAATGATGAAAAGAGCCAAGTTACAAAGTTGTCGCATCGATTGACACACGGGAAGTCGACCAAGTTGGAAGACAAGCCAAAAACCCGAAGCATTATCTCTGTGTCGATCAACGTGGTGCATGTCGATCGACACAGGGGTCAGATGTCGATCGAAGGCAAGAAAGGAAGAAAGGCTCGACATGCATGCAGGCATGTCGATCGACAGGCTCTCTGTCGATCAACATGGATGACAGATGCAGGCATGTCGATTGACACCCCTGGTGTCGATCGACATGGAGGTCAGAGAGGCTGCTTGACAGGAAGGAATAGCTCGTATCTCGATTGACGTGTGTGTCGATCGATGTGGTGCATGTCGATCGACACAGATGCCCAAGATGGAAAAAAATCCCAAATTGGTTATTTTTGATATTTTAGCTCAATACCCAATTTAGATATTTTGGATCCTCTATAAATAGGGAACTCATTAGTGCACGAAAATTGTTCTTTAATTTTCTTAGATTCAGCATTGGAGTTTTTAGAGACTTGCAAGGTTCCTATTTCCCTTGTAAGGTAATTTAAGTTATTTTAATAATATGTTTGCTTTTATTTAAGTCATGATTTGTGGCTAGAAACCCTAGCAGGTTCTAGGGCTTGTGATATTATTTTATGATGCATGTTTGAATGAAATCAACTCTAAAGCTTGGTTTAATTTCCTGAACCGAATTAATTGAATCTAGATTTAAAGAAGGATCGAGAGATGAATTTGGATCTATGTTTATAGTTATTAATCGAAAGACCGAGAGGTGAAGGTTGATAATAGGAAGAGGAAATTAATTATACTTGTTTTCTGTCTCAAAATGAAGAATCATGTGTAGGATTTAATTAGATAACTATTGAGATTGGTTAAATTCGTGTTCTAGAGACCGAGAGGAGATAGTCACAGTTTAACAATCTAGGGTTTTAATTGTCTGACCAAGGAATATAATCCACATGAATATTAATTTATCCCCATTGCTGAGTTGATGATTTTGCATGCTGAAGTTTAGAATATCTGCCCTAGAATCTGCATTTTTATTTATTGTATTTAAAACCTTTCAATTATTACAATTGTCATCTTTAAATTCCAAAACAAAACCTCTTTTCTAAATTCCTCAAACTTCTATGATCTGGAAACTATAACTGGTACTCATGATATCTCGTTGCACAGTCCATGTGGGATCGACCACTTTAGGGTGTAAAAATATTATTTGCTCGTTGTTTAATACATTTATCAATGCCCAATATGACCCAAGTACTCATGCCATAAAATTAAAAGTTATGGGTCATTCAGTTTCATTTTCATCGCAACGTGATAATTAAGTTGAATAAATGCATAAAAAAATTCAAGTAAATAAAGCTCCTAAATAATCTCATTGTGCATAGTTAATTAAAAGAAGTGCTCAATAAGTTCATAAATAGAAACCAAAATAACAATTTAATAAACGGAATTCAAAACATAAGGAATTCTAAAGATCTTAAAAGGGATCTAAAAGTTCAATTTGTTTGGATATTCATCCTGGACGAGCTCATCTTTCAATAAATCATCATCTTCATCATGATTGATAACCTAGTTTGCTTCAGGCAAATCTTGGATATTTTTGCCCTTTTTTTCTTTTAACATTCTTTGATATGCTTCCACTAAGTGCAAAAGAGTACGACATATGCGAGACCAATGACTATCACATCCACACCTATAACTAACTTTCTTGTGAGTTGCTTGTTAAGATGAATTTGCCTTTTGTATGTGTAGTTTATTGTCATTTCTTCTTCCATAACCTTGAGATCTATTGTTGTATCCATGATCTCGGTGATCCCATTGTGACTAGTCTCTTCTACCATGAATGTATCATTGACATCGACCCCGTCCTCTACCTCTTGTAGCATTGTATTGTTGGGCAATAGCATGTGCTTCAGGCACAACTTGTGAACCAACAGGTATTGCATTATGGTTTGTCATAAGAAGTTGGTTAGGCTTTTCTGCTACTAGTAAAGCAGATATAAGTTCAAAATGTTTACCATAGTTTTTAGCTCGGCACTGCTGCTAGAGTACGAGATTACTAGCATGAAATGTTGATAATGTATTTTCTATCATATCAGTCTCTGTAATTTTCATCTTACAGAGTTTTAATTACGACACAATTTGGTGTAAAGCTGAATTATATTTATTTACAGACTTAAAATCTTGAAATCGCAAATTTATTCAATCAAATTGTGCTTGAGGTGGGATAACAGAAGTTTGTTGATCAAACCGATCCTTCAGGGATTGCCATAATATAACAAGATCCTTTTGAGTGAGATATTCATTTTTGAGGTCTTTGTTCAGATGATGATGAAGAAAAGCTTTTGCCTTCTGGGCAAAGCTTTTCGAAGAGCCTTGAATTATAGTCTCGTTTAGATCACATGATGTAAGATGAATCTCAACATCTAAAGCCCATGTTAAATTGTTACTACCATCAAAAGCGAGCTCAACAAATTCTCTTTTATTGATATCAGACATTTTCAAGCTATATAAAATTATATAAAAAGAATATTACTAATGTCGTTGATTAAGAGGACATGGAGTATAGAAATAATAATCATAGATGATAGCACTTCGATCTAACGGATAATTAAGCTATTAAAAATCATCCAATCAAGCAATGAGAATAAAAGAATACTTGATTTTATCATCTTAGGAAATCAATAAACCAAATGTATAGTATAAACCTTCTGGACTAATAATATTAATTAAGTCACAGTGATAATTAATTTCATAGATTAAAGCCAATTCAGTAAACATACTAAAAGTTCAATTGTATAATAAAATACAATAGTAATGTATATCAACTAAATTGAATTATATGTCATGAGGAATTTCGTATTTAATCGAATACTGGAAATTTAGAACTTGGTATAAATATATTGATTTGGTGGACATTACTTAAAATATAATTTAGAGATATATATCATATCTTTGTAATATCTTTCTAGATTTCTATAGGTGATATGATTTCATCCTTATATATAGGACATTATATTGTAATTTTCTACACATCAATGATTAATAATATCTCTCCGTCATATTCTCTATTGTTTTCTCTATATTATTGCTAGTCTGTGATACCGGAAGGATTCGATATACAACACGTTATCAGCGCGACGCTCTAATCAACTGAGAATTTTGGCGTGTATACCCTAGGAAAGAATCGTATCTTTCCTGCAAGGTAATTTATAATTAAATTATAAAATTGTTGTTGCCGGAAGATGATTAGAGAGGTTGAGTAATATGTTTGTTTTAATAAATTAATTCATATGATGGTCTATTAATTATGTTCTTTAATTATGTTCTAAGTTTTCGACCAATCAGTTTGTTCACTTGAATTGATGAGCATTTATATATATTGTCGCATGATCTTTCTACAAGTATGTAATTAAAAATTGTCGAATTTTAATTGACATCGTCGCCTATTGAATTTTGAGGTTTATTGATTTGTTATGTTGCAATAGATGATAGTGTTCAGAATGCTTCTAAGGTCACATTGATTTGTGTAACGTTGGAATTCATGGATCATTATGTTTCTTTATAGTTCGTAATTTACTAGGGATTATTTATTTCACTTCTATCACGATTTATGATCTAAAAACCCTATTATTGAATAATCTGAAATTGGGGTTTTCGACAATTTTAGATAATATATCGGAATCAGTTGATGATATGTTTGCCTACATAATTGATTTAGTATTACTAACACTTCTTTTTACGCGATTTTTATATTATGAGAATTATGAAAATATCCCTATCAATAAAAGAGAATTTGCTAAGCTCGCTCTTGATGGCAGTAACAATTTAACATGGGCTTTAGATGTTGAGATTCATCTTACATCATGTGATCTAAGCGAGACTATAATTCAAGGCTCTTCAAGTAGCTCCGCCCAGAAGGCAAAAGCTTTATTTTTTCTTCGTCATCACCTGAACAAAGACCTCAAAAATGAATACCTCACTGAAAAGGATCATGTTATCTTATGGCAATCCCTGAAGGATCGGTTTGCTAAACAAACTTCTGTTATCCTACCTCAAGCACAATCTGATTGGCTAAATTTTCAATTTCAAGATTTTAAGTTTATAAATGAATATAATTCACCTTTACACTGAATTGTGTTGCAATTAAAACTCTGTATATGATAGAAAATACACTATCAACATTTCATGCCAGTAATCTCGTACTCCAGCAGCAGTACCGAGCTAAAAATTATGGTAAACATTCTGAACTTATATCTGCTTTACTCGTAGCAGAAAAACACAACCAACTTCTTATGACAAACCTTAATGCAAGACCTGTTGGTTCACAAGTTGTGCCTGAAGCACGTGTTATTGCCCAACAATGCAATGCTACCAGAGGTAGAGGATGAGGTTGAGGTCGAGAATACAATCGTGGTAAAAGAGACTGGTCACAATAGGATGACCGAGATCATGGATACAACAATAGATCTCAAGGTTATGGAAGAAGAAATGACAATAAACCACACCTACAAAAGACAAATTCATCTCAATAAACAACTTACAAGAAAGAAAGTTTGTTATAGGTGTGGATGTGATGGTCATTGGTCTCGCATATGTCGTACTCCTTTGTATTTAGTGGAAGCATATCAAAGAATGTTAAAAGAAAAGAAGGGCAAAAATACCTAAGATTTGTCTGAAGCAAACTTAGTTATTAATCATGATGATGATGATGATGATGATGATGACTTATTGAAAGATGAGCTCGTTAGGATGAAGATCAAAATAAATTGAACTTTTAGATTCTTTTTATGATCTTTAGGATTCCTTATATTTTGCATTCCGTTTATTGATATTGTTATTTTGGTTTTCATTTATGAACAAATTATTGAGCACTCCTTTTAATTATCTATGCACAATGAGATTATTACGGAGCTTTATTTACTTGAACATTTTTTATGCATTTATTCAACTTAATTATCATATTGCGATGGAAATGAAACTTAATGACCCATAACTTTTATTTTTATAGCATGGGTACTTGGGTCATATTGGGCATATTATCGAAATGTGTCGGATTATCATAACGTGTCGTCACATACAAATAAAAATTTATCTTTCAAAAGCTATATGTGGACCAATTTATCAAATATTTTGGTCATTTTAAAATTCATGGTCCTTATTCCTTTAAATCCGACCAGCTGCGTATTGTAACTACCCCCTAGAATAGTGTGGTAAATAAATAATGTTGGTCCCAGATCAGAGTACATATGATGTGCAGCGGAAGTATTAAGACAGTTAATTGCACTCTAAAACCCAGACAGTTCAGTTTCTTTTTAACTCAGTTTTTATGTGACAGTTTTAAAAACACAGTTTATGTTAGCCAGCAGTTTAGGTTAACAGTTTTACAATTATAAGCAGTTAACAGTTATACACTTCAACACTTCCAGACAAGTGTTGAAGATTTCAAGATATGATTGAAAACTGTAAGTGCGTAAAGTAAGTAAAACTGTAAACGAGACAGGATATTTATAGTGGTTTGGAGCCTTAAGTCCTACGTCCACTCTTTGGATATCTGATCCGGAAATTCACTAAGTTATGAAGATACAGTCCTCACGATCTATAGCTAATTGTTGTAGAGACCTCCGTCCACAACACAATGGATCACTCGCCCAGGCAGTTGTACTTCACTCCTTCTTCAGTTCCTCGAAGCTCAGCAATTCCACGTAGTCTCCACGAAACTAGCAGTCGTCGAAGATGGACTGAGGACAAACTTTCCTTTTCCTTCTCCGGTAGATTGGATGGTTGAGTTCTTCCTAAAATGTACACTGGTTGGCGTTGCTCGTAATAACCTTCTCTTCTCTCAAAAGATTAGGCTGTTGTGTTCTTACTCGAAAAGTAAGAACGCTAAGAAAGTAGATTAAGTTAGCAGACTTAATCCTCATGTATGCAAGGTCACACGGAGAATCTCAAAGGATTCTTTAAGCAATAATGTCTCGTGTTCAATAAATGAACCATGGAGATAATGCCTTCTTGCTTGAGCTTTAAATTCGGCAGAGTGACGACAAGGATTAATGTGTTGAAGGTTGTTTTGTCTCTATTGCTCCTGCTATTTATAGTTGTAGAGGTGAAAATAGCCGGTAGAGACAATTTGAAGGATGTCCAATCAGAGTTCATCCTTCTCTGCAAAGTAGCCTGCTCTTCTGCCTTTTCTGCGACACTGTCCTGCTTTTGCAGGTCAGTTTATACTTGATGTGTCAGACGCCGAACAACGTTGTATGCCAGTCACAGATGAGTGTCTACCTGTCTTTCATCATTGACTTCTTTAATGTTCTTTTGCGATTGATCGACATCTTGCTATTTACGCATTCTTTGACGCGAAATTGTCCTGGTCTGAAACTATGAGCGCCTCTCGACAGTTTCTCTATGAAAACTGTGTCCACAGTTTTCTTTGATATATAAACCTTGACAGGAAAAACTATCCGCGCAATTTTTCATAACCGTTATGCTGCTCTGTTTTCTTTATCTTTTATGATTGACAGTTATCTCGTCTGAATGGCTTCTTCTTCAAAATTGTTCCACAGTTTTGATAGTTCTCTTCTCCTAAACTATTACAACTCGATCTTCCTTTACAAGGATTACATGAGGTAATAACTCTAAGGTCTAGACTTTGGTATATAGTTTTGACACATCAAAACATCAAATTAAGGTGGGATTTCTACATCAACACCTAACAAACAATCGTTTCCCATCTGCGAATCATTTTATTACAGTCTATATATGTATATCACCACCAAAATATATCTCTATGTGCTCTCAACATACTATAAAAATATATGTTGTACAAAAATCTTCGTCTATTAATAAACCCTAGTGGCCCATTATAGAGTACATTGACTGTAAAAATAAAGAAGATCATTTGTCGGTATTAGGGGAAGATATTAGCCCAAAGATAATGGGATGCCGAAAAATGTCAAAGAATAAAAGGATCTTCATAGTTAAAGCCACACATGAATGAATCAAATCTTGCAATGTTTAGCAAGTAATCTGTCATATGCATTTATTGTATATAGTAGAGTGATTGAACTTATGCACCATAGCAAGTAATCCGTCATATGCATTTATTGTATATAGTGGAGTGATTGAACTTATGCACCATAATTAATGAAAGACCCCAATGGACCAAATAAATGAAACTCCTTAATACCAGAAGTATGTGAGTCTTCATACCAGAAGTATGAGATTTATATTGGTGAAGAAATTAAAAAACTGCGGTTAATAAAATCAAATGTATAAATAACACTCCAACGACCCCTGAAGAGGAATATGTGACCTCTCGAAGAAGATTGTCCTGAAGACAAGAATTCCAATACATTAGCACGTGCACCAAATAATATTATTGGGATTGCGGAACAAATAAATTAAAATATTATGGAAAATAATAAAATCAGATAATACCATGAATACTATATATAAAGGAAAAGATAGTAAACTTTATAGTTGTCGACAACATATTTATTCCACAATTGCTCAAATTTGGATCCAGAGCTTAAATGCTAGACGCATTATAATTAGCTAAAAATATAAAAATGAGCAATTGGAATAGAGATTAACTCGCTCATGAATGTTATCTCTGCAGGATACATGATTACTATGAGGTTGTGAAATATAAAGCAAGGTTAAAATCTAAAAGGTTTTTTCGCAGAGACCCACACTTAATTTTGAATAAACTAGTCTCCTATTTTGGATGGGATAATGTTCCGTTATTTGATTTCTATGGCAGAAAGTATAAATTTAAATGTGCAGTTACTAAACGTCATGACTTGATATGAGTCATTGGACGATAATATTTATATGAAATCCCTGATGGATTTTATACACTCAAGGTAAATAAAATACTACCTTCGTCCCGCTTAAATAGGCCCTTTTCATTTTGATACATTAATTTCGGAGCTAATATTTAGTAGTTAATTGTGATTAATAATAAAATTGGCAATCGTAATTAACTTGTTTAAGTCTTAAATAAGGTAATTACAATTGCCAGTTTTATTATTAACCACAATTAGCTACTAAATACTAGCTCCAAAATTAATGTATCAAAATGAAAAGGGCCTATTTAAACGGGACGGAGGGAGTACATCACAACATATATAGTGATGAGATCACTATATGGATTCCTCTTGAAGAAGGAATATATTCACTTGAAACTAATTCATGCCTAAAGACGGAGTATGAAATAAAAAGACTTGAATAAGATCAAGTATTATGTCGATCTGCAGATCGACAATCTCCCGAATGAGTTATTATTATTTCTAATAGCAATCGATGTATAATAAGAGTTCTAGAGAGATCTATTACATCTACTGAGAACACCAATGTCATTTGATCCCTTGAAGTGGATAATGTCTCATTTAGACTTAAAGAAGATAACATGATATTTTTGGACGAGAAGTTCTCTATTTAAGTGTCTTTTGTACACTATATTATCAGGCTTGATACAATATTCAAAATTATATTGCTAGCAAGACTTGGTGCTTCTCTTACAAAGAGACATTGAAATAAGCATATTATTTGTTATCTTCAAGGTATACAAATCTTGGTATATTCTATAAGAAACCAAGTATGACATTGGCAGTTTAAGTGAACAAATGAATATTTATTTGATTTTGATAGTTATAGATCTCATACCGCTTATTTTGTTCTCTGTAGTGGTATTGATATTTCTTATCAAACATAGTTTGAGTACTTTATAAACTACTCATTGATGATATAATCTTTTGAGAATTATGAAAGGTATTTGATTAATATTCTTTTGCATACATTGGAAGATCGTATGATATTATGATACTTAAAATATTCCTCACTCTCCAGTATGAGGATAATATGATTGTGTTGCATAAATGAGTAGTTGGTACACTACAATTGTATTCTTTTACTAACTTCAATTCCCCAAAAATGATCAATTTGTTATTCAATATATTTGATCTTGTGATAATCCTGAAGATTATTCATAAAATTACTTCGTACACATGTGGATAATATTGCATTGTTTATAATTATAAGAATATTATGTTGAGTGAAGTGACAAACTCAAACTAATCATGAAGATTCCGAATATCATTGTTTTGAGGGGGAGCGATATTTTGAAGATTAACCCTAAAGGTTTACATTATGCCCAGAAGGCTAAATAGATGTACTCTTTTTCTCTTGCTAAAATTTTCCCATTAGGTTTTCTTAGTTAAGGTTTTTAACGAGGCATCTAATGCAACACATGAATAAACGTATGTCATGCACTCTTTTCCTCGACTGTTTTGTCCCATAGGGATTTCTGGCGAGGTTTTTAACGAGGTATGAACATAACGAAGTAATGTCCAAGGGGGAGTGTTATAAATATATTGATTTGGTGGACATTACTTAAAATATACTTTAGAGATATATATCATATCTTTGTAAATATCTTTCTAGATTTTTATAGGTGATATGATTTCATCCTTATTTATAAGACATGATATTGTAATTCTCTACACATCAATGATTAATAATATTCTCTATTTTTCTCTCCATCATATTCTCTATTGTTTTCTCTATATTATTGCTAGTCTGTAATACATGAAGGATTCGATATACAACAGAACTCATGAAATCATTTGGGAATGAAAAATAACGTTATAAATTTATACGCAATCTTAATTGAAGAGTTTATCAATAATGCAAAGTGCGTACCTAGGGTTTAAAAAATAAATTAAATTTATAATTACAACAATTCTTAAAACTTCATTCGTAAAACTACCGATTCGCAAGTGTACAAAAATAAAAGATAAAATAATCATTGATAATTATACTCTTTAATTTAAACAAATAAAGTCTATAATAATTAAAAACTTCAAATTATGCATATGATGTCACTTAATTTTCAGAGGTATGAAATTATTCGTCTATCTTACACATAAAACCAAATAATAAATCAAGTATGTAATTTTGTATTTTGATGGACCACCGTACGAACTAATAAAACAAAACAAATTATACAATTTTTTAATACCTTCTTCTAGGATAATAATTTTATAACTTTATTTATAAATTACCTTGCAGGAAAGATACGATTCTTTCCTAGGGCAAACACACAAAAATATCTCAGTTGATTAGAGCTTTGTGCTAATAACGTATTGTAAATCGAATCATTCCTGTATCACAAATAAGCAATAATAGAGAGAACACAATAGAGAAAAATAGATAATGTTATTATTCATTAATGTGTAGAAAATTACAATATCATGTCATATATATAAGCATGGAAATCATATCACATATAGAAATCTAGAAAGATATCTACAAAAATATGATATATATATCTTAAGTAATATCCATCAAATAAATATATTTATAATATTTTCATTTTTAACACCAGAAAGCAGTTTATAATTTATAATCGATTGTGACCCGAATCACACAGCCAAAGAGTCTCAATAAAAATAAATAAATAAATAATCATCTTTTAAATCATAAAATTGATATAGATCACCACTCCATTGCATATTGTTTTAGCGATAAAATATTTACCATTATTTTAGCGGTTGTTTAAATGGGTCTTACTTTTGGTGCAAAAAAAATTGAATAATAAACGGTCACAAGAGGAATGCAAATCTCATTTTCAAGAGAGGAAGGAGTGAAGCCAGAACCATAGGCATACATTAGAACTGAGTTTTAGTTTTAGATCAATACATGAATAAAATACGAGATTAAAACATTTAAGTGTAGAAACTTGCACCAGCCAAAGCGACACTCTGGCTCTGCTCATCTTCCAAACCCTATACAAGTATACTGTGTGAACTTCACCTCTCTCTCTCTTCTTTCTATATACAGTCCCTCGACCCACCCCCATGGCCATGGATTTACTACCATTTTATTTTATACTGCTTTTTATTTGCTGCTTACAAGGGTTCAAATGAATTTGACAACTAAAGCTGAATATATCGCATTACCAAAAGGCAAAAACTCATTACTCTGGTGACAAAACTTAATCCCAGCTTTTAGCAGCTGAGCCAACCGATCAACACAATTAACACTCTAGAAACTGCCGGTTCTCCGACGAGCTCAGCCAGCTGCAACCTGTTGACCATCCCAACACGCCTAGAACTAGATCCACCTTCGAGCAAGCATTGGCCTGGGAGGAGGAAACATGTGTAGTTATTAGTGCAGAAAAGAATAAAGAACTCGACAAGATTTAGATCTGGGATCTGTACCAAATCGTCATAGCTTGCTTCAACCTGAAACAACATGACGCCCATTCCCTTCCTTCGATCAATTTCAGCCTGGAAAGTTGGGTATCAGGCATGATATGTCATAATAGATTAAAAATTTTAAAGAATGGGTTGAGCGATTATTAATCTGGACTCACAGCACAAGAGCATATTGTGATTCCCACAGCAGCAAGTGCTGATGTGACATCTGCCATCATGCCTGAGTATCGTTTGCACATTAGAATTCTAGCAAAACAAGAGAATAGATACTGTTGAATGGTGAATGCACGAGAGAAATTGAGTTATAACCTTTACGGTCTATGCAGACTATGGACAGCCACTGGATAGAGTTCCCTTCGAGGTTGTGCCACGACAAAATCTTGCTAGCTTGCCATGCCACTAGTCCCGGCAACACTTCTCTGTACAGAGGAATATTGGCAAGCATCATCTTTGCAACACCATTTCCTTGAGATAGTACCTCTCCTTCAGCCTTCAAACTCACGTGCTGCATATTCTTGCTATTCTTCCCATTAACTGTTGGAATCTGAACCTTCCCCTTGTCAAATTGGAATATATCTTCACTATTTCCTTTTGAAGACGCTATTTGCATGACATTCTTCAATATTTTCTCCCACGTATGTTTAGCCCCCTTTGAGTAATTTACATCTGGCTCCACTTTGCTTTCCTCTTCAGATTCAGCAACAAATTCCTCCACGGAATCAGCAGTTATTTCAGTTGCTGATAGTGCAGCTTGCTCTCTCAGAAACTGGTATACATCATCGGTAATAGATTTAGCAAGGAGGAAGAATATTTGTACTTTTAATATAGGTTTAGCTCCAAGAGTAACCTACTTTCATTATCTTGTGTCGGGCACTTCGTGTTTTTGCATGTTGCAGCCACTGTTTGTGTCTCTGGAAGGCAGATTTACTTGAGAGCCCCTGAAATGAGAAAAATGTATTAGCTACATGCAGGACATAGCTGTACCGTATCCTACCGTTGATAGCAGCATAAATTATAGAATCTGGCTTCAACAATGACAAGCAGCTGCTAACAGGATGGAGGCAGCAAATAAAATAATGAGATAAAGATATACATGCAGTGATTTCAGTAGATGGAATCTCAACAATCGCATTTCCTCTTAACAGATACTTAGTCGATCTGGTCTAGAATAATAAATGAATAATTTGTATGATATCATGCAGTGACATTTATTGGGGAAGCAGTAGACCAGACAGATATGGGTGTGAACAACTAGAAAGTCAAAGCAACTGACATTATAAGTAATGATCTCCACTACTTCAGCATTCGCGAGCATATGTGTTGGGGAGACAAGATTGCCATTAACCTGGAAACGGAGAACTTCTGACAATGAGACAAGAATAAAGAGGGGCCTTAAATGAATGATGGTGAAACATTCATACAACACAGAATCAGAAATGAAGAAAATACCTTTGCAGCGACCATTTTGTTTCCAATTTCAGTGTGGATCATATACGCATAATCAATTACTGTCGCCCCTTTTGGCAGATTCTTTATCTAAAGACAAAAAAAAATCATAAGCACTGATAAAATAAATTATTTTCAGTAGGGGCTAGTATCAATATTCTTGCCTCTCCCCTCGGTGTAAATACAAAGACACGACTTCCTAGCAGATCCCTGGTGACTGTATCAACAAATTCTCTAGAGCTCATATTTCCAACAAATTCCTCTTGCCACTCCCTTATTGCATTTAGCCAGCTTATCTAAAGAGAAAAAGAAAAAACAATTGTTCATACGATCAGTGAAATAATCAAGAATGATAACTAAACTAAGAAATCCTATACGAACTGAGATGTAAGAGTAGTAAAGTAGTGTACCCTGCGAGCAACATTGGCATTGTTAAGGCAGACTGTCTTCCCATGGGAGTTTCTGCCACTAGGCATTGCATGCCCAACCAAGCCATTCACAAAACCTTTGCCACTATAATGTGCAGCAATTCCTCTTTCAGCAATCAAATCCATCTCTTCTGTCCTAATCTGTCAATCAAATGTAAGATTGAAATTAACCAGATTCTGAAGAAAAACATTAGAGTTTATTGATTAAAATGAAAGAGCAAGGAAAGTGGTGAAAAAAAATGTCAAACCTGAACTTCCAGCCTAAACATACTTTCATAGAGAAAGGGAATCACAGTAGTATGAAGACTCTGATAGCCATTAGGCTTTGGAGTGGCAATATAGTCCTTCATCTGTCACCAAAGGAGAGATTAGTAAGGAACATCCATCTGCTAAGAAAGTAACATAACAAAATATTAAATTATTCAATAAAGAAGTTTTATAATACATACAGCTCGAGGGATGGGTGTCCAAATTCCATGAACCAGTCCAAGCACATGGTAGCATATCTGAAGGAGAAATTTTGGTCAGTAGAAATATTAAATCAACAAAAAATGGAACATTACGGATAATTCACCTGTTGTGCGCTACACAAAGGCCCAACTCCAACACACAGCTTTGGTTTTATAATAATTCGAAGCTGGAGTTAAGAAACTTGCAGGGTAAGAAGTAGTGCCATTGGCATATTAGCAAGGTGATAAATACCATAATCATATACCTGTGCAATCTGATTGACTTCATTAATCGAGCTTTTAGATTTAAGAACAGCTTTATAGATGCTGCGTGTCATAGAAAGATAATTTAGGACCAAAATAGACATCACAATTGCCATATTAGTTTCTGTTTAATTTGTAGCAGAAATAAGCAATTTTTAAGCCCATGTTTTGCATAATAGATGGGAATAAACTCTATTTTGAGCAGTGACTGTATAAAAACAGGAGGAGAAAAAATATAATTGGCAACACCGTATAGGCTAGTGTTGAATCTAATATGAATTGAAGAAATCTGTAGATTACCTGTAAGGTTCCTTACACACAGGCCGAACTTCAGTTTTCACAGTCAAAAGGTCTAAGAATTGATCATCTTGAATCTTTTTCATCAAAATCTGGTTTGCCTAATGGAATGATGTAAGACCATGAGTAGATAACTAATAACTTCTAAAAAAGTTGGAGATACTTAAAGCGAAGTCAGATGAATTGAGAAGTGCACAAGCAGAAAGTTGCACCAAAACATAGCAAGTGCATGCTGAATGACACATATCAGCCAGAACAAAGCCCAGTTGAGCTACAGAATAAGTAAAATCATAAGTCACCTCATTAAGGTCTTTTTCATGTTCTCTATAAAGTTCTGCAACCCTCCTCTTGGCCTTCGCATACTCTTGCGGGTTTGTGTACATAAATGCCAGATTTTCAAGTTCAGTCTGCAATAAAGAAATTAAAAATACAAGTTCAGTTCCAGATACAGGTATATGCTATGAGTTGCGTAGAAGCCACTAAAAAGGACTCTATGACTACGAAAAGTGTTTTCACACACTTTGACAGTTTCAATGGACAAATTTTTAACAATTTTGGATTTAAAGCATTAAAGTGCAATTTGATAAGTTCTCAAAGGGAAATGAATAGTTGGGCCTTGGGGGAAAACATCTTAGCAAACAACAGGATACAAAACTCATTGTTCATTAAAACAAGGTCTGCTGATATATTGATAAACAAAATAGATTATAACAGTCAAAGTTGATTCATGAACGAACTATATATACTTTATTCTAATTGAACAAAATGCAAATGATTTTGTATGGATCCTGATCCCTTCCTCTATCTGTATTAAAATAAGGAGCTCAACCTACTATATCTTAGGCGAAGTAACAAATGCTGAATCCATAATACAACCAACAGTAAAGAACAACCTTTATCTGGTAAATTCCAAGCAGTTTTGCCAGAGGAGCAAAAACCTGCAGTGTTTCCATGGCAATGCTCGACTGCAGAAAATAGTCAATATCAAGGAATGGATAAAATTAGACAAATTAGCTGAAATATATCCAAACAAGACAGACCTGTTTATGTGGAGGCATGTGAGTAAGAGTTCGCATGTTGTGCAATCTGTCAGCCAATTTGACAATTATAACACGGACCTGGTACACAAATACATTGATCATCGAATGCCATCACAAAAATGTTCTTATAAAAAATCAACCCATTACCTCTTCAGTCATGGCCAGAAACATCTGGCGGAGGTCATCTGCTTTCACGTCTTGAACAGAATGCTTCTCATTCTTCGTCTTGAGTTTGCCAAGTTTGGATACCTGGTTAAAATAATACATCGCAAGTATGAAAAGATAAACTATGATTTCCAGCTTAAACAGAAGTAAATTAGATGAATCCACATTATCTTATTGTCATGTTACCATATAATGACAAATATACTGTCTAAAAAGAAAGTTAAATAAATATAAACCTATTGTGTAGAATTACCTTTGTCTCCCCTTCCACAATGTAACGAACAGTTGAGCCAAAATCTTTTTCTATGCTTTCAAAAGTAACAACATTTGTATCTTCCACCGTATCATGTAAAAGACCAGCAGCAATTGACTCCCAATCCAGTTCCTGGAATAACAATTGCAAGCAAGATATGTATTCCACCTAAAGAAACTTTCAATAACTAAAAATAAAATAAAGTGTAAAATTAAACCAATAAATAGAAAGAATTAAAGAATAGCACAACTAACCAGTTCTCCGAGAATTTGAGCAACTGCAACCGGATGTATAATAAAGGGTTCCCCACTGCGCCTTCTTTGACCATCGTGTGCCTCAAAAGCCATCTAAAAAAACAAGATAAATAAAGAGGGAGGGAGGGAGGAGGCAATAGAAAGCACATGCAGCACATGCAGATCAGTCAATAGTATGCTGAAATAACATAAAAAGTGTGCAGGTCTAAGGAGAACACGATAACTTGATGAGACTGATAAACACTTACATTCAGGGCCTTGCGAACCAAATCCAATTCTTTTGGGGATAGATATGAGATGCTAGGTTTAAGATCCTGAGTAAAACAATGAAAAGATCCATCACTCCATGTGGTTAGTAACATTATAAAGCTTACTGTGTGATTTCATTTACATTAAACTCAACCCTACACCTCTGCAAGCATCCCAACTGCCAGTAAGACGAGCATACTTCATCTTAACTAGAATTTAAACAATCAATTATATTTCTTAGGCATTAATTAGTGTTATACCAATAATCTACGGCTATTTATTTCGCACTAATTCTCATGTTTAAGTTGCCTACTACGGCCACTGTGTCACCCATCGAGGATTTTAAAAGATGTAACACATCCTACCAACAAAAGCAGTCGTTTTAAACTGCAATTCTCATTTCTCTCTATCTTTGTGTCATAGATTTATGAATCGATAAAGTTGAAATCCACACACACTAATATTAGTCAAATTCCTTAAATTA
Source organism: Plectranthus barbatus (assembly GCA_026898455.1). Classification (NCBI taxonomy): domain Eukaryota; kingdom Viridiplantae; phylum Streptophyta; class Magnoliopsida; order Lamiales; family Lamiaceae; genus Plectranthus; species Plectranthus barbatus. The sequence goes on from JAPKLW010000015.1 coordinate 1,497,192, forward strand.
TGAGGATTTTTTTTTTCAATCTACCTCCCATAAGCTGTCTGGAGAAACCTCATAGGATTCTGAAGACGAAGATGAAGAACAATATAACTTCCATTTGTCATGAACAAAATGCCCAGGACTTGCTTTATCAAGTTTCTGCAAACTGGCAAAATCAGAGGCCTCATATAAGAACCATCCTCCCCAATTATGAGCTTCGCATCTCTAGCAAAAATGACACGTGGATGTCCATGATTAGTAACTGATAAATTTCCGTACCATAAATGGAAGAAAAGTAGTAAACATGTCTGCTAATTACTGTTTCCGCACTTTGATATTCACAATCTACAATAAAAGACACATACTGCAGAAACCGCTAGTACTTTAGAACCGTTGTGCACTCTAATAATATAATATCAGCAGTTGCAGCATAATGTTCCAACTGCTACAACTAAAAGAAAATTCTGGGAAGTTTAAAAGGAAACAAAAGGGTGTCCACCAAACTCACAGCATCCCCAGCATTATATTTATGTAATCATGAATACCATAGAATATCCCATGAAAAGTAAAATCCTTAAAAGCACTCACACATCGGACGCTATTTCTTCTCAGAGTCCTTCCACATGCCTGGGGAGGGTGTGCAGTGCTAGCGAGAAATCCAGTCAGCACTCTTGGAGCTTTCGAAGCACATGACAACATGCTGCAATCAAATCTTCCAGCCACATCCCCCTTCCAGAACTTGCAAACATTCACGCATTCTATAGAAACTGCACAAGAATTCACCATAACCAGAAATAATCACAAAATTTTTCAACCTAAACATGTTCCAAACACATCCATCCAGATTAAATCTATAAACTCAGTCAACTGAAAAACTGAGAATTAAGTGAATAAACAACATTTCCACAGAGAGCATAATCCACCCTATGTAAACAAAACCACAAAAAAAAAAAAAAAACATACAAATAATACATGAAACATAAATGCGACCAAATAAATTGTAAAAGAGAAAAAAAATTGAGGAAAAACAATAACTCACTCACCTAAAATCGCAGTAAACAGAACAAACTTTCACCAAACCAAGAGAAAAATAACTGAGTAATCAATAAAAATACCTGACATTGAATAAGCCGACACCATTTCTAATCCGAAGCGTCGGCGAGAAAACTAGGCATTAAAACAGAAAGCAGACCACAAGTCCTCGACAGAAACCACAATAGCTGATTTCATAGCTAAATTAACACAACACACAAACAGAGTTTTCATCTGCGCACAAATTTGAATCAGTATTTCCCTTCCAAAAAAACCACCAATTTCAAAACAGAGTTGGAGAGAATTAGATGGAAATAAGGTAATGAAAATATAATCAGATAATCAAGTGAGAGAAAGAGCGATGGGAGAGAAAGAGAGAGAATGGAGTTTTAGTCGAGGCCACACAAATGCCGTATCATAAAGATATTTTTCTTCATATCTTTTCTACTTTCATTTCTGTCATGGTTTTTTTATACTCCCCCGAATTGTACACTTTGCTTTTGGCACAATAATCAATGCGAATAAAGATAAAGAAAATTAATATTTTATTAATAGGTGGGTATTATTTTTCTATTTTAAGTAGGTGGACAATTAAATAGGACGGACAAAAAAGAAAAAGTGAATAATTGAAGTGGGACGAAGGGAGTATTATTATTATTATTTCCCTTTCTAATTTTTTACAACATATAATTTCCGGAATATATTTTTTAAAAACAAGAGAGAAAAATGAAAGATTAATGAATCGGGAAAGAAATCTTAGTTGTGAAAACATTTTTCTAATTTCTACAAATATAATTAATTGTCAAATCAAGATTTTCTTGCACAGTATGCTTTGGTGTCCTATTCCACCATTGTTAATTTAAAACGTACTCTATCCTTCTTTTCAATGTTATACGTACTTGATATGTTATTTTTTTTTAAGTTGAATATCTTTCCTCTTAGTTTATTTGATATATTGGTTAAATTAAATTAATTTTATTGAGTTTGGTTGGTTTTAAAGAAGTAATTTTACTAATACATTCGGAAATTTTCGAATTAAATAATATTAGTCTGACTAATTATTTGAAATGTAAGGAGGTCGTGTATATAATATTACTTAAATGTACTAATATTAATCAAATATTATTTTATTGAAAGATACAATATCAATTATATTAATATATATATGTTTGGTGTTTATATTCTTTCACATTACACCACTATAAATTAATATATATTTTCTTCTTTCTTGCGACCGCATCCTCATTTATCTTCAATTTATAATTGATAACATGCGAAATATATTTATATTAGTTTTATGGTACAATTCTTTGCATCATTAATTGAATCAATATTTAAATTGGTCAAAATAATATATTGATTTCATTGTTTGCAATATTCACCGAATAATGCATCAAATCATTTAAATATGATGAATCAACTATTTTAAGATAGTTTTGTCTGTTTGGTTTGAAATTATTATTTGACGAATTTGATTTGTTAGAATTTCAAATTGTAGCTATTGATTTGATAAGTACTTCACCCTTAAATTGGTCCAACCGAACTGTGCACACTTATAATTTCACTCGAGGTCCATTACATTACTTTTTAAGAGACATTTTAGTTATATTCTGTTGAAGTTCAATTAGTAATGAATACGGACCCCACAAAAAGAAGGAAAACAAGTAAAAAATGATAACAATAATAATAGTAAAAAAAAGTGTTAGGAAATAGTTCTATATTTCTTTTATTATTATTTATTATTTTGGTGTGTTTGTAGGGTTTTTCCGTGAACCGAATCACCAAAACCAATTTGAACCGGATCGATTTATGGATATTGTGCACAATTAAATATATAATAAATCCTAGCATGCTTCTATGAATTTAATTCTTATAATTGTGGATTTAGGAATTTACCGTAACTTCGTAGTCTCTGTACTGATCTTTTGCGTTTGAACTTCCACTTTAATTCAACCACGCAATTCGATTTTTATCTGCGGAAGTAGAAATTAGAAATCTAATTTCTAGAATAAAATCGAAATCAAAAGAAAGAAAAAGAAATCTATTGTTCTCCAGATTAGATCTTCAGATCTGTTTCCCAGTGCGTTCAGATCTGCTACTGGTGAGGATTCCACAGATCTGTATTTGAGCAGGACCAGAATTCGAAAATTCTCCTCCTTTTCTTTCTCTCGAAAACGGCGCCCACTATCTCTCTCTCTAGTTTTAGTATTTTTCAATTGTGTTCCAACTTATGAGAGAGAATTGTCTATTTATAGACCTAGGGTTGTAAACCCTAGTGGTCTCCTGGGCTCAATTCAACACACTTTCCTTGGGCCAGACCTGGGACCTAATGCAAATAATAAAGTGGGCCTATAAATTAATTAATTCCCATGTCCACAACCCAGGACACAATTAATTAATTAATTTTAATACTTTTTTACCACGGAATTAATACTGACCTACCCCTTTATTACCACATTACGAGAAAAGGCTGCACTAATTGAGAATCCTCATATTTAAGGTTACCAGACATCCATTAATTAATTGGAGCTTCTGACAAGCTCTAACTACAATTAATTAATATCTTATTATTCCTGAGTAGTACCACTCAATCCTTATCACTCGTGCCTGAACTTAATCAGCCTGCAGGATTTTGGCATGATGAATGCCGTTGAGCTCCTCAGGGAATATCCCCATCCTATTACTCGGATATGGTTACCTAAACCCAGTCTCAGGCGGTACTACACGAACTGCAGTTACCCAAGATGCGGATATACGAGCACGTTACTCAGGCTCTCCACCATGGCAAGTTAAAGCAACAGTCAACCCGTGCAAACCCCTGAACCTCGTTAGGGTTTGGACTCAATCAATATCGAGATCTTGTATTCGCTGATGTCAGACAGACGAATACATCTCACTGCGGTCCATCAATACGCCACCCCTGCGTACCAGCATGTCAAGTAACCAAGACAGACTACTTATTCCGACAATGCCGCAGCCATGCGGACAAACGTATCCTCATACGCTGTCTCGGCTGTGATCAGGTTTATGTCTCATTAGGTCAAGTGATCATACTGTCTTCTGCGATCTACAACACGCCGTATGATCGTCCCTATTGGTGAGACAAGAGGATACCATTGTTCATACATGTAAGATTGTTAACAGATATGAGAAATAAACTGTTGTATACTCATTATAATAAATGCTTTCAGTATACAAAACCCATCAGTGTTAAGCCAGTACTAGCTTAGACGTGTCTTTAGATTAGCTTTAGTATATTCAAACCTGTAAATCCTTTATCAAGTTGTAATGGAGGTAGTCAAGATAAATTGAGTTTGGAAATTAGCCCACCAGTTTGGACTTCGCAAGGAGTAAGAATAAACTGGATACCAGTTTGGGATTCTCACATTCAGAAAACTGGGCGAAGTCACTAGTAGGGACGACACCAATTTACAAGCAATCGTAACTTGCACATAGAGACAAAGAGAACAAGTCTGATGAATCATTAACAACCAGACTTGATTCATCAACTAGTTGTGATTCCTCGGACTGGTAGAGCCATTCCGACACAAAGTTGTAGAGTCAATATCCATTGTCAGAAAAGCAAGAGCAGGTGCAGATTTTCAGGGAAGCAATATGTCATTCGTAAAAAAGAGAGGCATCAGATTGAACATCATCCAATATGTCTGTCAACGACTCTAAATTCAAATTTCTCCCACTTCGCCTATAAATAGACGAGGTGCCCCAGAAGAGATGATTATTGAACAACTGAGCATTCAAATCGCTGTAAAAATTCAAATTCAGGCTTTCAAAGTTCAAGGCTAACTCTTAGCTAACCGTGTGCCATCTTTGAACACAAGAGTGGTTTATTTCGAGCTTGAGTTATTTTCTTGGTGTTCTTACTTTCCAAGTAAGAACACAACATTCACTACATATCTCCGACAGTGATTATCACGGACATCTAGCCAACAAGTTCAATAGTTCCGGGAAGAACTTTAAAGTTCCCATGTTCCAGAAAGAGGCTGTGTGGTGTGCCCACACTCCAGTTATGAGAAGCTGAGGAAAGCAACGACCTGTACGTGTGAGCTAGTAAACTGGTGAACATTGACATCTACCAGCTAGCGATAGATCGCGAGACCCTCTTGTAACCAAAGCTTAGTGATTTCTAAACTTACAATCTGAAGAGAGGAACTGTTGTGTTCGAACCTTTATAAATCCTTTTGCATTTTACTATTTTACTTTCATACTTGCTTGGATTTAAAACTCAACACATTTTAAGTGTTAAAGTATATTTGGAACATGACTAATTCTCTAATTCGCTACAATACTAAGATTCAGAAACACAAACTAGTGAGGAACTACCAGCATGTGAAGTACAAGTTTCGATTAAATATTTCCGTTGTGCACCAACTCTGATCTCAGGACCAACAAGTAGAGGTGTTCATGGTTTGGCCGAAACCGATAAAACCAGCCAAACCGGATTAATTTGGCCAGTTTGAAATTTAATTTTCAAACCGGTGGTTTGAAAATTTTGAAACCGGTCATATTTGGTTTGGTTACGGTTTGGTGGCTCAAACCGGCCGTATTTATGTGTATATATATATATATTAAATATATTATAATTAATAAATATAAATTGTGGTTCATTTGATAAGTTTCAACTTTTTTGTACAATTAACCCATGTTTAAATTTCTTGGCCAATACAATCTAGTTTTAGTTTCAATTTTTTTAATCAAAAATCAACTAGTAAGTATTAATAATAAATATTATTATTTCATATAATTATTTTACGTTAAATTTAGTATTAACATTGTTAATTCATTAATGTAATTTTACATGTCTCTTTCAATTTTACATTTGAATTTAAGATTATAATTTTAATACAATTGACTCATGTGTTTCTTTTGGTTTTACATTAAATTATAAATATAAGATTTTAAAAATTAAAATTACATTAAAATAAGCAATAATAAATAATGGATATCAACTAATTTACATTTAGGCCCTAATTTTCAATAAATTATAGTAGATTGTTGAAAGTTGAAACAAATTTCGTTTCAAACCGTCAAACCGGCCGGACCAAACCATTTTTATATAGTTTGGCCGGTTCGGTTTCGATAAATTATTTGGCCGGTTCGGTTTGGAAAATTTTCAAGCCGTACCTATTGGTTTAGCCGAGATTTTGCTTCCAAACCGACCAAACCGGACCGCGAACACCCCTACCAACAAGTGGTATGAGAGAAGTTGGCCTTCACAAACTAGTTGTTTAGAGTCGCTAAGGGCCAAATCCATTTTCTTGCAATCTTTTTCTTATTTTGCGAGCAAGTTATACATTCATCATGGACAATACAACGCTTCCACCATACTCGGTGGAGAAGCTCGCCATATGGAAGAAGAGGTCAACCATCATGCTCAAGAGTATACATCCGGAGACGGTGGACGTTATCAAGCGAGGATCGATAAAGATCCTGAAAGCCAACACTCGCCTTGGAGGTGGTGACGGACCATATATGGTCGAAAAGCCCTACCACGAGTGGACTCAAGAAGACAAGAGACATGCTGATTTAGAATCTATTGCTCATGAGTCAATCATGTCAACTCTACTAGAGGCACTATCTTGGCAGCCTATGCCAACAAACTGACCAAGTGAAGCAAAATAAGTTTCAAGTTTGTGTTGATAAATATGAATCATTCCATATGATTCCCGAATAAAGCGTTAAATCCATGGAGGCCTGATAAGCTCATATTTCTACTCACTTATCGCATTGTTTACTTATTTCTTTTATGCATTTTAGTTTATTTTCAATAATAACTTGAGCATGAGTATGTTTTGGAGGGTATTATGCTTGTGGTGCAAAGCTTTGTAGGAAAAATCATAGAAAAGAAGAGCAAAGTTGAAGAAAAGATGAAGAAATCCGCTACAAGGGTGTCTGTTTCGACCGATATAAGAGAAAACCCAACCAACTCAGGGAATCCTTTGCGTCGACCGACACAGCTTCGTGTCGGTCGATATGCAGTTGTCGATGCAGGGGTATTTCGAGCTCAGAGGGTAGATCGACACGAGGAAGGCGCGTTATCCATGTCGATCGACGCGAGTGAATTTCAGCAAAGGAAAGCCTTCCTTTCGAAGATTTGGCGAGAATGAGGAAGGAAATTACCAAGTTGAAGTGTTGGGCGAGTTTTGAGAAAGAATTACCTAACTCCATTAATTCCTACTATTTAAAGAGATTTACCCTACCTCTATATAAACTCATGTCTAGCTCATTATTGAGAGTTCCAGTTTTAATTTTAATTTTAGTATTTAATTTTCAAGTTTTGAAGAGCTGGAACAAGTATTTATTTTCTAGTAAGTTTCTTTTAATGCAATCTTTAATTTTTGTTTCAATGTTTATCTTTAATATGTTAGGCTAAACCTTTATCATATTCTAGGGCTTCTCCATCTATGATACATGCTTTGATTCGAATTATTCAAACCCTTAAATTGGTTTAAACTCTTTGGTTTTGTATCAAATCTATTTTTCAATCGAAAGATCGAGAGATGAAATTGGAATAGATTTTTGTTATTAATTGATGGACCGAGAGATGAAGATTGACAATAGGAAGAAAGAGTTTAATATAGTTGATTTTTTATCTGACCAAGAAGAACTCAATTGAAGGAATAATCTGATTTTTATTGAGATTGATTAACTTGTGTTTTTTAGACCGGAGGAGATAATCAATAGTTAATAATCTAGGTATTAATTGCCCGACCAAGGAATTACATCTACTTTAGCAAATTTTCCACTAAAAGTATCTTTTATGGGTTGTACTTATTTATTTCTCACATGTTGATCAGATTGGTATAATTACCTAGGATCTGTGCTTTCTCATATTTGAATTTCTTTTAAAGAGTTATTTTCATAAAACTCAAAACCCCTTAAACTTGGATTCACCCAAACAAAAGATTGAAAAACTATATTCAGTACATGAAATACATTCATTTCACTATCTCGGTGGGTTCGACAACCTTCGGGTTCTTATAAATTTATTTGTCTATGTTATAATCTGTGTGTAGATTTTGCATTGATCAAATTGGCACCATTGCCGGGGATAGTCAGATTGTATTTTGTTACAGTTTCATTTGATATTTTCTCGATTGAGTTTTTGCTTTAATTTCGCGTGTGTGTAAATTTCATCTCTATTTTGACCGATGTGGGCGTACGTTGTTCGACACGGAGAAAAATGTTGCATCGATCTACGCACACTGATTTTCTACCTTTTTCCTGCGCAGGTGCATGAACACGCAAGCCAAGGGTAAAATACTCGAGGCTTTTGATCCTGAAATTGAAGCAATCTGTAGGAGGATTAGAAAGAAAGAAAAGGAGCAACAAGGAAAGATGACAGATAATCTAGAAGCCCCGTTGCATAAGAAAGAACAAAGGCAGTTCGTGAATGAGATGCAACCACTTGGAGCACAACTTCTAGCAGCTCAAGCAGCACATGCAGAGCAAACTGCAAGATTGGCAGAGTTGAATACAAAAGAGAACAACGAGAGGCAAGTCGTAGTTCAGTAGAGGTCCATCTTGGATAGATTTCTACCAAATAAGGAGGAGCCCGAATTTAGAGTTGGCATCAATGCCAACAACTTTGAACTGCGTACTAGTTTAATTCAGATGGTGCAATAAAATCAATTTGCGGGGAAGGCCATAGAAGACCCGTATGCACACCTCAACCAATTAATCGAGGTATGTAATATGGTCAAGCAGAATGGAGTATCACAAGATGTGATCCAGATGATACTGCTCTCGTTCTCACTCAGAGACGAGGCACGATCTTGGTTTGCCAGCCTAGACAAGAGCCAGATTGGGACATGGGAGGAACTTTGAGCTGAATTCCTCACCAACTACTTCCCACCGAGCCTGCTATTAAAGAGGAAAGCTGGTATTACACATTTCAGCCAGAGGTATGATGAGTCGCTGTATGAGGCCTGAAAAAGATACAAGGAATTAATCAGACTGTGCCCAGGACATGGAATCGACTTGGAGATGCAAGTGTCACTTTTATGAGGGACTAACTCCACACATGAAGGAGTTAGTCGATACATCTACCGACGAAATCCTGATAAAAAGAGTGGAGTGGAAGGCATGAGATTACTAGCTGACATGGCTCTGAATAGCCATCTGTGGCCGACCAAGAGACAACTCCCAGTCAAAGTAGTGGAAGCCAAGCCGGAGTTCGATGTTGTTGCTGAAGTCAAGAAACTCTGAGAAGATATTGGGAAATTGGAGACAGTGAAAGCTGCAATCGCAACCACAGTCGAGAAAACTATGGCCATTGTCCCAGTTGAGGCAGATTATATTCACCGTGGAAGCACAAATAGTTCATCTGAAGCTGTAGAGGCCGAAGTGAATTACATTGGAGGTGGTTACCAAAATAACTTCTGAGGCAATCAAGGCTACCAATACAACCATGGGAGCAATCATCCTAGTTTCTCCTATGCAAACCCTTCTGCAGCTGAGCACCCACTACCAGGTTTTGACGTAAGAACTGGGGGAGAAATCGTGGAGAAGAAGAAATTGGTTCAGGAGGAGACATTGAAGAAGTTCATTAAAAACTATGACAATCACTTTAAGAAGGTGGAGAATGAAGTCGAGGGGATGGCTAGCCACATACAGTTGATGACCAAGCATCTTCAGATGTTGGATACTCAGTTGAGTCAAATTGCTACCACCCTCAGCAATCAACACAAGCCTGGACAGTTGCCGAGTGCCACAGAAGGGAATCCAGCAAATGAAAAATCAGTTAATGCAAATTCGTTAGAAACATATACTTAAACTCCCTCTAGGTTCAATGTTTTGATATGTCAAAACCTATATTAGTCAGTTTTTCCAGTTTCTAGAGTTCTAAACTGTAATCCTTGTATAGGATCGAATTGAGTTGTAATAGAACTTAAGCTGAAGACCGAGCAAAGGTGAATGCTCGAGAACTGACTATCACCACGCCTAGCCTTGACCCAAAACTGTGTTGGAGCACTCAGTTTAAGGTCTGTCCATACTGACAAGGAGAAGTCAGTATGAGGGCTTTCCCGAACTGAATAAGGAGAAGTCAGTTCAAGGGATTTCCATACTGATAAGGAGAAATCAGTATGAGAGCATTTTCCATACTGACTATGGATAGTCAGTATGAGGGTTTACCATACTAACCCCTGAGAAGTCAGTATGAGCGCAAAGCTGTACTGACTTTTAATAGTCAGTATTAGAGCCTCTACCTTTAAAGAATGGGCTTTTCAAAAGATATCGAAGCTCAGTCAGACTCAGGCATTCATACATGTCCAAGTCAGTACGAGGTTATCCAAATTGGGATTTCTCGGGCTGAAAAGAAGTCTGACATAAAGTTAGTGTAACATACACTAACTCTGCAGAGCAGAGCAGAGAGGAGACCTAAGGCATAGGCTACGATTGGACAATATAATCAATGAGTCTAACATCTGGATTTATGAGTCTAACGGATAGAAATTAAAATTTCCATAGGACTTCCTCTATATAAAGGCCTGCCTTGTAGGAACTGAGTCTACAATAGGCGACATGAATCGCCATTTATTAAAACTCCGGATTCGATTTATGGATATCAAAATAAATATCATGACAAACAGCAAATGCCCTATGCATGCTCCTATTTAATTTAATTCGTAGATTCAAAGGGATACCTTAAACTCCAAGGACTGATCTACAGATCTAGATCGATGACGGCAATGAAGATGGTGCAGATCTAGATCTGGAATCGATCAAAACGATGGTGTTCCTACAGATCTGATCTTC